>CM077096.1:61933606-62244537 GCA_039513925.1 Platanthera zijinensis
TTTTTTATGAACGGAGCCCAAAGTAGATAAGGATGTCACGAGCGAGTCATCATTTTAACACATCCATGATGCTTGAACCCACCTCGACCTGTGGTCGAATAAAGTCGATGTGTTTTTTTTATCGGTTCACAGCCATCTTTGTGTATGCATTGTTATGCGGATTTGCTTTTTTAAAAACAATTACCATGTGGTTGCAGGATGGTCCTCCACCCTTCACATTGCAGGCCTTCTTGAAGAGTTAATGGGAACTTTTGAAGCCCTTCTCCAATGGATGATGCCATTGGCAGCGCCGGCAATGTTGTTTATGAAGATAATGTTGAGTCTTACATAGAGAGTTCATGTATTAATTGAGTTTTGGTAGCGAACAAATGTTTCAGATGTTGATTTCTGATATGGTGTGCTTGCTCTGTTGTTTCACCTAAGATGAATTTTGTTTTCTTCAACATTATAAGTTATTTTTGCATGTCTATAATAGTATTGAGTGCCTTGCATGACTTACAGTAAATTGCTTATAATTACTGTTAGTGTTTCCGAATTAGTTTTTTTTTTCTATTATGTAATCTGGTCAGCCTTGTCACTCCTCTCTCTCTCTCACACACACATTTCAGCTAACATGGTATCAAAGGTAGAGATATCCTAATTGCGCTCTGTCGACCTTGTTAGCCCGTTCCCTCACTTGGACCGTCTGCTGCGCCGATCCAGATCCCACGCCCCGTTCGCTCGCTTCGCCCACATTACTCCACTTCCGCCCCTTCTCGCTCTTCCTCCCTTCTTCCACTCCCGCTCCGCCCGTCGGCCACTTCTGGATGCAAGATCCTGTGAGGCAGAATATGGGATCTCTAGCGTCTCTTTCTTCTGCGTGAGGGGATGATCCCTCTGTTCCCCCTCCCTCCCTTCCTCGACTCCTTTGTCGGGATCATTTGCGCACTTCTCTTTCTATGAGAAGTTTTAGGGCTTCACCCCTTTCTTCCCGGCTGTGGTTTCCTATGGTTCCTATCTTTGGGTTGTCATGGAAGGGAGTGTTGAATCTCCAAATTTGTCCTCCATTGTGCGTGTTGAATCCTCTCATATGTTGGCATTGGACTCCAACCATGCTATCTATGACCACGCAACTCTACAGATTACCACCATGAAACTCGATGGAATCAATTATCTTCCATGAGCTCGGTCTATCACTCTTGCTTTCAAAAGTCGTGTGTTTGGCTATGTTACCGACACTACAAAAGCCCTCGATCATGGGAGTTAGAGAACTCCTTGGTGATGTCATGGCTGCTCAATTATATGCAGGAGAGCATTGCTCGGAATTACCTATTCCTGGACACAATCGCAGATATTTGAAAAAGAGCTGAGGCTACCTATTCCTGTCAGGGGAATGTCACTCAGATCTTCCAACTCCACCGACTGATTTTCCTCTTGAGGTAAGGCAATCGTCCTCCTTCCTCCTATTACCTGAAATTTACTCAGCTCTACTAAGAGTATGATCATTTTGATGATCTCACCCTTGTCTCTCCTGATGATGAGGTTCTTGTTCGGGCTCGAGAAGAACGCAACCAGATCTTTGAATTTCTCCATGATCTGCATCGATACTTTGATCCTATTAGTGTGCAGATTCTTGGGCGATCGTCTCTTCCTTCTCTTCCGGAAGTCTACAAATAGTCTGGTTCAGCAAGAGTTTGATCGCCGCCAAACATTACATCCTGACTTTACCATCGAGGACTTTGCCCTGGCTGCTCAGATTAGTTTCAGTGGGCATCCTTCTCGTGACTACATGTCCAAGTCGGGTGAGAAGGATCATTTGTTGCGTGATTATTGCAGGAAGACACATCATACAAGTGACACTTGTTTCAAGCTTCGCAGCTTCCCTCCTCCCTGGGGGGTCCTGCCTCTCGTGGTGGTCGTGGTTATGGTCGCTCTCAAGGCCATCCACCTCCATCCTGATCAGCTCATCACTTTGAAGCTTTTGAAGATAGTCCTCTGGCTGCTACTCCTGCTCTCTTTGGACCAGATTCTTGCATTCTGACGTCTAATGCATGGCCAATCATCTGAGCCCTCTACTTCATCATCCTCATATGCCTACCAAGGGCCCCCATGTTCTTATTCTGCTACTAGCCGTACTTCCACCCTGCAGATCATCAACAGTGGGGCCACCGATCATATAACTGGCTCTGCCTCAGGTTTTGTATCCTACTCTCCTCTATCTAGTCGAGACAAAGTGAGTGTTGCAGATGGTTCCTTTTCCTCCATTGCTGGAAAAAGAACCATTCCCTGCTCTTCTCTCACTCTCTCTTTCGTTCTTCATGTTCCTAAATTTATTCGAAACCTTCTATCTATTAGTCACATGAACAACTCTATGAACTGCTCAGTGAATTTTCTCCCTCTTCTTGCATCTTTCAGGACCTAAAAACGAGAATGGTGATTGGATCTGGTAGTCTGTGTGATGGTTTGTACCTGTTTAACCCCTCCAGCTCGACTCCTCCACGTGCTCTTCATGTGGCGTCCTCTTCTGATTTGGATTCCTGGCACTGTCGCCTAGGACATCTATCTATCTCTGTTATGAAAATTGTATTTCCTGCTATGTTGAACTCCATGTTTCACAACTTGTGATGTGTGTGAACTGAATAAGCATAAAAGAGACTCTCTTCCTCATATGCCCCCTCCTAGTGCTACTCTCTTTGAGGTTATTCATTCTGATGTTTGGGGCCCTTGCCCGCATGCTTCTATTTCTAGTTGTAAGTGTTTTGTTACATTTATAGACTGTTTCTCTCGTTGCATTTGAGTTTACCTAATGAAAAACAAATTTGATGTTTTCCCTTATTTCAACGGTTTCATAAAATGATCGTCACTCACTTCAATGCGCATGTTAAAGTAATGCGCAATAATAATGGTCGTGAGTACATTGGCTCTCACTTCGAGCGTTACCTTACAAATTTGGGTATCATTCTTCAAACCTTATGCGTTCACACCCCGACTCAGAATGAGGTCGTTGAGCATAAGAATTGACACCTACTTGAGGTGACTCGCTTTTTCTTACTTACGATTAATCTTCCAAAATATTACTAGGGTGATGTCGTCCTCACAGCTGCGCATCTTATTAATCGTTTGCATACTCGTATCCTTCGCCACAAAACCCCATTGAAAACTCTCAATATTATTCCTACTCAGCTTCCTCCTCGTACCTTTGGGTGTGTGTGTTTTGTCCACGTGCATCACACCTCCAAGCTTGATTCTCGTGCGCTTCAGTGCGTCTTCATCGGTTACTCTCCCACCCCAAAAGGATATATGTGTTTCCATTCGGGGTTCTGAAAGATTATAGTCTCCATGGATGTCACTTTTCATGAATCCATGTCATATTATGGGAGATCTCTTCAGGGGGAGTCTGTTACCATGGAAGAGAGCTCTCCCTCTATTCCTCTACCTATTTCTTCTCCATATCAACCTGAGATTCCTCCCGTTGCTTTGCCTCCAACATTGCCTCTTCGTTCTACTCCTTTGGAGGTTTACACTCATCGATGTAGGGAAACAAACAATCAGGTTTCACACACCTTATTAGAGCCACCACCTGATCCGTCCACTGGTCTCCAAGGTAATCGTGCTTCCACTCAACATCCCTTATCTAATTATGTTACTTATTGCTTGTTGATGTTGGTGCATAGAGCCTTTGTCATTTCTCTGTCTTTCTTATCTATCCCTTCCTCTTGACAGGAAGCTCTGGGGCACCATAAATGTAAAGAAGCCGTGTTGGAAGAAATGATGGGTCTTGAGAAGAATTGCACATAGGATCTTGTTTTTCTTCCTTAGGAAAGACAGTTGTTGGGTGTAAGTGGATATTTTTGGTGAAATAAAACTCTCAAAGCATTGTAGACTATTACCATGCTAGGTTGGTGGCCAGAGGATACACCCAGATTGTTGGGATTGACTATCAAGAAGCCTTTGCTCCTGTTGCAAATATGAATTTCATCCGGATTTTGCTCTCTTGTGCTGCCTGTAAGGGGTGGAGTGTCAGCTAGTTAGACGTTAAGAATGCTTTTCTCCATGAGAATTTGGAAGAGAAAGTATATATGCCTTTACCGTCTGGTCTTGCCTCTGAAGGATCTGAGGGAAAGGTATGTAGACTAAAGATGGCTCTATACGGCCTTAAACAATCTCCGAAAGCCTGGTTTGGAAGGTTCCAAAGAGCCATGATGACATTCGGGTATACTCAGAGCAATGACGACCATACCCTATTAAAACACAGGCAAGAAAAATTGACTGTTTTGATTGTCTATGTGCATTATATTGTCATAATTGAGAATGACATGAAGGAAATTCAACATCTAAGAACAAGATTGACTAGGAAATTTGAGATAAAAGATGACATCAACATCGTCGTCCGAGGCATCCTCCACGCCCGGGGCATCGTGCTCCGGAAGCCTCCGAGCCGCTTGAAATCTCTTGCCGAAACCCAAGAAGTACGCGACTTCGCACTAATCCTCTATGAGTGGATCGACCTCTATCGCCATCATCTCAGAATGCGCCTCCTCCGTAATGCGAGACCGCTCCACCTTGAAGTCGTGAGAGGCTTTGTACTCGGCTACCGTAGCCGCACGCTCGACCTCAAACTCCTCTCGCTCCGAAATCAGCTAAGCGTTCTCTTTCTTCACCTGCTCGACCCCCCCCCCCCCCCTCCCGCCGGTACATTGCAGTGCCAGTCACCTCGGTACAACGGACCGTCTTCGCAAGAGTCACCTCAACAGAAGCCAGCTTCCCACAAAGAGCCTCAATCTCCGAGGACTCGCTGTCGGTCTTGTCCTCAAACGACAACCACCCCTTATTGCTTTGAACTTTGATCTGGTCGTCTGAGCTAAGACAGACCTCGCACCACTCGCGAAAGAGACAAACTGACATTCGAGAGTCATGCTCCTGAAAGAAGCAAACAACCCCATAAATTCTCGTTAGCCCCAACAGAGAAAACTGCATCACCGGAATAGTGCAGAACCGAAGTACAGGGATTGCCTCCTTCGTAGGAGGGATCCAAAAGCCCGCCTTCAAGCACCCCCTCCATAATCGCAAAGTGGCCCGCAGAAGGGTGTTGAATGCACTCGACGGAGAAGTAATTACAATCTTGACATCCTCCAAAATCCCAAAGCGCTTGCTCCAACTGCCCGCGCGGGCAGAGGTCAAGGATGACAGAAGGCGCATCGATCGATGCAGGACACCACCTTTCGACACCTGCAAAAGAAACGGGTGTCACCACCGAAGCAAGCCAAGGAAAGAAGATCAACACGTATGAAGGATAATGCGACCACGAAAGCGGCCCAGGGCACGAGCGCATGCAAACCCACGCGCACGCGCACAAGCGCATGGGCAGTCTCGCGCACGCCCGCGCGCAAGCATCCCCCGCGCAAGCCCGCGCAAATGGCCCCGAGCATCCGGGCGCGCGGTCAGTCCCGGCTGCACGCTAGCGCGCGGGCCGCCCCGCGAGTGACCGCGATCGCGCGTGGACTGCCCCTTGTGCACGACAGATCTCGCATGCGGCCACCCCCGCGCGCGACCAACCTCGTGCGCAGGTCCCTCTCCACGTACCGCCACGTTCATCACCTCCGTGCTTGCCGCCTCTTCCGTCACCTCCACACCGGCGCCCTTCTGCATGGAACTATCGTCGGCGCCCTCTCTCGCTCGCCTCGCTCCTCGCTCCCGGGTCAAGAAAAATACTAACTTTCTTCAAGGGAGACATGATGGCCACAGAAGCTCCGCAAACTCCAAAATCTCTACAACGTGAGAAAAGAGCGGAATGATCATCTCTAATTTATAGGCATTACAGTGAGACTCATAATGGAAGGCCACCAATTTTGCAAGATATTTCTTGCCAAATTTTCCTGTATCAAAACAGGCAGTGAATAAACATCAATCTTCGACTGATATTTCACAAAAATATAGCAGATAATTTTCTGATGATTGGAGTGCACCGGGAGAAGCAGGAAATTTTCGCGCTCCTCACTTCGCGAATCATGATTCACAAAAATTTGGGGGCATTTGATGGGGGCCCCCTTGAAATTTCAAAGTCAAACCGGCAAGACGCGGACCAAGTACGCATGGGCTCGACCGAACCGATTACGTACATCAAAGCCGCAAGTCCCAGGAGCTCCCAAAGAAGAAGCCAAACCCACGCACGTGCACGGCAGGACCGCGCAGATGCCACCAGCCTGCGCGCAGGCGCATGCGGCTAGCACGCGCGCAACTGCGCCCCGCGCAGCTTGTGTGCACGATCAGTCTGCGTGGCCGCGTGCAGCCAGCCTGTGATGCCGCACGCGGCCAGCCAGTGCGGCCGCAGGGCCACGCTCCCACACGACCGCTCCTCCGCGCGGCCGTCGGGCTACGCCCCCGCTCGGTCAACCCACACGGCCGCAGGTCCGCGCCCCAGTAAGACGGCGCCTCTGCATTGCCACGCCCTTGCACGACCGCAGGGCTGTGCCCCCACGCCACTGCAGGGGGCGCCCCTGCGCGGTCGCGCCGCACACGCGACATGCCCACGCTCGCACGTCGGTGGCGGTCGTCACCACTGCCGGCCACCCCGCCGCCTCCGGGCACCTTGCTCGGGCCGCCCGAACTTTTTGGGGGGCACTTTCGTCATTTTCGCAAAAATGGTGATCCAGGTGATCGAAACGGAATGACGTTATTTGCTAGCACAAATCACTCCCCGCCTTAATTACCGTCATGACTCTCCAAAAAACTATAAATAGTCTCCCAGATCTTTATTTGAAGACAAGCAACTGCAGGGGCAAGATAGAGCTCTGAGTTTTTCTGGTGAGATCATGGACTTAGGCTGATCCTCCCCTTAGGAATTCTCTCCACTCTTCTCCTTGCTCTAAGACTTCAGCACGCATCAAGTCACGCCAACCGCCTCTGCAAGAGTGCTCCCATCAAGGCTCCGCATCAATGAGAGCGCTCCCTCCAGATGCTCCGTGGGCTTAGAGAATTTTCTGTCCATAATGCTCCCATCAAGGTTCCACAAGCTCAGAAACATCTCAAGGCCAGAGCGCTTCCATTGAGGCTCCAAGGGCTTAGCCATTTTTTCTCATTTTATGTACTCTACACCTGTAACGGAGTAGCGGCCCGTCGCCCTCCGAGATCAAATTAAACTTTGTAAAACTCTGAGAAACTAGTGGATTTTGGCTTTGCACAGCTCCAGCCACATGGTTTTTCACCCTTTCTGGGTTTTTCATGTAAAAAACGCCCATTGTCATCTGTTGTGGTTCACTTTTACTGTTTTCGTGCTTGGTCCGATTCTGAGCTAAGGAGGTATGATATCTCCAAACCGGCAAAAGACCGGACAACCCGCAACAGGTTGGTTCTCTTATAATAAGAAAACCAAATTCAGAGCACTCTGAACACCTTCCTTGTAGTTCAAGAGTGAAAAATGAGATTTTTGCATGATTCAACACCAATGATATTCTTGGTGATCCTTCATCTCCTTCAAAGCTCTTGATTATAGTGAGTCTTTTATTTTTGTTTTTAATTATAATTTAGCTGTACAAGAAGGACGGAATACTACGTTATTAAGTTAGGTGATCAAAATATTTCACGTAGTGAGTGTTTTAAATATTTTTGATCGATAGTTCAAAACGACGGAGGTATTGATAAAGATGTGACACATAAAATCCAAGCGAGTTGGTTGAAGTGGAGAGGCGCGTCAGGGATCTTATGTGATCGTAAAGTACCACTAAAACTTAAGGGCAAGTTTTACCGTACTGCAATTAGACCCGCGATGCTCGATGGTTCTGAGTGTTGGACAGTGAATTGTGTACATAAGCAAAAAAATGGGAGATGCGGAGATGAGAATGCTTAGGTGGATGTGTGGACACACGAGACTGGATAAAATTAGGAATGAATGTATCAAGGTTAAGATAGGAGTAGCACCAATTGCAGAGAAGATGTGAGGCCCGTCTAAGATGGTTTGGACACGTACAAAGGAGACCATTAAAGACACCAGTTAGGCGTTGTGAGAGTCTAGTCACTAGGTATTTTAAACGAGGGAGGGGTAGACCAATAAAGACTTGGAATGAAACTATACAGAAAGACATGATGTACTTAGACATTAGTGAGATTATGACAAAAGATAGGGCACAATGGTGACAAAGGATCAATATAGCCGACCTCACTATAGTGGGATAAAGGCTTGAGTGTTGTTGTAATTATATTTTTTCCATTTTCATTTGAAACAGTAGAGAATTCGCCGTCTTGTGTGTGATGACTTGACCTTATGTGATTTAGGGAGAAATTTGTCGTCTTGTGTGTAGTGACTTGGTCAAAGTGTAGATCTGGGGGAAGACTAAATTTCTTATCTGGGGTAAGATATGCTATAACCAACCAGTGCTTCGGAGAACCGGTAAGGAAACAAAAACAATATACGCTCGATTTCAAGTTTAATTGAAATCAAAGTTTTTGTATTCATATTGTAGAAATAAAATCATCTTTCTTGTCATCTATATTTCTGAAATTTTATTTCAAGCATTTTTGAGAAAAATTAGTGACACATTTTTCAAGATTGAAAATTAAGATAGCGTAGGTGGTATTTCAAATGCCAATGATAGCATCTGATACATATATTACTGAAATATTTTCTAAAAAAATTGTTTTTAAAAGTCATAAAAACCCTTATTAACCCCCCCCCCCCCCCCCCCCCCATCAATGCACTCCGACATTGACTGATGATCAATGCACTCCGACATTGGCTGATGTTTTTTCGGAATAATCTTTGTACGTCAATAATTTCATGCATCAATCGGAATTCATTTTAATGTATCAAAAAAAGTACATCCATATCAATAGCTAATATCTTCCAAATAAAGAAAAAAATTTAAAGATTTTTTCAAGAAAAAAATTGCTAATACTTTCAACAACCCAACAATATTCCTGTAAATCTTGCAAATGCGGGAGAAAAATCGCATTCCTAGATGAAAAAAAATTTATTTAGAAAACCTAAATTTGGAGAAACACCAAAAAGAAAAAAAAATATAATTAAACCATTTCATCTCTAAATGTTTGAAAACATAAGAAGGGAAAAGAAGCAAAATCATAACAAAAAATTGAGTCCTAGGACAAGTTTTCACCGAACAGAGACGGAATAGGCGTCGATCGGAGTCAATAGCAGTCTCCTCGACCTCTGAGGAGGCTTCGTCGGTGTCCTAGACCGACCGCCAACATGGGCGAGCGGTTGCACGAAAGCTGAATGGGGGATCATAATGATGAGATCCAGAATTTTCACACAGGATTAGGGATATTAAATCACGCCAAACGATTAGGGCGAGAGGTTGCACTAAAGCTGAATGTTTTAGAGTGATATAATATTCCTAATCGTGTTCGAAAATTCTGGATCTCATCATTATGATCCCCCATTCAGTTTCCGTGCAACCGCTCGCCCATGTTGTCGGTCGGCCTAGGGTGCTAACGAAGTCGCCTTAGAGGTTGGGGAGGCTGTTATTGACTCTGATCGACGCCCATTCCGCTTTTGTTCGGTCAAAACTTGCCCTAGAACTCAAATTTTTGCTATGATATCGCTTTTTTCCTGTTCTTATGTTTTCAAACATTTAGAGATGAAATGGTTGAATTATATTTTTCTTTTTGGTATTTCTCCAAATTTAGGTTTTATAAATAATTATTTTTTCATCTAGGAATGTGATTTTTTCCAAAGTTTTCAGAATCGGACGGGACATTGAACCGGAAAAAAGAGATGTTCAAGATTTAACCGGTTGACCCGAATTTAACTACACATGTAAAAATTGTGACTTTGAGATATATAGACATTTAGATTCATAATATATAATTCAAAAAATAATATAGTGATATTTTAAAAGAAACATAAGTTTAAGTTCATTTAAAAATAAAATATAATTCAAATTAAAATGAATTCCGATGAATGTATGAAATTATTGACGTATAAAGGTTATTTCGAAGAAACATCAATTGATGTCGAAGCTCATTGATGGATCTTACGGTGCCCTTACTGTGGAGTGGGGGGGGGGGGGGATAAGGGCTTTAATGACTTCCATAAAAAACTTAATTTTTTCCCGTAAATAATTCGGTAATATATGTACCAGAGGCTATCACTAGCGTATGAAATGTTGCTTGCATTATCTTAATTTTAATTCTTGAAAAATATGTCAAAGTAATATTTCTCATAAATGGTTGAAATAAAATTTCAAAAGTATAGATGACAGGAAAGATGATTTTATTTCAATAATATGAATACAAAAACTTTGATTTCAATAAAGCTTGAAATCAAGGTAACGAGAAAATATTGTTTTTGCTTCCTCATCAGACCTTCTTCCAATAACCGGCTGGCTATAGTCTATCCTACCCTAGATAAGGCATATAGTCTCCCCTAATTCTACACCTCGACCTAGTCGTCGCACACAAAGCGACGAATTTCCCCCCAAACCACACTAGACCAAGTTTTCATCCAAAAAATTATATTAACTACAAGAATGAGTACATAAATATAAGAGAAGGGAGAGAGAGATTCCCACTCTTGAGGTATGGGACTAAACAAGAGAGCTAAGTGGACTTATAATTGGGACATAATATGGGGTTTTACACAAATTTCCTTCATATTTTCTAACACTCTCCCACAAGCTGGAGCATACGCCTTGGTGAGAATGTCAGCAACTTGCCCAGAAGCAGGAACATGATCTAATCCATGTTTCTTCGATTTAACCTTTTCATGAACAAAGTGACGGCCAACCTCAATGTGCTTGGTTCGTTCATAGAACACGGGATTCTTGACAATATGTATAACAGTCTGACTGTCGCAAAACAGAGTAGCTGGTGAGGATAGTTTTACTCCCAGATCACCAAGAAGACTCTTAAGCCAGGTAAGTTCTGATACAACAGTCGTCATTGCACGATACTAAGCTTTAGCAGAAGAGATAGCAATAACATATTGCTTCTTGCTACGCCAGGTGATAAGATTTCCTCCAAAGTAGTTACAAAAACCAGTAGTGGAAAGCCGATCATCAAGGGAGCCTGCATAGTCAGCATCAGAATAAGCAATAAGTGATAGAGAGGAGGATGGCTTATATACAAACCCTTGTCCAGGAGCAGTCTTGAAATATCTGAGAATACGTTCGACTGCCTGGAGATGAGAAATCTGAGGAGCATGCATAAACTGGCTGACCACTCCAACTGCAAATGAGATATTAGGGCTTCATTTGGTTTAGCGTTTTCGGGCGGCGCTTGGAGCAAACGCCACCGGACGGAGGGTAACCAAATGAAACTCTGTCTCCGTTTGCTCCATTTGCTCACACGGCAAGGAGGAAACGCCCCCCACCGCTCTGTTACGACCCCCACCCCCCCTCCGGTTCAAAAGCTCCGTTTGGACCCGCTTGCTCCTCCCGCCACCGCTAAACCAAATGAATTCTAGGTCTTGTAAATGTCAGATATATCAGTTTTCCTACAAGGTGCTGATAGTACTCTGGATTCGTAAGCAGTGAATCAGAGTCAGATTCATGAGCACATAGCTTGTGATTGACATCCATCGGGTTTGCACCCTGAGTAGCTTGCATCTTGAAGAAGGTCAAGGTAGTACTTCCGTTGTGAAAGGACAAGACCATCAAGTCTTCTTGCAACCTCAAGTCCAAGGAAGTACTAGAGATCAGTTCCCAGATCTTTAGTTGAAAACGAAGTTTAAGAGTTTGATCTATTGTATCCATGTGGAGTCATCACCAGTAATCAAGATATCATCTACATAGACCAGGAGAATGACAGTCCCGATTGATTAATGACGAGTGAAAAGGGAGAAGTCAGTCGAGCTCCGATTGAATCCAACTTCACGAACATCTTTACTAAATTTTTCAAACCACGCCCAGGGAGGCTGTTTGAGACCATATATAGATTTTCTGAGATGACATACAAATAACTCTCTCGTGGTCTCAAACCTGGGAGGTTGGTGCATGTAAACCGTCTCGAGAAGGCCGTCGTTCAGGAAAACATTTTTGATATCCAGCTGATAGAGTGGTCAGTGTCGATGAACAACTAAGGAGATCAGGACCCAAACATAGTTTAACTTGGCTATAGGAGAGAAATTTTCATCATAATCATGGTCCTGTTGTTGAGTGAAACCCCAAGCAACAAGTCGTGCTTTAAGGCGCTCAATTGTCTCGTTCGGAGCATATTTAATTACAAATACTCACTTACAGCTGACACAAGACTATCCTGGAGGAAGGGGTACCGGATCCCAAGTGCAGTTTGCCCAAAGGGCAGTCATTTCATCATCCATAGTCACACGCCATTCTGGAGGTTGCAGAGCCTCATGCACAGAGTTAGGTATAGAGATAGAGGATAGAGAGAAAAAACTTGAGGAGAGGTGGAGAGAGGCGATGAAGAGACACATAATTTACTAAGGGATGAACCGTAGAGGTTGATGCTTGATCGACAGGCCGCGAGATAACACTAGTAGAAAGTAACTATTATAGGGCTCCAGAGTTCAGAGTACGACGAGTGTAGACATGAAGGATGGGCGTTTTGGGTAGTACTAGTTCTGTTTGTGGTGTGGGGAGGAAGGCTGGTAGAGAAGACGTGACAGGGACGGTAGGACTAGGTAAGGGAGTAGGGAGATGAGGAGGAACAAATGGAGAAGAGTGAAATGGTTGGTCCTCAAGAAAGGTGACATCTGCTGAGACGACCACTTTTTCAGCGGTGGGTGAATATCACACATAGCTTTTTTTGAGTCCGGGAGTATCCCACAAACATACATTTGCTGGCACGATGGGCAAACTTATCTATGGGTGGACCAAACTTATGGTCATAACAGGTGCACCCAAACACGCGAGGTGTGAGGATAAACGGGGATTTGGAAGGGAACATGAGACTAAACAGAGTTGCAAAGTCGAGTATGGAGGAGGGCTTGCGATTGATGAGATGACATGCTGTAGACACCGCGAAGTTCCAATATAGTGTGTGAACCTGCATTTGAATCATGAGTGGTCGAGCGACATCAAAAAGATGACGATTTTTTTCACTCGGCCACTCCATTCTGTTGAGGAGTTTACACACACGATGTTTGATGGATAATGCCAAACTCAGTACATAGATTAGAGAATGTTCGGCTAGTGTATTCGCGAGCGTTATCAGTGCGAATGATTTTTAAGGGAGTGGAGAACTGAGTATGAGGTTCGATAATAAAAGCACAAAATGTAGAGGTAAGTTCAGCACAATCATTAAGTAAATATAACCAGGTTAAGCGCGAGTAATCGTCAATAAACGCAACAAAGTAGCGATAACCAAACATATTAGGATTTTTATAGGGCCCCCAAACATCAGAATGCACTAAAAATAGAGGAGTATCACTCCGAGTACAAGGACTAATGGAAGTACGATGTTGTTTCCAAAGATACAAGATTTACAAACAAACTCATGCAGGGAGACATCCAGAAGAGCTTTTTTGAGAATCTAGAGTGGAGCATGCCCAAGAAGACGATGTCAATCGACAAAGGAGATGACAGAGAGAGCAGAAGGAGGAACATCCAGGAGATAGAACTCATTATACAACCGCCCTTTACCAATGATATTCTGTGTTTGTCGATCTTGCACAACAATGGTAGAAGGTGAGAATGTAACACAACAATTAAGATTCTGAGTAAGCCGACAAACAGACAGCAGATTAAATGGTGATCCCGGAATATGAAGGACCGAAGACAGAGAGAGTGGATGTGAGAGGTATATCAGCAGCGCCAGACACTGGGGTGGTATCACCATTAACCACTTGATGAACTTGAGATGTGCAGACAACCAGTATTGAGGTGGTCTTTGCGAAGTAATATGGTGTGTGACACCTGAATCCACAATCCAATGGGAGCTCAGCTCTAAGAGAGACATGATATACCCCATTGGCAATCGATGCAATGGATCCAGATGAGCGAGAAATCACCCTTTGGAGATGTTGGAGCTGGGTGCGTAGATCATTGATGTCATTACGATTGGAGGAGGCAGAGTCCGTTGCGGCAACAGTGAGAGGAGGCTCAGCTGTAGTAGATGCAGCAAGGTGTGGAGGCAAACCACGTTTGCAATAGCATGTGGCCTCGAGGTGACCATCCCGACCGCAATATGTGCATTTAAAAGAAGATCGTCCAGCACGTCCTCGTCCCCGAGACGTGTTGCGACCCCCACGGGCTGAGGAACCACGAGCATAAGGAACTGGTGTAAGCAGCTTTAGAAGAGCCGAAGAGAGATGCACAGGAGCATCCAATGGTGGGGTAACCTTCAAAAGCATAGAGCAAACATCTGACAGAAAGGGAGTTATAAAGGAAGAGAGAATCTGAGCCCGAACGTTGTGCAGATGAGAAGGAATACGAGTCATCATCATGACAATCCCGACCGCTTCTTTCTGGGCCCGCTGGGTGACCAAATCAATTATGCTCAGTGTAAGCATATCGTGTTGTGGCGTGACCAACACGGTGGAGATCGTGGAAGTTAAAGTGGTGATCGTGGCCGATCATTGTTCTATCACCCGCAATATTGATATCACTTAACAATATTAGCAGATCGTGCACATCGTGGCCTGGATCATGCAGAATGTGTTAGATCGTGTCCATATTAGTATATTACTCTGTGATATTGATATCGCCTGTTTTAGCACCAACACGTCATAGAAACTGCTTGCCTTCAGTCTACTCACGGTCTGTCGTTAGTTTGCCATCATCCAATTTATCACTAGTGTTAGCTATTATCGCCCGCGATATCTCTAATTACCGAGCTTTTCTACTTTTCTCCACATCACACTCATAGGGAAATTATACATATTATTTTTGTACACTATAAACAAATTTGATCAAATTCATAGTGGAATTTTTATTATCAAATCAAAGGATGTGGAATGCATGCTCTAACATGCATTTCATTACAAATATGATTTTTTGTAGTACAGAGAAAATTGTTGAATGGACGCAAAATATTGAGAAATGATTGAGTTTTGTTCTGATCATCACGAAGGCTGGCAAAATTGACTCAAGGGCAAATTCTAGACTTATTTTAGGTTGTGATCAATCTGGGTTCCTAAGAGAAAGTCAAAGTAAGGATTTTATTAAAAGAAATTTGAGAAAATCTCGTTTTAAGCGGTGTGGTTGCATGCTTGTTATTAAAAGTCGTAGAGAAGCTATTGATGAATGTAAAATTGATATGATATGTAGTGTGCATAATCATGTGTTGGTTCATCTTAAAGCGCATGCATATGTTGGGATGCTAGATCAGAGTGAGGCAACAATAATTGAAGATATGTATTATGCAAGGGTGAAATCGAGAAATATATTATCGGAATTGAAGAGTATAATCCTTTCAAAACTACATCGATGAAAACTATTTATAATGAGAAGGCAAAGATCTATAGAAAAGAATTGGCGGGTAGTTCTCTGATTTAATGTTTGTATAAGTGTAATAGTTGTTGAACTCCTTAGATTGTCAATGGTTTTGGCACCAGTAGAGAAGTGGATGTCGATTTCAGATATGTGGCTTGTAGTTGCATCTTGCTACAACGTCAAACTTGTGGATTTCTCATTCGAGCAGTCGTTTACTTTCCTACAGCTACATCTGGCTCCTCCTAAAACTTAGCGGCTTATTTGCATTGATTTTATAAATGGAAATCATTATTTACAATTGCAATTGGGTGAAAAATGTCCACTGTCGTGGATATTTCCTGTCTGCGTAAGGTATCATACAGAGGTTGCCGAATATTGAGACATACTTATAACACGACTCCAAGATTAAAATGATATGCATAATTATTTTTTCGTAATTTCAATAACTACTAACATTAATTTTAAATTATTCCACATGGACAGATTACAATTTGTGGGTCTTTTTGAGCTACATAAAAATTTTCAAAGTGTGCGACTTGCAAAATTATTTTAAATCACTCAACAAAAATAATATACTATTACAAATATATGGACTACATTATTTACTAAAATAATTTTTTTAATTATTTTATGGAAGGGGGGCATGCAAAAGAGACTCCTTAAGTAAAATATTTAGAATGTTTTATGGTAGATTTACTGGCCTTTTATCTTATTTTTGTTGGCTTTTTTAATGCTTAGATAGTTCTATGCTTGTTAAAAAACAACTGCCTGGTATCTTTATTAGTGTTAGCCTTTGCAACAGTCTAGCGTTTGCTCAAGTGTCACTGTTTGAGCAGGGTGCAAAGTTAGTGAAGGATGTTTGTCTCGTTGCGCCCAGGACTCGGGGTCCGTTTTGTGGAGGTGACGAAGAACCTTCATTTTTTCATGCCTCAGGAGGACTCGGGGTCCGTCTGGTTAGGCAGGGAAGAACTTTTGTTCATTCGTGCCCCAGGAGGACTTGGGGTCCGTCTGGTCGGAGGGGCGAAGGACCTTTTTCGTTTTGGGCCTCAGGAAGACTTGGGGTTCGTCTGGTTGGAGGGGCGAAGAAACTTTGTCCGTTCGGGCCTTATGAGGACTCTGGGTCTATTCAGTTGAAAGGGCGAAAAATATCTGTTCGTTTGGTCTTCAGGAGGACTCGGGGTCCATTTGGTTGGAGGGGCGAAGGACTTTTGTCTGTTCAGGCGTCAGGAGGACTCGGAGTCTGTCCGGTTGGAGGGGCAAAGAACCTTTGTTTGTTCGGGACTTAAGAGGACTCGGGGTCCATCTGGTTGGAGGTGCAAAAGGATATTTGTTCATCTCGCCTTAGTAGGAGGTGTAGAAGGACTTTCATCCATCTTGCCTTGACAGTTGGAGGTGTAGAAGGACTTTCATCTATCTTGCCTTGACAGTAGGAGGTGCAGAATGACTTTCATCTATCTCTCCTTGATGTTTGGAGGTGCAGAAAGAGTTTCGTCCATCTCACTTTGACAGTAAAAGGGCATGGAGTCCATTCGTCTTCCAGGGATATGATTGTTGTGGAAGGGAAAATATATGCTTTGTTGCTAAAAAAGAAGATATATGTGCTCAAGAACTTCTTCTCATGGCTTATTCTTATGGAAGTAGAGGAAAGTGGTAGATGGTGCAGAGAGCGTCTTGTCCTCCCCCCCCCCTACTTAAGCTCTGTGTGCTTCTCCGAGGTCCGGGCCCTGGCCAGGGTATGATTAATGCAGGTAGCATAGTTGTACTGTCGCCTGATCTCCTCGTACAAAGTCGATCCATTTAGGAGTGACGACTTCATAGCCAGGTTGAGAATAGAGGGGATTGCCTCGAAGAGTATCTAGAGCGGTCGGCCGAAGATCGCATTGTATGCCGAGTTGGAGTCGACTACCATGAACTAAACATCATGGGTGACCTGCCTTGATAACTCCGCTAGGGAGATGGGGAGAGTGATTGTCCCTCGCACCGGAATTGGGCTATTATCAAGCCCGCACAACGGTCCCATTACTGGCTTGAGGCGCTACCTGTGGATCTTCATGCTGAGTAGTATGGATGCGAACACGACGTCCACTGAGCTTCCGTTGTCAATCAGTATTCTTCTGACCCTAAAGTAGGTACTGTCAATTCCCGTGTTGATGACGAGAGGAGCCTGTTGCGGTGTGCGCACTCCCTTCAGGTCCTCACCCCTGAATCTGATGGCAGTGCCCGATTGCGGCTTTGGATTTTCTAGATCCTTTTCCAGTTGAGCGATGGAGAGGATATGGGTGGCATAGAAGGGCAAGCTGGCAATGGTTTTGACTTCCCCGACCATTTTCCTACCCCCTATGCATCCTGGCATATCGGGGTTATTCTGGTCCTTACTAGTGCAGCGGAGGCCTATTTGGTACCTGGTTCTGCAAGTACCTCACCAGATGTCCATGGCAGATGATGAGCTCAATCTCCTCTTTCAGTCGGTTGCAGTCCTCTGTGTTGTGCCCATTCTCACTGTGAAACTCACAGTACTGCGTTTGGTCTCCCCGGTTTGGGGGCAACGACTTGGTCCAGTGGAGCATACCAGAGTTCTGAATGTTCATGAACACCTGCGTCCGAACAGTGTTCATAGGGGTGAATTACTGGTGCTGGCAAGAGCCCTGATCCCTACAAGGGTTGTTGCGGGGGTCGTCATTTCTAGGTGTGCTAGGGGTAAGTACGTCTCTCTGATGCTCTTCCATTAGTCGGACGTGTCATTCCACTGAGTTTGCAGGTGCAGCAGTAGTGGCTACTCCTAGAATTAGAGCATTGCTTACGGGTGAGTTGGTAGGGGCAAGATCGGCACGCTCCTCGGGGTAAGTGTCGTTAGCTATGTGTGCACTCCTCCTTGCCATTGCGGTTAGTTGGGGGGGGGGGGGGGTCTTGTGTGGGGCAAGTGATGTTCCCATAGAGTTGTTGTAAAGTGGGAACATTTTCACACAGATGAAGCCAAATTGTTGCGGGTCTCCTAATTTTTCTCTAGTCCGGAAAATCGGACCGCCTTAGCTCTGAGTCGAACCGGGCACACAAACAATTAAGTAAAAACCAAGCAGCAATGACAAGAGACTTTTTTTACCTTAGAAACCCCGGAAAGGGTGAAAAACCATGTTGGATCTGTGTTGGGCTAAAATCCACTATTTAGCTTTGTTTACAAGTGTTTGAGGTTCCTCATTGGGTGACATGTCACCTCTCCGTTACAAGCTTCAAGCACAAATAGAAGAGCAAAAGGCTAAGTCTACAGAGCTTTCACGATGCATCCTTGAGAGCGTCCGCGATGGCATTCTCTTATACATTCTCTGGGGATCACTAAAGCATCTATGTGAGCGTTGAGCGGTCTAGAGAGGGAGCAAAGTGAATCCCGAGCGAAGAAACGATCTAAGTCTCACATTCTCGCCGGAAAACCTCAGAGCTCTATCTAGTCACTGGAGTTGCTTGTTTTCAAATGTAGGCATGCGATCTTTTTTATAATTTTTTGGAGGGACGTGCTGGTAATTGCGTCGGGTTGAGTCTTGAGTTTGCAAATGTCATCACTCCATTTCGATCACCTGGATCACCAACTTTCATAAAATGACAAGCGTGTCTCCCGGGCGGTCTGGGTAGCACAGGCAATTTGCCCTGCAGTGGTGGCGTTCGGAGGCGGCCGGCGGCGGCGGCGGTCCCCGACGCGTGGGGCGCGCATTCCAACAAGCGTATGGGGTGCACGCTCCAGCGTGTGCGGGATGCGTGCACTCGTGTGCGTTCGTGCGTGCGGACCTTGCGCGACCCTCATGCGGGCTTGTGGCGCGTGCGCGTGGATTCCTGTGCGCGGGCGTTTAGCTTCATCGGTCCGGCTCAGGAAAATTCAGGCCTATAAATATATACACACACACACACACACAAACACACACACGAGTAACATACACGAGGCTCCGCCCCTACGAACAATCACGACAGTACTCCGACTATGACATTGCCCCTGCACGATGGCGTTCTCGCCGCTCAAAAAACCCACGCCACGCCTGCTACTCGTAAATTTGTGGGATCGAGAGAGGAGAGAGAAAGAGAGGATCTTGAGAGAAATAGAGGATATTTATTTAAAAAACCGGCGGCTAAAAATAGTGTGAGAGAGAATGGACAGAGAGAGGAGAGAGAGGGAACTTGAGAGGGGGGGGGGGGGATTTATTTAAAAAATGGCAAGTGAGAGAGAGTAGTAAGAGAGGAGATGAGAGTAATTTGTTTTAAAATGTAAAGATATTATGGGCATTTTTAATGTTTAATCAAAGGCTTTTTTTCCCTTTTTAATATAATGTGTGTATATATATATATATATATATATATATATATATATATATATATATATATATATATATATAATGAGATCTATAACTTTCATGTTGATCATTTTTTCAAATGAAGCCATTTAGGCCCCCAAAATCCACCCCGAAAAATACCACTTCCGCAGCTTGTACGGACGCGTGTTGCGGAAGTGGCATTTTTCGGGGTGGATTTTGGGGGCCTAAACGGCTTCATTTGAAAAAGTGATCAACATGAAAGTTGTAGATCTCATCGAGATCTATAACTTTAATGTTGATCACTTTTTCAAATGAAACCGTTTAGACCCCCAAAATCCAAATATTCCGGATTCGCGCTATAAATTCTATTATAGCGCGAGTGTATACTCTCCATATATATATATCTATATATATAGGGGGCACTGAATTTCCGCGCAGCGCTTTTTGGACAAAAAAATGCGTTCCCCGGAAAAATGAAAAAAACACCCCCTTAACAGCATTTTTAGAAAAAGTGGTCAACATGAAAGTTGTAGATCTCGACGAGATCTACAACTTTCATGTTGACTACTTTTTCTAAAAATGCTGTTTAGGGGGTCTATTTTCAAAAGGCGCGAAGGGGGTCCGCGCAAAAAAAAAAATCGTAATATTTACCGGGCGGAACCCCCTTCGCGTCTTTTGAAAATAGACCCCCTAAACAGCATTTTTAGAAAAAGTGGTCAACATGAAAGTTGTAGATCTCGTCGAGATCTACAACTTTCATGTTGACCACTTTTTCTAAAAATGCTGTTAAGGGGGTGTTTTTTTCATTTTTCCGGGGAGCGCGTTTTTTTGTCCAAAAAACGCTGCGCGGAAATTCATGTTTGCTCAATGTTTGTATATATATGTATAGATATATATAGGGTGGTGTTAAAGGCACACCATTTTCTGCTATGTGCACACCCATCAAAAATATAATCCTTAATAATTTAGATTTTCTAAACCCCACCCAACTAAAGCCGAAGCAGCCCGCCTCCCCCTTTCCGATACGCGTCTTTTTGAACTGCGTCTTCTACGTTCATTTTCAGGAGAAGTGTTCAACATGAAAGTTGTAGATCTCGACGATATCTACAACTTTCATGTTGAACACTTTTTGATTTAAAGCCGTTTAGGCCCCCGATTTGGCCCCCGGAAAAAATCACGCGGAACATTTAATGTTCCGCGTGATTTTCCGGGGGCCAAATCGGGGGCCTAAACGGCTTTAAATCAAAAAGTGTTCAACATGAAAGTTGTAGATATCGTCAAAATCTACAACTTTCATGTTGAACACTTCTCCTGAAAATGAACATAGAAGACGAAGTTCAAAAAAGCGCGTATTTCATTTAAAAAAAACTATGCAATCACGGCAACATCATCCTCCCCACAACTCTTGTGGACATGTACTGCAGATGCGGGTGCGTTGAAGCAGCTTTGGAGGTGTTTTGCCGGGTTTCGAGCAAAGACGTCGTGCTTTGGAACGCGATGATCGGAGGGCTCGCGATGCACGACCATGGCCGCTTTGCCGTCGATCTGTTTGCTCTGATGAAGGAGACGGCAACGGCGTCCAACGAGTTCACATACATTGCAGCTATGTTTGCTCAGACTGTGCACATAGTATTGGTGTGCACAAAGTCGAAGATGGTGTGCACATAAAATTCCAATGGGTGCACATAGTATTGGTGTGCACAAAGCCGAAGATGATGTGCCTTTAACACCACCCTATATATATACATATATATATACATATATATATATATATATATACATATATATATACATATATATACATATATATATACATATATATATATATATACATATACATATATATATATATATATATATATATATATATATATATATATATATATATATATAAATAAGTGGACAAATATATATGTGTATATATATATGTATATATATATGTGTGTATATAAGTCGACAAATCTTTTGTCAATCAGACATCAGGTCGGCAAATATTTTGTCGACTCAATGTTTGCTCAACAAAAGCAAGTCGACAAATTTGTATTAGTATTGGCGAGCGTGACATGATCGAGATATTGTCAGGCTCGAGGTACTCTCGCGATTGGTCATAGGGTTGAGCCTCGTGAACATTTAAGCAGTCCATTGTTCATCCACCAATTAACATATATAAAATATGGTATATATATAATGTTATATTATTATATATTATGTATATATTTATACTATATTAATAGAAAAAGTCTCATTTGTTGAAACATTCATAATGTAAATATAAATATTACATTTACTTTTGTGATTTAGTGTTATCAAATTCTTTTATTTATTTCAAAATAATTTAAATTATAATGTTCTACACAACTATGCATTCAAAAAGAAAAAAAACAAATTACGGAAATCAAGTTCTGAAAATAAAATTTTCAAGCGATCATAATTATTATATCATATAATCGTAACTGTTAATTCAAATAAATAAATGTAACTTTGAAAATAAAAAAAATGGGTGAAGAGAGAAAAGAGAGGGAGAAAAGGTCTATGTTGGGACAAAATCCACTAGATTTTTTGAGATTACAAAAGTTGGAGTTTAAAGGAGAGTGATTGGCCACCTCTCCGCTACACGTTTTGAAGGTGGAGAAGATAGGAAAAAAACTAATTTCATGGAGCTTTCGCGAGAGCATTTTTCTAAGCCTTTTGTGTGTTGTCAAAGCATCCACATTAGCATTGAACGTGATTAGACTTGAGTGCGAACAAAAGGAATTCATAATTAAGGAACAATTTAAGTCCCACATTTTTGCCGAAAAACCTCATGTCTCTCTGCTTGCTTATCTTCAAATGAAAGACTGAGTGCCTTTTTTAGCTTTCTTGAAGGGACATGTTGGTAATTACGTATGGCTGGATCTTTAGTTGATGAATGGCGTTGCTTGATTCTGGTCACCTGAATCACCAATTTCCCAAAAATGACGAACATTTCCCCCGGACAGTTCGAGCGGCCCGGGTAGGTTTTTCGGCTACGGTAGCTGTCCGAGGTGGTCAAAAGTGGTGGCGTTGGCCGGCGCCGACGGTGCCTGTGGTCGTGCACGCAAGGGGGGAGCATGCGTAAGAGTGTGCACGCAAGTGCGCACATGCGTGTGCGTATGTGGGGAGCATGTTGCGTGCGTTGCTGCGTGTTGTGCACACGCACGAGGGGAATGTACTGCGTATGTGTTGTCCCTGTGTGTTGTGCATGCCATGCATGAGTGTACCTTCAGGATGGTTTCTGGCCCCTTCGAGCGAGTGCGGTCCATGCATGCGGCTCACTCAATCGGGTTGGCTTGCATGAGCATTTCGATCAAAGTCCTACCAACTTGGCTAATAAATTTTTAGGGTGAACTCATCAATTGCCTCAAATTTTTACGGGTTGCAATCCGCAAAGTGAAAAACCTGAAAATTTTAGATATAAGCATGTTGTTTTTACGTTGTGAACACCAAACATGTTAGCATGCGTGCGTGATGATTCATTATTTGTTTGTAGAGTGAAGCGTTCTTTTCGCTAAGTCTGGAGGTGTATGTTGGTCACTTGGAGTCATTTGGTGCAAGCCTTACAAGATGAAGATCTTGTAGTTGACATTGAGTGGAGGATCTTGGTGAAAGTTGAGGGTTGTTACTCACATAGAGGGAAGTGAATAAGTGTTTTACTACGTTATTATAACCTTGTTGTTTTCTTTTGAATTAGCACAGAAAATAGTAAAGCACACAAACAATCCACAACACACAGAGATTTATAGTGGTTCCCCAAGAACGAGTACATCCACTTATCCCTTTCACCTATCTAGCAGAGAGCTAGCTTTGGCCAAACTTCTCCAACCTTTCCTCATATCCTTAGACCTTACAACTCAGGAACACAGGTTCCCTATCTCAGACCTTTCCCCATGTCCTATAACTCAGGAACACAGGTTCCCTATCTCAGACCTTTTCCCATGTCCTACAGCTCAGGATACACAAGAGCCCTACACACTCAGACACTAAGCCTTACACCTCAGGCTGTAATACAAGACCTACAACTCAGGCACTAATCCTTACACTTCAGGATATAACACAAGCCCTACCTCAATCTCCACACACAGAGATTTACACTCAGATCAAAGATCCTACAGCTCAGATTCACAAGGAATCTTATGGAGATAATAGAATACAGGTTTTGACTCAATACTTTGAAGTTTGAGTCCTATAATGGAAGCCCTTACAGCAAGCTTCCTCTTCATTTTCTTGATCAGCACTTGAAATGTCTTCTTTGAAATAGTTGGCTTGATCAAGAAACACTTGGGGCAAAGAAGGGTTCTTCACAAAAGATGTTGCTAAAAAAAATCAAGAAGTAACTTTTTTCTAAATGATGCAGCAGTGGTTGAAGAAGAAAACACTTGAAAACTTGATCACTGCTACAAAACTTTTACAGGAGACTTGAGAAAATTTCAAAGGCCATTTGAAAAAAATCTTGATTTTGGAATCTCTAAGTCCTTTTATACTTGACTTGCCTGCCGGAGGAAAAACAGATGTTAAGTTAAATTCTCTAACAACTAGATTGATTTTCCTTTGGCAGGTGATGTATTAGGAAAGTCCAACGACTAGATTTCAAACGGCTAACAGTTGCTTTAGGAAATAATCCTCCTTTGGAATAAACAAGGTTGTCGACATTTGATTAAGGAAAGATATTGGAATACAGAATTATTCTCTCATAAATAAGAATATTTCTTCCTGCTGGCCAACCCTTGAAGTATGCAGCAAATCCCATTTTTTATTCTGATTTGAATATTCTGCATATTTTGTGCCTAAATTCAAGAGTATAGCTGTGGTACCACATGTCAGGCCGAGAGAAATAGGTATATGTGACCATGACATGATGTCAAAGACCAAGTCTAATAACACCCATGAAATTTACATGAATAGCCCTTAAACCTTATAAGACTTATATAAGGAAATTCCTGACACTTAGCCATTTCAGCCTGCTCACAAGCTTCTGTCAGTTTGTAGTCGATCCAGTCGAATTCTAACTCTGATGCAGTTGCAGTCGAACTCTTATATTTGATGCAGTCAAACTCTTATAGTCGATGCAGTCGATATTTTACTTGTTCATAAAGTTAATCTTTTCAATCCAGTCGAACTCTTGCACTCGATGCAGTCGATATTTTACTTAGTCATAAAGTTGATGCCTTCGACCCAGTCGAACTTTTACACTCAATGCAGTCGATATTTTACTTAGTCAATTTTCTGATCTTGCCATTAATTTCTTCTGCACTTAGTGACTTTTTTCATGATAGTGACATGTCTAATGTATAATTAATCTAGAGGTCAACATGAATTCTGTTGCTTGAGGGATTATAAGTGCAAAATCATGTTTAAATGATCAAGTGTCTAATCATACATTAGTCATGTACTTTAGTTATATCTGTCACACCAAAACTAGAGAGAACATAAAATATAAGATATTTATTATCATCTTAAGGGTCTCTTCAAATCAGAAATCTTGGGGACAATATTCCCAATAATCTTCCCCTATTTGAAGAAGTTGGAACCTTATATGACAATAACCATACAAATAATAAAACACACAAAGACAAATTATAGAGAGGTAAATCATTTTCATATTATAAATTATGAAATAAACAGGATTACAAAAAGTTATTTAAGACAAAATCTCCCAAAGTCACCTCCTGGGAGGAGGAGGAGGTCCATGTGGATTGTTATTTTTGTGAATTCACCTCTTGGTCTCCTGTCTTCATGTTTCTTCCATTCCACAAAATTGTAATATCTGGCAATATTTGTCATGCTTTCCAAAGTTGTTCCAGGTGTACAATATGATATTTTCTGAGATGGGGCTTCAGTTCTCATACCCAGACATGTTCTGAATTTCTATCCTCCTCCTCTGTCTTGCTTCCATTCTCTCTTCCCGAAATAGATCAGTCCTTCTCTTCCTTAACAAAGACTCCCCTTGCTCTGCAGGTGATGGTGTAGGCTCATACTCTCCTCCCCAAGCAGCTTCATAGTCCTCTGGGGTAAGATAGTCATCTTTAGCAGCTAGGTTAGCTTTAGGGAAGGGAGGTTGAGGAGAAAATTCAAGTGGATCCATACCCAAGGATGTCCTGATGGTGTTTGTTGTTAAAATAGCCTGTTGGGCAGAATGGTAGGTTGTATTTCTCTCCCCCTTTCAGAGTTCTTCAAATGTTCTGGCACATATTGTTTCTTGAGATTCACCAACTCTCTCTTTCAGCATATTTACACTGACTACTAGAGTGTTTTTGTTTTGTAGAAGTTGATCATCTAGTAGGTGGTTGCAGAGGTCCATTCTCTCCAAAATAGCAGTCTTGTTCTGAGCCAATCCTGCATATATGGTCGGGAAGGTCTGGTTCATATTTTCTGTAATGGCATTTTTATTTTCTACAACTGTTTGGATGCCTTAATGAGTCATCTGATTTTGGACTGCAGTAAAGCTCACTGCTTGGGCAGCCTTCATGAAGAATTGAAAGGTTTGATTGTTCAGGAATTGCATCTCCCTTTCAACTTCTGAAAACATGTTAGGTACTGCATTTCTCAGTCCTTGGACTATTTTCTCAACAAATTGTTCAATACTCCTCCTTTGAGTAATCATCATTAATTGCAACTATAACAGAAGAGAACTGGATTTTGCAACAAAACTTGTGGTTTGAACTGCTGGTTCAGTCTCATCTTGAGTGCCTTGCTGGATGGCTATTTTGGGACCATCATAGTCCTCAAACAGATAGTCAGGAGTTGACCTTTTTGAGGTACCTATGTCAGTTTCTGGTTCCTGAAGCACACTCTTTCCTTTCCATACTATCATCTAATGGAAAGTGGGATGGAATTCTTCAGATTGTACTTCAGCAGTAGCATATACTATGGTTGTGTCAGTCATTGCTGTGTTGGCATCCTCTTGGACTGAGTCTATGGTTGCCCCTCCTTCGACAGTGTCATGCGGACTTGAATCCCCCGGAGCTTGTTCAGGTTTTGCAACCACTTCAGTCTCTTGGGCAAAGTCCTCGGGTATAGGCTCCCCCTCAACTATATCTTGACTTTGTAGAGGAGGTAGACTCTCTTATACTCCCTTTTTTGTGTGGGAGGGGGAAACTTCCACCACCTCAGTGACTATAACTGAGGGTTAAGGTCTTCAAGTATTGGTTTTAGAACTTCCCCTACCATAGTCCCTTCAGGACCAGTCATACCCCTTGAATCCTCCATAGGGGATGTGCTATCAAGGTCTTCAAGAATTAATGCTTTATGGAGATCAAGGTGATTATCCCCTGTCTACTCCCCTCAATATATGTGGAGGTGGGGTGAGAGGTGTCATCAATATAGGCTTTCCTTAGCCTGCTTCTCTTGGCAGCCACTTGCCCTGTAAGGATTGAAGCATTCCTTTCTTTGTCTTTGTTCTTTTCCTCACCTTGGGAGTGCTTGGAGCTTGCTCCTTCTTTCTCTGATTTGGGAAATGCTTTATCCCATCTATCCAGAGTCCTATAGTCCATTCTTTTAAGATAATGAAGGGAGACTTCAGGAACTCTTGTCATCCTATCTCTTAGGATTTTGTGCATATAAAGAGATATTATCCTTCCCATGTTGGGGGTAGTCAAACACTCCTTCAGGCTTCTTAGAATGAATTTTTCCCAGTCAGTCCTCCTAGTTAGTATGACAATTGTCATAACCTTGAACATGTCTCTTGATATCTGATCATGTGATCCAGGTTTACATAATAGAGCTCAACCTATTATATCAGCCAGTAGTTTTCCTGGAGCATTCATGTCACTTTTCTCCAGAGATCCATACATTTTTCCAAAGTACCCACACCAAACTAGGGCATCTGTTATGTCTTCCTTGGTGATGTCTTCCTCTTCTTCACCGTCTTGAAGGGTAGGCAGATCCAAGTGACGGCTTAAGCTTCTTGCCATAATCCTTAGTCCATGACTGAGCACAGAAGTTCTGATTTTTGTACCTGAACTGGTAACTTCTGCATTCCGGAAGAACTCTTCAACAGCTGACGAAATAATCTTGGTAGGTTCAGAGAGAATTACCTCTAGCACGACAGCATCTAGGAGAAAGGTGACCTCCTATATGTCATCAGAGCATGTTTGAAAACCATCCCTAATGACTTTACTACTAGTGTTGATTCTCTTCAGTGCGCTCTCCTTCAGAGCAATTCGTGAAACTAGGGTTTGAGAAAACTGGGAAATGTACTGTCGATAAGGAAGCGAGAGAGCGATAACCAAGGTAACGACGTTTGTGATTTTTTTATGTCTTATTTAACCTAGTGTTTCCCGTTATTTCTATTTTAATAATATAAAAAGGAATACCAAATGGTGCGTACTTGTTAAGTAATAGAATATAGGAAATATCGTCCTGATTTCCTTGTAATACGGATTTGAAATGTTGCACTGATTCTCCTTTAATTCTAATCATTCCATTTTAATGAGATTTGGACTTAATATCCTGCATCTTGATTAGTAATAGATGTAAAAAAATTGCTAAATGCAAACCACTAAGAGGAGATATGCAGTTCCTCATCTAGTGAATAGGTTAGGCAGGTTTTTATTCTAAGCTTGTTGTTTTTATTGTTGTTTCATTGTAAAAAAAATTTGCTAACCTTGTTATTTTCTTTTGAATTAGCACCGAAGAATAGTAAAGCACACATACAATCCACAATACATAGAGATATATAGTGGTTCCCCAAGAATGGGTACATCCACTTATCCCCTTCGCATATCTAGAAGAGAGCTAGCTTAGGCCAAACTTCTCTAACCTTTCCTCAGATCCTTAGATCTTACAACTTAGGAACACATGTTCCCTACCTCAGACCTTTCCCCATGTCCTACAGCTCAGGCTACACAGGAGACCTACACACTCAGGCACTAAGTCTTACACCTCAGGATGTAATACAAGCCCTACAACTCAGGCACTAAGCCTTACACCTCAGGCTATAACACAAGCCCTACCTCAATCTCCATACATAGAGAGTTACACTCAGATCAAAGATCCTACAACTCAGATTCACAAGGAATCCTATAGAGATAGTAGAATACAGATTTTGACTCAATACTTTGAAGTTTGAGTCCTCTAATGGAAGCCCTCATAGTAAGCTTCCTCTTCTTTTCCTTGATCAGCACTTGAAATGTCTTCTTTGAAATAGCTGGCTTGATCAAGAAACATTTGGGGCAGAGAAGGGTCCTTCACAAAAGATGTTGCTCAACAAAATCAAGAAGGAACTTTTCTCTGAATGATGCTGCTGTGGTTGAAGAAGAAAACACTTGAAGACTTGATCACTGCTACAAAACTCTTACATGAGACTTGAGAAAATTTCAAAGGCCAGTTGAAAAAACCTTGATCCTGGAATCTCTAAGTCCTTTTAAACTTTACTTGGCTGCCGGAGGAAAAATAGATGTTAAGTTGAATTCTCTAACGGCTAGATTGATTTTCTTTTGGCAGATAATGTATTAGGAAATTCCAACGACTAGCAGTTGCTTTAGGAAATACTCCTCCTTTGGAGTAAACAAGACTGTCAAAATTTGATTAAGGAAAGATTTTGGAATATAGAATTATTCTCTCATAAATGAGAATATTTCTTCATGTTGCCCGACCCTTGAAGTATGCAGCAAATCCCGCCTTTTATTCTGATTTGAATATTCTGCATATTTTGTGCCTAAATTCAAGGGTATAGATGTGGTTCCACGTGTTAGGCCGAGAGTAAGTGGTCTATGTGACCATGACATGATGCCAAAGGTCAAGTCTAATAGCACCCATGAAATTTACATAAATAGCCCTTAAACCTTATAAGACTTATATAAGGAAAGTTTTGACACTTATCTATTTTAGCCTGCTCACAAGCTTCTATCAGTTTGCAATCAATCCAGTCGAATTCTAACTCTGATCTTGTCGATGCAGTAAAACTCTTATAGTCGATGCAGTCAAACTCTTATAATCGATGCAGTCAATATTTTACTCGGTCATAAAGTTAATCCTTTCGATCCAGTCAAACTCTTGCACTCGATGCAGTCGATATTTTACTTAGTCAAAATGTTGATGCCTTTGATCCAGTCAAACTTTTACACTCGATGCAGTTGATATTTTACTTAGTCAGTTTTCCGATCTTATCATTAATTTCTTCTGCACTTAGTGACTTTTTCCATGATAGTGACATATCTAATATATAATTAGTTCAAAGGTCAACATGAATTCTGTTGTTTGAGGGATTATAAGTGCAGAATCATGATTAGGTGACCAAGTGTCTAAACATATATTAGTCATGCACTTTATTTATACATATCACACAAAAACTAGATAGAACATCAAATACAAGATGTTTATTGTCATCTTAAGGCCTTCTTCAAATCAGGAATCTTGGGGACAATATTCCCAACACTTGGTAACCACTAACTTGCACATTGATTTTGTCTTTGTAGTTGTAGGAGCGACTTGGTGCAGTATTGTGATTTTGTGTGTTTGGTTGCCGTTATAGCATTTTACAGAGACATCCTCATGTTCAAGCCTCGTGTATTATAACAAATTGTAAGTGTTTTGTTTTCCTCCACGTTCATTTTTTAAGGGTGTTCGAATTTGATGTCACGTGTTCGCTCTGGTGATTGCATCTTGATGTTAGTGTCAGAGGTTCATGCTTGGAGACATTGTAGTGGTACGTTTGTCCCCCCATGTCTTAATAGAGTGGGAGGACTCTGAGTCCATTTTTATCAAATGATCTAGAAGGATTAAGGGTTGTCCTGGGGAGGAATTCGTAAGAGGATTAATGGCATGCTCATGTCTTGAGGAGTAGAAGGACTTGTGGCATGTTCTTGTCGCGGAGTAGAGGGACACATGGTTTGTTGTTTGGGAGGCGCAGAAGGTCCTATAGTCTATTTGTAGAAGGACTCTATGTTCATTATTGTGTAGGAGTTTAGATGCACTCTATGTCCGTTCTTATCGAGAGTTGAGACAAAGTTGCTTAAGGTGGAGGTCGGTCGAGCTGGTGCTGCTAAAGGAGGACAAAGCATTGATGGTTGCTGCGCTTTAGTACTTCAAGACGGTGCAGAATTTCATGATTGCTAAATATAAGGAGTCATATGTCTTTAGAGTGGAGCGATCCCGGAGGAGGCCCAATCGGAGATGATGGCCATGGAGGTAGATCTGATATAGGAGGATGGGTGTGATGATGCACTCTCCCTTGGATTTGGCAAGGGATTCCATGCGGTGTGAAGGATGTTATGTCACTTTGACCTTTGAGTTGGTGATGCCTCTGATGATGATGCTGACATTAATGTCAATGGATGAATTGATTGTATCCGTGTTGTGCATGTGCTTTATATATTTTGTTTGCAGTTTGCTTTTGTTGTTATATGCACAGCTTAACCATGTTGCACCTTTGCTTGTGATGTATACCTTGGGGCGTTATAGAGTTGTTCTCCTATTTGAGCATTGTGTCTCTCGTTGTATCAAAAGTAATTTACTTTTTATGCTTCTCTTGCCTAAATGTGTGAGTTTATTACATCATGTTAACTTTGCGACTTCCACTAGGCATTAGTTCTAGGGGATGATGCTTGAATATAATGCGGAGGGACATTTCCCCTTGTACGGATGGCATTGGAGGACTCAAAATTTGTTTTTGTCCAAGTGACGCGAGAGGACTAGTGGTCCATCCTGGCCGAAATTCGTAGGAAGATCTGGGGCTTGATCTTTTCTTGAGGAGTAGAAAGACTCGGGTTTTGTTCTTATCGTGAAGTAGATGGATGAGGGGTATGTTTGTTCAGGAGGTGCGGAAGGACAATCGTTCATTCTAACAATGTCAGTAGCAGGACTAGGGGCCCATTATTTCAAGGAGTGTAAGAGGACTTTTGTCCATTCTTGCCTAGGTAGAAGGACACATGATTCATTCTTCAAATGGTGATAAAGGACCTTTGTCCATTCTCGCTTAAGTAGAAGGCACAAGGTCCGTTCTTTCAGGAGGTACAGAAGGACCTTTTCCCGTTCTCTCCTTGACAGTAGGACACGCGATCCTTTCTTTTGGGAGGTGCAGAAGGACCTTTGTTCGTTCTCTCTTTGATGGTAGAAGGACGTGGGGTGCGTTCTTTAAGGAGGTGCAGAAGGACCTTTGTCAGTTCTCGACTAAGTAGAAGAACACGAGGTCCGTTCTTTCTGGAGATGTAAAAAGGATTTTGTCTATTCTCTCCTAAGTAGAAGGACATTGGGTCCATTCTTTCCGGAGGTGCAAATGGACCTTTTTTTATTCTTGACTTGACAATAGCAGGAAACGAGATCAGTTCTTTCAGGAGGGGCAGAAGGACATTTTTCTGTTCTCGCCTTGACAGTAAAAGGACACGAGGTTTGTTCTTTCAGAGAATTGATGTAGCAGATAGAACTAAAAATAGTTGCATTAGTGTTGAAAAAGATGCAGGTGCTCGCTAGCTTCTTCTCGCGGCTTATTCTTGAAAGTAGGGAAAAATGATAGATAGTGCGGGGGGTCCAACCCCCCCCCCCCCCCAGTCCATCTAAAGTTTCTATTGTATATTCAAGGATTGTGCTCCGACCGAGGCATGACTACTACAGGTAGCTGAGTCGATCTTCCCGCACGACGCTTATCCCTCCAAGAGTAATGAACTTCATTGTAAGGTGCAGGATCGAAGGGATTGCCTTGAAGACTGCCTGGAGAGGGCGACCAAAGATGACATTGCACGTCGAGCTGGAGTCAACTACTACAAATTGATCGTTTTGTGTGACCCATTGTGTGAACTCCCCTTGGGTGACGGGAAGAGTGATCATCCCTTGTACCAAAAATGGGTTGTTGTCAAATCTATATAGTGGCCCCGTTGTTAGCTCGAGGCATTCTTGGGCGATCTCCATGCTGTAGTGTGGATGTGAATAAGATGTCTATTGAGTTTCATCTGTCGATTTTATCCTTCTGACTCTGAAGCAGGGGTTGTCAATTCCTACGTTGATGACAAGGGAGTCCTAGTGCGACGTCCAGGTCTTTATCCCTGAAGCTGACGGCGACATCCTGTAGTGCCTTTTGGTCTTTCAGGTATTTTTCCAATCGAGTGATGAAGATTACTTAGACAACGAGAAAAGGCAAGCCAACGATGATTTTGACTCCCTAACCATTTGACTGCCCCATGTACGCCCTGGTGTGTGGGAGGCTTGTCCCATCTTGATTACTATGGTGAAGGCCGATTTAGTACTTAGTTCTAAAAAAGCCTCCATAAGTGTCCTTGGCAGAAGAGGTGTGCTATCTCCTCCATCATTCAGGTGCGATCTTTTGTGTTGTGTCCATTCTCATGGTGAAAATCGCAGTACTATGTTTGGTTACCCCTATTTTGGGGGAGCAGCTTGGGCCTGTAGAGCATATCCGAGTCCTTGATGGTCATGGGAACTTGTATTCACGCGGTGTTTAGAGCTGGTGTCGGTGGGAGCCTTGGTCCCTATGAGATATGTTGTGGTAATCGTCGTTTCTCCTAGGAGCTGATGGCACGAGCTCTTGCTCCCTTTTTTGCTTTACAATTTCCTCAAATTGTCGTCAGTACACCTCAGTATCTTTATCCTCTAGGTTATGTGCCTCAACCCTGTGAACTAGGTCTACATAGCTTGGTATCGTCTCTCATATTAGATCATAGTATAATCCTCTTGGGTGGATCCCTTCGAAGAAGTCATCGTGGAGAAGTTCGGGTTCGATTCCTAGGATTTATCACGCCATGAAAGAGAAGCGGCAGAAGGACTCCTTGAGCGTTTCCCCTCGCTCTGCAAGATTCCAAAGAGGTGAGAGGTGTAACATCCTGACTTTTATTAGGTCACTAGGACTCTAGCTGACCCAATAAAAATGACTCAGTCACCTACAAGATGAACAAAAAGTTAAGATGTGACCAAATTTTAGAATATTAAGCATACGTGCCCCGAATTAAGTTTTGCAAGCTGCATTAGACTCGTGAAGTCAATATGAGTGCAACAAAACTCGTTTCATCCAAATCTGAGGTCATATAGTGAATATGACCATTTTGAGTATCGTAACGTATCACGACTATGTCATTTTAGAATATTGAGCATACGTGCTCCGAACCGAGTCCAATTAGTTGCATTAGACTCGTGTAGTCAATATGAGTGTAATAGAACTCGTTTTGTCCTAATCTGAGGTCATACGGTGAATACGATCATTTTGAGTATCGTAGCGCATTGCGGCGGCGCCATTTTAGAATATTGAGCATATGTTCTGAATCGAGTCCAATCCATTATATTAGACTCGTATAGTCAATACAAGTGCAACGGAACTCGTTTTTTCCCGATCCAAGGTCATATAGTAAAAATGACCATTTTGAGTATCGTAGCGCGTCATGAGGATGCCATTTTAAAATATTGAGCTTACATGCTCCGAATCGAGTCCAGTAAGATGTAATAGACTTTGTACAGTTAATATGAGTGCAACGAACTCGTTTCATCCTGATCCGAGGTCATATGGTGAATATGACCTTTTTGAGTATCGTTGCGCATCATGACGACGTTGTTTTAGAATATTGATCATACATGCTCTCAATCAAGTCCAGTTAGTTGCATTAGACTCGTATAGTCAATACAAGTGCAGCAAAGTTCATTTTATTCCGATATGAGGCCATATGATGAATATGACCATTTTAAGTAGTGTTGCATGCACAGTGATGCCATTTTATAATATTAAGTAAATGAACTCAGAGGGGACCCAAATCAGTTACATTGGACTTGTGTGGTCAATACATGACCAACGGAATTTGTTGCGCTCAATTTTGACAATATTTAGTCAATATTAGTCAAATCAAGCATTATGATGTACTAAAAAGCGTGTGCATCCCAATATTCCTTCAACACACTAATGTTGACACGTCACTTAATAACTTGGACCTACCTTGACCCGCATGGGGGACCCACCCCATGGTTGACTTTGGTTAAACATATTTTTTGGATTATTTTACACTAAACTGTATGCACTTAAGCCCCACCACAAAGCCCACTTCCCCTTCCTAGCCTTATGTGAGCTTTGATCTCTATTAAGGCAACTAGAGGATAGGGCTTGGGCCTAAAGTAAGAGGCCAACTTTCCTTCTCTCTCTCTTCCCCTCTCCCCCAAACTAAGCCTAATCTATGTGATGGTGCCACCTAACTGTTCCTCCGCCTCTAGATGGCTACCACTTGCCCTAAACCTGTTGGTGTGGTCCAAGCCTCTCCCTTAAGGAGATGAATAATCGCACACCATGGGTAGAAGAAAGGGGGCATCCTCCACCCTATATAAAGGACCCATATGACATCTAGTGAGCTCACTACTCTTACCCAGCTCTAATGAGCATTGGCCACCTCCTTTTCTAGAGTTATACCCTGTCGGAAAAGCCTACCCGAGCCCACTGCCACCTCACCACCTCTAATGGCAGAATTGGCTGAGATCTCCAAAAGAGCCCAATTCAAGGTGGGACCTCTTCCTCTAAAAGTGTGAAAAGTTGAGAAATCCTCTGAGAATTCATTAGGGGGATGAATAGAGATTTGAAAATACTTTTGTAAATAATTTTAGTTAACTAGGAATTTGCGCGCACACACACACAGATTGCAGATCAGAATTAATTATAGAGAAAGTAAGTACAACACAACAATAAAGTAAATACAGAAAAACAAAAGCACAAAAGATACCAAGGCTATAGTAGTTCCCCAAAATTTGGGTACATTCGCTATTCTACCACTTGAGTAGGAATACATTATCTCAGTGTCTGAGTCTTTTGATAAGGACACTCTTAGAATAACCAACTAGATCTTTTGGTAAGGAGATCTTGAACCGCAACCAATCTGAGTCTTTTGACAAGGAGACTCTCAGAACCACAACCAATCTATGTCTTTTGACAAGGAGACTCTCAGAACCACAACCTGAATCCTTTGAAGTGGGATTCTAAACACTCTTTACTCAATTAATACAAGAGAAGTAAGAAGATATTGAGAGAGAAAGTTATGGAGAAAGAAATTCTTCGGAATGAGTCCTCTCAACAAGAATATGAGGACTATTAGGCACTCAATGTATCTAATCCTCCAATATGATGAACCCCTTATTGAAAGAAGATTTGCAGGGGTTATTAGCCTTGGATTAGTGATCTTCTCTGAATATTCTAGTTGATGGTTTGTTGAAGCACTAGCAGAGAAGGTTGAGTATTGAGAAGATGAAGATGATGAGAAAGAAGTTGGCTATCAGTGTTTTTTTATTCTTGTTATGCTTGTCTGTTATGTTTCATTTTGTTCTGTGATTATATCATCTTTGAATGATTTCAAATTATACCTTTCTTAGAATAATATCTTCATATGAAATGATGATATTGTCTTTCAAATTTGCTTAATTGATTCTCGACATCATCTTTAACATTTTTCCATAAAATCCTCTCTGAATCTGGTAGAGAGTTATTTCCTTTAGAACTTCTTCCAATGGTTAGAATTGTTTGAATTAATTCCATGAAAGTCCCTTAGATTAATCCTGAAACAATTCTTTGAAATTTCCATTCTAGATTGTATCTGACGCTACGTCGACTTCATATAGGAGAAACGTCGACTACTTGCTTTAGAGAAAAATAATTTTGTTGCCAAAGTTACGTCGATATCTTATTGATGTATGTGTCAACTTTTGTCTTAAAGTAGCGTCGACTTTAGCATATACAGTTGCTCTGAGTTCCAATCGCAGTAACGTCAATATCAAGTCGATATTGCGTTGACTTCTAGTCGACACATGTTAGCTTTTCTTGACTTTATTTTATAATTCAGAGTGCTTAACCCATGTTCTTGACTCTAGTAACTTCCTAGGACTTCTGCGACAAAATTACCCTCTCTATACAACATGAATAATAAATCTAGGATGTAAAATCACTTTTAATATCATTTGTTAAGTTAAATCATAAGGGTTTTTCCCAACAATCTCCCCTTATTTAGCTTAACAAATTTTACAAAGTTTCAATTGTGATTTTACAAAAATAAAGCATGATATACATAGAATACTTTTTCAGCAAACATGTAAAGGACATAAGAATGAGTGGCAACTGAATGCTTTTAGTAATTGAGAGTCATATAGTGTTAAACAATGTTACCCACATTTCTTATTTGCAAGAAATTAAGTAAATGAAGCATACACTTTCTTGGACATCCTTTTCACAAACTGAAAGTGAGCTGACCTTGCACTATCAGGATGTTGTTGGATGTAATGATAGATGTTGAACAACTTATGAACCTCTATTTTAGCATTATGAGATGTTGCGTTGATTGTAAAGTCATGACTCGGAATCTTGGCCACTTGCTCATTGATAGACTCAAAAATGATCTCAGGGAATTCTTCCCTTTGATGACTTTCAGCTGGTGCTTCTTGAGCATCAAGAGCTGATGACTTTTCAAAACAGATTAGTCTATCTTTTTCAAACATGTTAGAGATAAGTTCATCCTCATTGAATCTAAGTCCTACCACTCTCTTGTAGCAGTCACTTGAAACATCCTCAACAGGGCTTAAGGGTGTTTTGTGGCATATCCCTTGAGATCAAATATTGCATCAGGTAATGGAATTAGTTTCTTAATATGTGTATTCTCTTTTGGCTTTCCTACTTTTTGTCTTTCAATAAATATTCTCCTTTTTCTATTATATCCTTTTCACAGGCCTCATAATCATCAACATCTCTTTCTCTTATTATATTAAGAGCCTCTCTAATTCAAGATCCATGTGGTCTTCTGCAGTTTTAGGATGATCAACCATGGGTTGTTTTTATTGTGTAATTTATTCCTTTTGTGTTATTCTCCATGGGTCTTGATATACTTATCCCAATCTAGCTTTTCCTTTATAGTAAATCTTGCCGGTGAGACTTGTTTTGAGATTTCGATCATAGGGGTTTCATCCTAAGTTTTAAATATCTCAATTCTTTGTTGGACTAATACATCAGAAAGAGGCTCCCCCTAAGTGATGGGCTTCCCTAGAGTGATAGGCTCTTCATTATTAGGATGATTTTCAGCCATCTTCTCCTCTGAGACTCTGATTTTTTGGAGTTTTAACATTGTCATCATCACTATCTTGAGAATAATCCTTAACCCTGCCTCGATTCTTTAGATACTGGAAAAGGGATGTAAAGACTTCAGTAGGGAGTTAGGATTGGTAGACTTGTTGTTCCAGAGATTGCATAGAACTTGATAACTCATATAGTTGATTCTGAAGGATGTTTATTTTGATGGTGCCTCTTTTTGAGAAAATTAGAAAGTGCTCGGTGAATTCTGTGACTAGCACGGTTAGAACTTTATCAAGAGCATCCCTTATTTCTGATTTAGTTATCCTGTTGGACATTTAAGTACTTTCAAAGTCACTCGAAAGACCAAGTTGAAAGATAGCAAGAAAGCAGAGAGCGGTGAAAACAAAGGGTTTGAAAGAGTATTGAATAAAAATAGAAGGCTGGAAAAAGTAAACGAAACGTCGAGAAATTAGGGCACAAGGCGACGCATTTTAGGAATGTTTAAGCGCGCGCAATTTAGTCGATTGTACGTCGAATAGAACTCGACGTTACTATGAGTCTCGTTATATCAGCTTTGATGTTGATGCATGTGTCGATATGTGTCTATATTGCGTCGAGTATGATCAATCTCTTCATAGTCACCAACTCTAGACGATGCATTGAGTAGAGGTCGATGATCTGTCGACTTGTACTCAACATTACGTTGAATACAGACTTAAAGATTTTAAATCTCCTGCTAGTTTTTATCAGTAACGTGTTTATATAAAAAGTGTACTTTGATGCTTGTCAGAATGTGATTTACTGAGTTCTATCAAGCATGTCAAATGCATTGATAAAGTGTTTGTGCTTGATTTCATCAAGAGACTTAGTGAAAATATCATCCCTTTGATCTTCAGTGGACAAATATTCTGCGGAAATTTCCCTTTTTGAACATTGTCCCTGAGGAAGTGATGTCTGATATCCGTGTTTTGTCCAACTGTGCAATACTGGATTGGAGATAATGGAGATTGCACTGGAACTGTCACAACATATTGTGTACTTTGATAAATCCAAATTGTAGTTAAGCAACTGATTTTGCATCCACAATAATTATGAGCCGCAACTTCCAGCAGCTATGTACTCAGCCTCTGTTGTGGAAGTTGTGACTGAGGTTTGTTTCGTGCAGAACCAAGAGATTAGTTTAGCACCCAAGAATTGGCATGTTCCTAAATTTTTATTTTTGTCCAATCTACATCTAGCATAATCAACATCTGAGTACCCATATAACTCACATTTTAATTCTGCTGGATACCACAGCTCCATTTCAGGTGTACCCTTTAAATACCTTAAAATTCTTTTTATAAAACCCAGGTAAGATTCCTTTGGATCAACCTGAAATCTAACGTGCAAACATATGACAAACATTATATATGCCCTGCTTGCTGTAAGGTAGAGAAGAGAGCCAATAATTGCTCTATAAGTTTCTAGTCAATGGATTGGCATGATTCATCTTTATCTATAACATTATTTGAAGCCATAGGGGTTTTCATTATGGAGGCATTTTCTATCCCAAACTTTTTGATCAGTTCTTTTGTATATTTTTACTAGGATATGAAAATGCCCTCATTACTTTGCTTCACTTGGACACCAAAGAAGAAATATAATTCCCTTATGCTACTCATTTCAAATCTAGATTGCATCATGTCAGTAAACCTTTGGCAAAGCCCTAGATCTGTTGAGCCAAATATAATATCATCTACATAAATCTGGAAAATGAGCAACTGAACTTTGTGTGTTCTTGTGAAAAGTTTTTTATCCACTTTTCCTCTTGTGAATGAGTGTGTTAAGAGAAAAATGGATAAGCTCTCATACCAAGCTCTTGACACTTGATTTAGACCATACAGTGTTTTATTTAATTTGTAAATATAATATGGATGAGTTGGATTGACAAAATTTGGAGGTTGTTCAATATAAATATCTTTTTAAGTCTATCATTGAGGAGAGCACTCTTGACATCCATCTGATATACCTTAATTTTTTTTGCATACAACATAGGCAAGAAATAACCTGATTGTCTCTAGTTTGGCAACCGATGCAAATGTTTGGTTATAGTATATTCCTTCATCTTGCTTATACCCTTGAGCAATCGGTCTGACCTTATTCTTGACTATTACTCCATTTGAATCCAACTTGTTTTTATATACTCACTTTATTCTAATGATTGGGTAATTTTTAGGCATTTTCATTAGATTCCAGTCCTTAATCCTCTCAAATTTAGCTAGTTCTTCCTACATAGCAACAATCTAGTGGGGATCATTGTCTGCTTACTCCAACTTCTTGGGTTCATATTAGGAGAGAAAGCATTATAGCATAGTCTCCATTGTTAGTTGGTTTCTTGTCCTTACTTCCTAATTTGCATCTCCTATCACTTGGGATTTGGGGTGATCCCAAAGGATAGCCCTCTCTTTATTTATTTTTGCTTCCCCAAGTGTAGAGGTTATCTCTTCATATTCTTCATTCAGATTATTTTCTCCTGTATTTTCTTGTTCAACAGTCATCCCTTGAGTTTGAACTGGATTTATTTTTGAATCAATGATTGGCTCAGCAGGGTCTTCATCATCAGAGTTAGCTTCAGCACCTTCCAACCGATGATGGTGATTTTCAGATGATCCTTTAGTGTTCTCCTAGGTACTTAATTTCTCCAACTCAGCAACTAGGGGAACCTGTTACCGCAAAATGCTCTTGGTGGAATTTTCCTCCCCCTTGGAAAATGGATTAGCTTCATTAAAAACTATATGCATGGACTCTTCTATCTTGAGAATCCTCTTATTATAGTACCTATAAGCCTTACTAGATGATAAATATCCAAGAAATATGTCATTATCAGCCTTCTTGTCAAATTTGGTAAAATGGATCTTCACATTATTGAGAATATAGCAAGTACATCCAAATATCCTAAATATGAAACTATAGGTGGCTTCCCTTCAGTAGCTCATAAGGTGTCTTCAACTTAGTTTTGTGAACAAGACTCCTATTCAGAACATAGTTGGTTGTGTTGAATGCTTCAGCCCAGAAGGACTTAGGCAAATTTGACTCAATCAATAATGTCCTTACCGATACAATTTGAGTTCTATTTTTCCTTTCAGCTGTCCCATTTTGTTGGGGAGTTCTAGGAGCTAAAAAGTTTTGCCTTATTCTTTCATCCTCACAGAGTCTATAGATTAACTTGTTTTCAAACTCTGTGTCATGGTCCTTTTTGATCATATACACTTGAGTGTTGAATTCATATTGAACCTATTTAATGAATCTTGAGAGGATCCAAAAGGTATAAGACTTGGCTTTTAGAAAGAACACCCAACTGAATCTAGAAAAATCATCTACAATGACTAAGGTGCAGGACTTTCCTCTTAATCTTTGAGTGGTGAGTGGACCAGACAAGTACATATAAAATAAATATAAAATCCTAGAAGAATCATTCTTACCAATTGGTTTGAATGATGACTTGGTTTGCTTACCAAGCTGAGATGCCCTGCAAGGATTTAGCTTTTTATACTTACCTTTAACCAGATTATCCTTTGCAAGCATGGCTATGGTCTTATGATTAAGGTGACCAAGTCTCCTATGACAAAGCTCATTTCTATCTACATCAGCATTGAATAGACAGAGTTCTTTATCATTTGAGCTGAAGTAAACAATATATACATTTCACTTTCTAGACCTAGATAGCACAATTACATCTATTTTAGTAATGATAATTTAGCATAAGTTGTGGGTGAAAACAACTTTGTATTCACCATTACACACAACTAACTAGTGCTAATTAGATTATGTTGAAGTCCTTTAATATAATCTACTTTAGAAAAGGTTATATCTCCAATTTTGATCACATCATAGCCTTTGGCCTGACCATAATTAGAGTCACCAAAAAATATCTTGGGACCATTTTTGGCCTTGTATTTTTCCAACGATCCTTTGTGTCCAATCGTATGCTTAGAGCATCCGCTGTCCAAGTACCACAACTAGTTTGTGGAAGGACAGTCCTTTTCCTGCAAATGAAACTAAATATTAGTTGGGACTCAGGTTACCTAGGACCCATTGCTTCTTTTTCCATTATAGGGGTGATGAAAGTATAAGAAGGTCTTTCATAATACCACTTAGGATAAAAGAGTGTTGGTCTGTTAAACCAACAGCTTTTAACTTCATGACCTCTTCTCAAACAATTAATACATTTCGAATGAGAAAGATGATAATCAGAAGATAGTTTATTACAATTATCTGGGAAGATGAGACGACTGGCACTCGATGTAACTTTCTGGTTACATCGATTAGATCTTGACACATAACAGAAGTTATGTCGATATAAAGTTGACATATGTTCCTAACTAGTAGGATCTATATATTTTGGCACATTATTCTCTGCAGGTTTCTCCCCTAAAATACCCTTGTCTTTAGATACATTTACTCTATTAAATACAGTGATTCTTTCAATGTCATTGTCTAGGATTATAATAGGTTCATTGTCTTTATCCCTAGTGAAGGATACTGGATTCCTCCATGCAGGTAGGTGAGTTGGTTGGTTTTACTAAGTGGGTAGGGTTAGCTCCCAATCTTAGAAGGTTCGATTTGGGGGGACTTATTTTCACCGGTCAAGCAGTCATGACCGCATGAATCAAACCTTAATTAAGTACCGGTTCATGCGGTCATGACAGCTTGACCGGTGAAAATAAGTCCTCCCAAATGGAGCCTAAATCTTTTTGTTAAGCATTATGTGATGTTCCCGAGTTGTTGACTTCTTTCATTTAAGGAGTCTTCAAAGGCTTTTTCCTTTGTTAGCTCATCTTTTAACTATGTAATTCTCTTTTGTTAACACTGTAACTTGTTGTTTAAGATTTCATTTTCAATTTTGTGAAAATTATCTTGTTGAATTTGTTCATCATCATATGGGTAGCTTTTTCTTAATTCAATTTCTTTTCTAAGATATTTTACTTGTTTTTTTGCTTCTAACTGATCTTTTCAAAACTCTTTAAAACATTTCTTAAATTCATCAGATGAGAAATCAATATTATCAAAGTAACATACTTGATCTTCTTCATCATCTGAATATGTTCCCAGAGCCATCAGACTTGCTTCTTCAGCAGCAGCTTCATCTTCACTCTCTGATGTAGAGCTTGACTCTGAGCCAGAGTCACTCCAGGTTTCTACAATGAAACCTTTTCCTTTCTTCTTATCACTTCTGTTAAAAGACTGTTTCTTGTGCTCCTTATTATTGGACTTGCCTTCTTTTATTCAGGACAGTCGGGAGCAATATGGCCTTGTTTTCTGCAGTCAATGCAGATAAACTTCTTACTTGGAGTCTTGTCAAACTTGGGCTTGCTAAAGCTCCTTTTTATTCTTCTGGAGGCTTCTGCTCTAACCCATATTCTAAACCTCTTAGCCAGAAGATTGAACATCTCCACTTCAGAGTTAGAAGGTTCTCTATTTGCACCTTTAAGAGCAATACACTTCTCTCCAAGGGTATAGATTTTGTCCTTTACTTCTGACTCAGCCCTACTCTTTAAGAGGAGTTTATAGGACTTGAGCTTGCATAATGGGGAATCAGTAGTGATTTCCTTGTGGCATCTGGACTCTCTGATGGCCCAGATTCTTGAATCTCAAGTGCTTGAGAAGAACATAAGGAGCTTATCATTGATCTTAGTGACTAAGATCTCCTTGTCTAGTGCTTTCAGTTCATTGACAATGATACTGAACCTTTCATACATCTCAGCGACTGTCTCTTCATCTTTATTTTGGAAATTCTCATATTGAGATATGAGAAGAGATCTCGTATCCTTTCTTTCATCCAAACTTCCATCAACAATCCTAGAAAATGACTCCCAGATTTCTTTGGCTTAGTGGCAATCAACAAATTTCTGGAAAATCTCATCTGATATTATTGAGACTAGGATGTTCATGGCCTTTGCATCTCAGTCCTTCACTTTCTTCTATTCATATATCCATTGAGACCTTGGCACCAGTTCTAGTGTGATGTTCCCACTTACATCTCACTTATAAGGCATAAATGGTCCTATCAAAATAGAACCAAATATAATCTCATCAATCGAGTTCATATACAATTTAATACTGACATTCTATAGTGTGAACTTTTTAAGTTATACACTAAAGGTCTGGTGGAAGCAAATCCTTCGAAATTATTTGAAGACATTTTTAAATTATATATATATATATATATATATATATATATATATATATATATATATATATATATATATATATATATACGAGTGACAGGCACGGGCCTCCGGCCCGATGGCCACGCACCACAGTACTCGGCCGGCTACGGCGGGCTCGCCCCCCCCCCCCCCCCGGCGGGCTTCAAATGTTTTTAAGTTGTTCCAAAGGGTAATAATTAAATAATAATTAATAAAAAATTTGTTTTAAAGCTAATATATTTTGTTTTTTTAATTAATGGAAAATTTAAAAAGTACCGCACAGCTATGTAATGCTTTTAATGATTATATATATACACTCATTTTAACAACAATTACTGTTAAAAAGTGCCGCACAGCTTTGTAAATAAAAAGTACCGCACAGCTTTGTAATTAAAAAGTACCGCACAGCTTTAAAAACATAATTTAAAAAGTACCGCATCAGTACAACAATTACTGCCTGCTTTAAAAAGTACCGCATCAGCACAGCTTTGTAATGATTATGTTAAGGCTCCGTTATTATATATATATTATATTATGTTCACCCGCACAGCCGTTAATATATTAATTATAAAAAAAACAGCATCGTCTTTTGTTTAGTCCCACACTGCCAGTTAAATCGTTTTTATCGGATTTATATTGTCGGTACAACAATCATTGTTTGAATTCAGCTAGGCTGGCATGCTTGCGGGCTAACTACGGGCTTGCGGAATAACTTGTTGGACTATACCCGACGGACTGATTTTTCGAGCTTTAGCTGGTGGATGCTGCGAAGTCTTTTTTTTCTTTACGATGCATTTGATCAAACGGATCCTGAATATTGCATCCAAATCCAACGGACGAAATTATTTCGGTATATTTCGAACTCATGAGTATGAAACTTTTATTATAGTGGTTTAGATATATCTTTACAACTATTTATATCTTTATGATCAATGTGTAACCCTTTATTTGATCAACCAACCACTGATAGCAATTGAAAATGCGAACAATTGAAGAAATCCTCTTAAAATTCTCTAGAGGGGGTGAATATAGATTTGAAAAATCTTCTTTAAATAATTTCAGTTAATTAAGAATTTGCACACACACACACAGATTGTAGACCAGAAATTAATCACAAAGAAAGTAAGCACAACACAACAAGAAAGTAAACACACAAAAAACAAAAACACAAAAGACTCCATGGCTATATTGGTTCTCCAAAATCTGGATACATCCACTCTTCTACAACCTTAGCAGGAATACACTATCTCAGTGTCTGAGTCTTGTGATAAGGAGACACTTAGAACCAACAACTAGATCTTTTGGTAAGAAGAACTTGAACCACAACCAATCTAAGTCTTTTGATAAAGTGACTCTCAGAACCACATCCAATCGAAGTCTTTTGAAAAGGAGACTCTCAGAATCACAACTTGAATCCTTTGAAGAGAAATTAAAAAAACTCTTTACTCAATTAATACAGGAGAAGTAAGAAGAGATTGAGAGAAAGTTGTGATGAAAGAAATTCTTCTGAATTAGTCCTCTCAGCAAGAATCTGAGGATTATTAGGCACTCAATGTATCTGATCCTCTAATATGATGAATCCCTTGTTGAAAGAAGATTTGCAGAGGTTATTAGCCTTGGATTAGTGATCTTCTCTGAATATTCTAGTTGATGATTTGTTAAAGCATTAACAGATAAAGTTGAGTATTGAGAAGATGAAGATGATGAAGAGAAATAGTTAGCTACCAGTGTTTTTTTGTTCTTGTTTTGCTTGTCTGTTCTGTTTCATTTTCTTCTGTGATTATATCATCTCTGAATGATTTCGAATTATCCCTTTCTTAGAATAATATCTTCAGATGGAATGATGATATTTTCTTCCAAATTTGCTTCAATGATTCTCGACATCTTCTTCAATATTTTTCTATAAAATCTTCTCTGAATCTGGTAGAGAGTTATTTCCTTTAGACCTTCTTCCAATGGTTAGAATTCTTTGAATTAATTTCAAGAAAGTCCCTTGGATTAAGCCTTAAATAATTTTCTGAAATTTTCGTTTTGGATTGCATTCGACGCAACGCCGAGTTCATGTAAGAGTAACATCAACTACTTGCTTCAGAGAAAAACAACTATGTTGTTGAAGTTACATTGACATCTTATCGACGCTTGCGTCGTCTTCAGTCTTGAAGTAACGTCGACTTTAGCATATGTAGTTGCTCTAAGCTCATGTCCTAATAATGTCGATATTAAGTCGATGTTGCGTTGACTTCTAGTCGACGCGTGTTAGCTTTTCTTGATTGTCTTCAACAATTCATAGTGCTTAACTCATGTCCTTGACTCTACTAACTCCTAAGACTTCTTTGACGATATTACTCTCTTTATACAATATGGGTAATAAACATAGGATGTAAAATCACTTTTAATATAATTTGTTAAGTTAAATTATAAGAGTTTTCCCCAACATCCTCTCCTCCCTCTCTACTAAATGGACGATCTGCATGCCGCTCCGACCACCGGAGCGCGGTCACGGCCGCCACCAAGCTCGGCTAATCAAGGAGGTGGCCGCAACAGGAGTAAGGCTCCTCAGTGCCTCTAGGCTTGCTGGGGAGCGACTACTCGTCGTAGAAGGGCCTAGAGGCCCTTCCCGTGAGGCCCCAGGCAGTGGCGCCGCCGGAGGAGGAGATTTCGGCAGTGCCAAGTTGAAAAACTCTGTAAAAGAGGATTTCAGCGGTGGTCGACGACGCCAGTCCACCAGAACAGCAGCGCTGGTCTGGGGCTCGATCTCAGCTGCAGATCAGCAACAACACGTGTGTTGAGTATTTAATTAAGGGCGGAATGGGTTTTGATTTTTTTGAGAGAGATATAGACCTCTGATCGAAAACTTTTGAACATGAAAAATGTTCATCTTTGTGAAAGCTACACCTCATAAAAATTTGATAATTTTCTGAGAAAATTTGCTATTTTTAATAAATTAAACAATGTTTATATCTCTGATCAGAGGGCCGTATATTGGTCTAAGAATTCTGAGAAAATTCTCAAAGATAATAAAATCGCTCGTACATGCTCTATAATATTTTTAGAATTTTTGAAATTGTTTTGATGTTTCTCAAGTAATTAAAAATGTTGGGCTTTACCTTTGAATGTTATTAATGGTAAATTTTCTTGATTAATTTCTTTAATATTTTATGGTTGATTTATAATCTCTAAAGGCAGGCTCTGATTAAGGCTCCGTTTGGGGGGACTTATTTTCACCGGTCAAGCGGTCACAACCGCATGAACCGGATCATAATTAAAGCCAGGTTTATGCGGTCGTAACCGCTTGACCGGTGAAAATAAGTCCTCCCAAACGGAGCCTAAGTTTGATAATTTTCCAAGTATTTCTGCTATTTTTGGAATTTTATATTGTGATTTGAGGATGCTTGAAAATTAATAGAGGGTTAATTGCTAGATTAAAATGCATTATATTTTTATCAAAGGTCTTTAATGAAAAAATACATGCATCGAAAATGTTTCAAAATTTTTGAGACATTTCTGGTATTTTTAATAATTGACTCGAGCCTACTTTTAAAAATGTTGTAGGCTATGTTAAACCTCAAAAAGATCTGAAATATTTTGAGGATATAATAAATTGCTTTTAAAACTTGCAGCCATAATTTGACACTTTTTTGGATTGTAGGCTTATTTTTAAATATAAAAATAAGAGTTTATTCTAGGCAAATAATTTATCGGAGGTCAAATCAAGTTTAAAATGATTTGAAAAATTTATGGAGATTAGTTTAAGGCAAATCCAAGCCCGGGTTTAAATTGTGTGATTTTCCGACTCTTCTTTGTGTTTGCCGAATAAAAGAGGTTTTAAATCGGAAGTTAGTGATGTCATTCGTAAAATATGTGCTTGGATCGCTTCGCTGAACTCACTCAAGGTTAAATGGTTTATGTTAAACCTCTTATGGAGATTGGAAGCCCTTCAACAATCAAATCAAGTGTACATAATAAAGTGTCTTGGAAATTATAATAGGCTTTCACGAAATCTTGTAATCTAGTAAGCCACCCTAAAAAGGTACAATCAAAGTAACTATCAAATTCAAATAAATTGGCAGATCCTAAAATGATAAAATATAAAGAACTCGCCGTGAAATTGTTAGAACTTGCCTCCTATAAACGGAGAAGCCTCCTATGAATGGAGTGAAAAAACTGAACATGCATCATATGAACGGAGAAGCCTCCTATGAACAGAGTGAAGAACTGAACTTGCCTCCTATGAACGGAGTGAAGAACAGAACCTACCTCCTATGAACGGAGAATGCTCCTATGAATAGTGTGAAGAACAGAACTTGCCTCATATGAACAGAGTGAATAACTAAACTTGCCTCCTTAACTGGAGATGGAACTAGAAAACTAAACTATTTCATATTTTATTCTTTTATTCTGCATTTCAATTCTTGCACTTCAATTCAATACTATTTTTATTTTAGTTCTACATTTTAATTACAGCAATTCTTTTCAGTATTTTAATTCCTATAATTTATTTACAACAATATTTCATACCCCCACTTTATTTATTATAATTTACTAATGCTTTCATTTCTGCACTTTTATGTTGGGTCCCGCTTGATTAAGCAGTTTGTCATGGTTGGGCGTTAGTTAGGGTTAACTTGGAGATGGGTTATTCCTCCAAGGTTAGCTCTAGATAATAGGCTCTCACAATCGCTACGCTCCTTGTCTAAAGTTGAGCATTACGATAAAGCTACACGGTCATCTGTCTGAATATTTTATGTCAAGCAGTGCAAGCCACCGTAGACCCGAAAGGTGCATGTTGTTTACTTATTGAAATACTTGTGATTGTCTTGCGGTGAAAAGTGACGGGTCGGTCAAGCCCGTAGACCGTACGTACTGGTACGAGAAAGTAGATGACTCTAGGCAACAAGGAGCATTGCACCCCGAGAGCTTGGCCATGTTTTACATGCCCTGTTGGGTCCCTCCGCTGGTTGTACAAATTTAGTTATTGTCAGATGTTGATCACATCTTGTAGTATACCAAGATGTACATTGAGGACTGGGTAGTGTTGTACATCCACACCTAGAAGTAACAAGACCAACCAATGTCACTGACGGCCGCATTAGTGAGGCCTGCGGGATTCGATATCCTGCTAGAAAAGAAACGATCAAACTATATTGACATAGGATGTAGTTGCAGGTTGTGAACACTTGCCTTATTGTGTGTTTGCTAGTAGAGGACGCTTGAAAATTAATAGAGGGTTAATTGCTAGATTAAATTGCTTTATATTTTTATCAAAGGTCTTTAATGACAAAATACATGCACTGGAAATGTTTGAGAATTTTTGAGACATTCCTGGTATTTTTAATGATTTAATAATATACTCGAAGCTACTTTTAAAAATGTTGTAGGCTATGTTAGACCTCAAAAAGATCTGAAATATTTTGAGGATACATAAATTGCTTTTAAAACCCACAACCATAATTTGTCATTTTTTTGGATTGTAGGCTTATTTTTAAATATAATAATAAGAGTTTATTCGAGGCAAATAATTTATCGGAGGTCAAATCAAGTTTAAAATGATTTGAAAATTTTATAAAGATTAGTTTAAGGCAAATCCAAACCCGAGTTTAAATTGTGTGATTTTCTGACTCTTCTTTGTGTTTGCCGAATAAAAGAGGTTTGAAATCGAAAGTTATACTGATATCATTCGTAAAATATGTGCTCGGATCACTTCGCTGAACTCACTCAAGGTTAAATGGTTTATGTTAAACCTCTTACGAAGATTGGAAGTCCTTCAACGATCAAATCAGGTGTATATAATAAAGAGTCTTGGAAATTATAATAAGCTTTCACGAAATCTTGTAATCTGGTAAGCCACCCTAAAAAGGTACAACCAAAGTAACTATCGGATTAAAATAAATTGGCAGTCCCTAACATGATAAAATATAAAGAACTCATCGTGAAATTTCCAAAATTTGCCTCCTATGAACGGAGTGAAGAACTGAACATGCATCATATGAACGGAGAAGCCTCCTATGAATAGAGTGAAGAATTAAATTTGTCTCCTATGAACGAAGAAGCCTCCTATGAACGATGTGAAGAACAGAACCTGCCTCCTATGAACGGAGAATGCTCCTATGAATAGTGTGAAGAACAGAATTTGCCTCCTATGAACAGAGAAGCTTCCTATGAACAGAGTGAAGAACTGAACGTTTCTCCTTAATTGGAGATGGAACTACATAACTAAACTATTTCATATTTTATTCTTTTATTCTGCATTTCAATTCTTGCACTTCAATTCAATACTGTTTGTATTTTAGTTCTGCATTTTAATTACAGCAATTCTTTTCTGTATTTTAATTCCTATAATTTATTTACAACAATATTTCATTATCGCACTTTATTTACTATAATTTACAAACGCTTTCATTTCTGCACCTTTATGTCGGGTCCGCTTGGATAAGCAGTTTATCTTGGTTGGGCGTTAGTTAGGGTTAACTTGGAGATTAGTTATTCCTCCAAGATTAGCTCTAGATAATAGACTCTCACAATCGCTATGATCCTTGTCTAAAGTTTAGCATTACGATCAAGCTACACGGTCGTTTGTTCGAATTATTTTATGTCAAGCAGGGCAAGCCACCGTAGACCTGAAAGGTGTCAGTTGTTTACTTATTGAAATGCTTGTGAATTGCTTGCGGTGAAAAGTGACGGGTCAGTCATACCCGTAGACCGTACGTACCGGTACGGGAAAGTAGATGACTCTAGGCAATAAGGAGGATTGTACCCCGGGAGCTTGGCAATGCTTTACATGCCCCGTTGGGTCCCTCTGTGAAAGTATCTAGCATCTACCTAAATCACCTAGAGGGGGTGAATAGATGATGTTTGTATCTTTTTGCGGATTAAAAAATTACTCAAAAATAAACAAGCACACAAACACAGAGATCTATAGTTGTTCCCCGTATTGGGTACGTCCACTGTCCCACCTCCCCTATCTACCATGAAGGGTTAGATTCGGCTACTTCACCTTTCTCAGATTATCAACAATCTTACAACTCGAAGCAACACTCCTACACCTTGTAGAACAAACTCTCCTACAACTCGATCCACACATGGATCTACAAACTCGATTCACAAATGGATCTACAAACTCGACACACAAACGGATCTACAAACTCGATCCACAAACGGATCTACAAACTCGGAGAAACAATCTCCTACAATAGTAAATGATTATTGCAATACAACAATAATGATCACAAGTCTTCGCTCTGACGTTCTTTGAAATAGTAGATCTTGAGATTTGAAGAACTCGAAAAGTGGAAAGCTTTGAAGACTTTGAATCGTGAACCTTCAATCTTCAAACGACTAGATCTAGAGGGGTATAGATCTTAAGAGAAGAAGCAATCCAGTCGTGAAAGTCAAAGACGATGAATCTTGCACTTCGCCGGCGGCCGAACGGGAAGAATCGCGAAATCAGAGATGTCGAGCCGTCGGTTACGATTTTGGAAAGCCTTATGATTTTGAAATAGTAATTAGCAAGATTAGTAAGTTCCTTAATTTTGAAATTCATCCTAATATATATATAGAGAGAGAATCGAAGCAATGACTATAAAGAAATTCCAAAAACGGAACCCTAATTAATACTATGCATGGCCAACTGAACCCGTCACTGGAACGAAAAGAATGCCTAAGTCAAATTCGGCGAGAATCGTCGAATATCGATAATGATACTCGCCGATTCTGCATAGGATATCCGACAAATAATACTTAGTAAAATCATCTCCAACCAGCCGGTCACTTAACGTCATAGCGAGAGTCATACTCGACGAATTCGTCGAGTATCACCTGGTATACTCGACGAATTCGTCGAGTATAGGTTAACTGACTGAATGCACTCAACGTCGTTGATATTCAATGAATTAGACTTGGAAAAATCTAGAGAAGTAGTGTCGACTGGACTCGACAAATTCGGCGTGTATCACTTAGCATATTCGACGAATTCAGCGAGTATCGTTAGATACATTCGACGAATTCGATGAGTATGCACAATGATACTCAGCGAATTTTACTTAACAGATTTTTCACTTCTCCAAAAAATTTACCCGAAGTATATACGATGAATTCGACGGGTATTGGTAAGTATACTCGATGAATTCGACGTATATGCTTAGCCATACTCGTCGAATTTTACTTAGGTAAAATTCATATTTTTCCTGGGTCTAACCCTTGACCATCCTTGAGCCTTCTCTTGTACTTGGGATAAAAGTACATCTCAATAGAGAGATTACACGTGAGTCAACACATTGGCCTACATAATGAGAAATTAGATTGTATAGTCTTGTGTTTACTGACCCACTATAACCTGATATTGGTGTGTACTTGGCATTGTAGACCTGCAAGTACATAACTAAACAGTGGCATCAAATACAGTCACAATTCATCTTAGCTTAACTGGTCCCTTCTTTAAATCCGGGTTATTGTAGATACAATACCCAACAATCTCCCCCTATTTGAAGAAGTTAGAACCATATAAGCGAAGGTGAATTGTACATGATAAATAATAAAATATGAAAGCTTGAAAATATAAATGATATAAACAAAAACACGCATTCCAAGACAATTGTGAAAATCATATATATATATATATATATATATATATATATATATATATATATATATAATTGTCCATAGTTTTTAACGGGGGGGGGGGGGGTGGTAACCCATAACTCAATACAAAATAAAACTATAGTCCCTGTCGGCTCTAATTCTTCTACCTCTACTTGTCAAAATAAGCCTTCGACTTTGGAAAGTACTTTGGTGGAGGTGCAGGTATCGGATCAACGTCTCTGTGATTTTTGAAGTGGATTCTCCTTTTTGTAAAGGATAGCTTGTATTTGTTCCATTCTTCCTAATCATAGTAGTGTTGATGTTTTTCACCACCAATGTCAACTAAGGAGAATGTGTCCAATATAATACCTCTGGAGATGAGACTCCACACTTCTTCCATTTCTCTATTTGGTTCTGACCTGACAGCGGATGGTCCTTCACCATACTTTCTCTTCTTGTGGACTAGAGCAGAAGGGATCTCTTCAACATCAGCAGTAGCAGCAGTATCAGCATGATAAAAATCTTGTGTGTTTGACTATAGTTGAAAGTAATTCTTAGGAAGATTAATTTCAACAGGGACTGGCACAGCAGGTGTTTGAGAGCTTGTCAACTGCCCATGTAGCAACAAGCAATTATCATAATTGTAGTCAATAGACTTTTGGAAGTTTACTATCATGGCAGCTTCAATAACATTCAACTTAGCTTTCATACCTTCTTCCCCCCCTTTCTGACTTTTATAGCAAGAGAATTTGCATATGCTTGCAAGCTGTCGTCATAATGAGCCATAGAAGTATTATGCGCTGCAATCATAGTCTTGGCATTTATGTCCACATTATCCACAGTTTCATTTGTATATTGGAGGCCATCCATATTCAGCTTTATTTCTTTTCAACCCTCAATAAATAATAAGTCAATCTTTGTATCAAGAGTTTCAATTTGAATTTTAACTTTAGCAAGACCTTTGTTGACGTCTTGATCTGTCTCTTTTACCTTTTCCAGAACTTTCTTCATTGTTGCTTCAAATTATGCTTGATGTCTTGCCAACATCACATTTATTGTCTTGAGAATTGAACTGTCAGCACTGGAGGTGGCAACTGTCTCAGAAATAATAGGTGGGAGAGAGGGTAGATTTTCATTGAGAGACTCATCGATCTAAGATAATCGAGCTTTGGAATTCAGTAGAGGCACATCCGCAGCTAGGACAGGAGGATGCTCCTCTGCATCTCCATCCTCATCACAAATCTCTACGACCTCCTCAGGAATAATTTGAGGTATACCCATTGCCTTGGCAACTCTTTTCTCAAGGTTGCGGATAAATCTGTCAACCTCAGTACCAACTGATATCGGAGTCCTAGTCACCTCCCCCTCAGAAGATACAGCAGGAATAATCTCTGGGAGAGGGACAATTAGATTTTTCGTAAAAAACTATCACAGACCCATCATTAGCATTATCACCATCTCTGGGCTCATCAGCAATGATCATATCCTTATCAGCATCTATCTCAAAATCATCCACATTCAATTCAGCATCCGCAGCAACACTATCTACCTCATCGGGCACTAGCTCCTCAACAGCAGTCTGAGCAATCTGAGCAACCTCTGTCAGCAGATTCTCTGGCTCTGGGAATGGAATAACTGACTATCCCTCTATTCTTGCCATGGAACTCTCAGGAATGTCACTGGGGTGTGGAGAGGTAATCCTTACCTCAGGAGCATGAACTTCCTCCTCAGCCACATCTGGGGCTCCCCCTTGCCTCAAGATCCTCCTATCCCATCTTGTGAAGATGGTAGTGTCTATCTTCTTAAGGTGATGGATAGGTACACCTTTGGTCATATCAAACTTGTTACCATCAAGCTAATTCAGGTACAAGGTGATAATCCTTCCAAAGTTGGGTGTGCGGAGACTGTCCTTTATTTTCTCAAATAGCATCGCACCCCAGTTCAACCTCTTCCTGTAGATAATTGCAACTAGCATATTGAACATTTCTATAGACAGGTTGTCATGTGAACCAGTCTTGCATAGCAGTACTTTGCCAATGATGTCTGACAGCAGTTTCCCTTCCTCGTTCATACCTTTTCTCTTGACGATCTTTGTACCTCCGGGCAGACCAAAAAACAACAAGGCTCGAGAGAAATCATCTTCTTCTAGGTAATCGGCTTCTTCACAGATTGGAAGCCGCAAATACCTAGACAAAAGAGAGGCTTTCACCTTTACCTTGTACTTCTGAATCTTGCTCTTGATAACTGTGTCCTCATGGAGGAGTTTTGCGTTATGGAAAAAATCTAGAACTTCCTTGTCCAGCACCTTGCATGGGTGTTCGAGGATGAAGGAAAGTCCAGCTGTCTCCAACATGAGAATGACGTTCTTGAATTCATCTAAAGCAGAAGCAAAGCCTGTCCGGACCAATTCACTTCCCCCTAGCAAGTCACTGGTGGTTCTAGGAGCCATAGGAATACTGAAAACTGAACTTGGAAAAACTGGAATCTGGTATCACTGGAAAACTGGAATCTGATGCTACTGAAGAACTGGACTTGTCAGAATCGGCGGCATTCGGCTTCCGGGAACCCACCATAGTGCGAAATCGGCGGGAGAAACTGGATGCAATGGTCAGTTAGGGCTTGGAAGAACTGCACAACCCTAATCGCGGGAGAGGAAGCATGCGCTCTGCAAGAACTTCTCGACGGGAACGACAAAGAACAGGAATGGGAGCCGGATCGTCGGGTTGATGTATACAGTGAATCAACAGAAGGTTTCATCGAATGAGCTGTGCGGCTGCCCCCCTTTTCCGATTTATATATATATATATATATATATATATATATATATATATATATTTATAAATTTCAAATTGACCTAGAAGGTGCATACCTTATTTGTTGTCTGTTCTTCGGATCCAATATAGTAAGAAAGAATTCTCCTTGCAAGTGAAATTTGGCAAGATTCACCAGATATAGAGTTTAATTCGGCGAGTATCATATTGATATCCGACGAATCGGTGAAATTTCTGTCTGATATACGCCGAATTTTCCTTTGGAAAATTTTTCTACAGTCCTGAATTAATTCCCGAGTGAATTCTTGCTTGCTTAGCCTTCTTCACGAGTCAATTTTCATCATGCCTAGTTTCATTTTGAAGAACGAAAACTTGGCCTCGTCCAGCAGCTTTGTAAAAATATCTGCAACTTGTTTGTCCGTCGGGACATAGCTGAGGGCTATGTCAATGTTCTCCACATGCTCCCGGATGAAGTGATAGCGCACCTCAATGTGCTTTGTCCGACTGTGGGAGACTAGATTGTTTGTGATTGTTATTGCGCTGGATGAGTCGCAATACATTGGAATTTCTCTGAACTTCAAATTATAGTCTTCTAGTTGATTCTGGATCTATAGAAGCTGTGCGCAACAACTACCCATAGAGATATACTCTGACTCGGCGGTTGAAGTTGCCACACAATTCTACTTCTTATTGCTCCAAGAGATAAGTCGTCTTTCGAGGAATTGACACGTCCTGGAAGAGCTTTTCCTATCATCCCTGCTTCCTGCAAAATCGGCATCTGAAAAACCAATTAGCTCGACATCATTATTTCTCGGGTACCATAAGCCAAGATTGGGTGTACCCTTAAGGTATCTTAAAATCTGCTTTGCAGCGACGTAATGAGATTCCTTAGAGTTCACCTGATATCTAGCGCAGACACATGTTGAAAACATTATATCTGGTCTACTGGCAGTGAGGTAGAGCAAGGATCCAATTATGCTTTTGTACTTGGTTTCATCAAAAGATTTCCTTTCTCATCCTTGTCCAGAGACACAATTGAACACATTGGAGTCCTCATAGAGGTTGCGTTCTCCATCCCAAATTTCTTAAGAAGCTCCTTAATGAACTTCGTCTGAGAGATGAAAATTTCATCTTCAGATTGCTTCACCTAAAGTCCTAATAAATACTTCAGCTCTCCTATACTGCTCATTTCAAACTTCTCTTGTATAAGTTTAGAAAACTTTTTGCAAAGGTTGTCTTCCGTAGACCCAAATATGATGTCGTCGACATAGATTTGCAATAGCAGAATCTTTTCTTTAACTTCCCTAAGAAATAATATCTTGTCTATCTTTCCCCTTGTGAATTTGTTCTCAAGAAGAAAGCTAGACAACGTCTCATACCAAGCTCGGGGAGCTTGTTTTAAGCCGTACGATGCTTTATACAAAAAGTAAATGTAATCAGGGAATTGAGAATTTACAAAACCTTGGGGTTACACTACGTATACTTCCTCTTTCAGATTCCCGTTGAGGAATGCTGACTTCATGTCTATTTGGTAGACGGTTGTTGAGAGTAATTTGCCAGCAGGACACGTGTGTGTGGGACCGACCCCGTGGCTTTCCCCATCGCATTCCTGGTCTGGGTGTTGACCCCGGTGGGCCCCCTGTGGCGGAATATCCCCGCAGTTCTGTGGTTGGGATTAGTCCCACATCGCCCGCAGTGCCTGCTCCTCCGTGTTTATGTACCCCGCCACCCTTCATCTCAACACCTGGGTTTTGAGATGCGATATGGGTGGGCGAGTTCTCACATGGTATCAGAGGTTGTACGGTTGTCCTGCTGCAGGGGTGTGTTGAGAATAATTTGCCAGCAGGACCGTGTGTGTGGGACCGCCCCCGTGGCTTTCCCCATCGCGTTCCTGGTCTGGGTGTTGACCCCGGTGGGCCCCCTGTGTGGCGGAATATCCCCGCGGTTCTGTGGTTGGGATTAGTCCCACATCGCCCGCAGCGCCTGCTCCTCCGTGTTTATGTACCCCGCCACCCTTCATCTCAATACCTGGGTTTTGAGATGCGATATGGGTGGGCGGGTTCTCACATGGTATCAGAGGTTCTGTGGTTGAGAACTCGCCCACCCATATCGCATCTCAAAACCCAGGTATTGAGATGAAGGGTGGCGGGGTACATAAACACGGAGGAGCAGGCGCTGCGGGCGATGTGGGACTAATCCCAACCACAGAACCGCGGGGATATTCCGCCACACAGGGGGCCCACCGGGGTCAACACCCAGACGAGGAACGCGATGGGGAAAGCCACGGGGGCGGTCCCACACACACGGTCCTGCTGGCAAATTATTCTCAACACACCCCCGCAGCAGGACAACCGTACAACCTCTGATACCATGTGAGAACCCGCCCACCCATATCGCATCTCAAAACCCAGGTGTTGAGATGAAGGGTGGCGGGGTACATAAACACGGAGGAGCAGGCACTGCGGGCGATGTGGGACTAATCCCAACCACAGAACCGCGGGGATATTCCGCCACAGGGGGCCCACCGGGGTCAACACCCAGACCAGGAACGCGATGGGGAAAGCCACGGGGGCGGTCCCACACACACGGTCCTGCTGGCAAATTATTCTCAACACACCCCCGCAGCAGGACAACCGTACAACCTCTGATACCATGTGAGAACCCGCCCACCCATATCGCATCTCAAAACCCAGGTGTTGAGATGAAGGGTGGCGGGGTACATAAACACGGAGGAGCAGGCGCTGCGGGCGATGTGGGACTAATCCCAACCACAGAACCGCGGGGATATTCCGCCACACAGGGGGCCCACCGGGGTCAACACCCAGACCAGGAACGCGATGGGGAAAGCCACGGGGGCGGTCCCACACACACGGTCCTGCTGGCAAATTATTCTCAACACACCCCCGCAGCAGGACAACCGTACAACCTCTGATACCATGTGAGAACCCGCCCACCCATATCGCATCTCAAAACCCAGGTATTGAGATGAAGGGTGGCGGGGTACATAAACACGGAGGAGCAGGCGCTGCGGGCGATGTGGGACTAATCCCAACCACAGAACCGCGGGGATATTCCGCCACACAGGGGGCCCACCGGGGTCAACACCCAGACCAGGAACGCGATGGGGAAAGCCACGGGGGCGGTCCCACACACACGGTCCTGCTGGCAAATTATTCTCAACAACGGTGAAGCCTTTGAGGGTAGCATATGCAAGAAATAACTTGATCGCCTCGAGTCGAGCCACTGGAGCAAAGGTCTGGTCGAATTCGATCCTCTCTTCTTGTCTGTAACCTTGAGCTACAAGTCTGGCCTTATTCTTGATGATTACTCTGTTTTTATCTAGCTTATTTCTGAATATCCACTTGGTGTCGATCACGTTCTGTCCTTTAGGCATGGGTACCAGTTCCCAGACTTTCCAACGTTCAAATTGATTGAGCTCCTCTTGTATTGCCAATATCCAAGAAGCATCCTTGTTTGCTTCTTCGATCTTCTTTGGCTCAACCTGAGACGGAAAACTTAGATGCACAATCTCATTAGCTCTACCTCTTCTGGTTCTCACATCGTCGCCTAGCTCTCCTATTATCTGATCAGCTGGGTGATCTCTTAGGTGTCTGAACCCTAGATTCCTTACTCTCCCTCCAGCAGGCTCTGCAACATCTGGTGCATCCTCTGTAGGTTGTAGCAATTCTTCCTCTAGCGGTTCTTCATCCACCAAGCCTTGATCGACGATCTTGACTAAGCTTAGAGCTTTTTCCTTGACAGCTTCATCCAAGCTTAGTTCCTTGAACCTGGTACCTGCATCTGCACCAATAACATTAGACGAGCTGCTTTGGAGCATGCTTGTCTCATCAAATACAACATTTATTGACTCTTCTATCACTAGAGTTTTCTTATTGAAAATCTTATATGCCTTACTATGGCTACTATAACCTACAAAAATACCTTCAAAACATTTTTCACTAAACTTTGTGCGGTAATACTTTCCATTATTAAGTTCGAAGCATTTGCTTCTAAAGATTCTAAAATAGGACACCGTCGATTTTCTGCCCTTCAATAGCTCATAGGGGGTCTTATGATAGCTTTTGTTAATAAGTGCTATGTTTTGCACGTGACAAGCCGTGTTGACTGCTTCAGCCTAGAAGTACTCTGGAAGTGAAGCGTCATTTAAGATCGTTGTATATGCTTTAATTAGGATTCTATTCCTTCTCTCAGCAACACCATTTTACAGTGGAGTATGCGGGGAGGAAAACAAATGAAAGATGCCTTGACTTTCACAGAATTCTGTCATGGCACCGGACTATAACTCTATTATGTGGTCACTTCTGATTTTGACCACTGAGCAGTTCAGTTCGTTCTGAATTTGCCGGATAAAATTGGTGAAAGACTCGAAGGTGTCTGACTTGTGTTTCAGAAAGAACACCCAAGTAAAATGTGAGTAGTCATCAACAATTACTAACGTGTAGACCTTACCTGCTAAGCTATGAATTGACATAGGACCGAATAATTCCATATGAAGTAAGCATAAACTTCTTGAAGAATCTTTTTCAGCAATGCCCTTGAAGGTAGCCCGTGTCTGCTTACCCATTTGATAAGAGTGACATAGACTCTCTTTAAAGCACTTAATACTGGGAGAATCACACACTAAGTTGTGAGAAAATAACATATTTATTATTTGAAATTAATATGTGTTAATTTCTTGTGTCATTGGTCATAGAGAGACGCACTACTTTTAGCCATAAAACATACTGGGATTGAATTGTCTAAACAAAGAAAATTTAAACAGAAAATATTTCTGCTCTGAGTTCCTGTTAAGACCATCTCCAAGTTTACAGACGACTTTATCAAGCACTTGTCCTTACAGAACTCAATGATGTAGCTTTTGTCATATAGCTGACTTATGCTTATATGATTATGGTGTAATCCTTCAACATAAGTTACGTCTGTGAAATATACTATGTCATTGGAAATCATACCATAGCCTTTTGTTGTTCCCCTGTCTGACCCTCCAAATATTACTTTTGGTCCGTCTTCGACTGGGGTATACTCAAGTAAAAGACTTCTTGTCCCGGTCATGTGTCGAGAGCATCCACTGTCCAAATACCAGATCGGATTTTTGGTGGCCTTTGGACATACCTGCAAAAACAAATCATTTTACCTTAGAAACCCAAACATATTTGGGTCTTTGGTTCCTGGTCAGCTGAACATCACTCGGAACATTAACCTTACGAGTGGTCGGTCTCGCATTGCTAAACATAATTAGCAGGATTATACCAACAATCTGCGCAAAAATGACCAATTTTGTCATAACACCAACAATCAAACCTGTTGTACCTTCTCTTGTGCTCCTACTTTACCTTTTGGAGCTGAGGTCTAGCAGGGGCAGCATTTTTAGAGGTGGAGGCCTCCTGGTTGCAGCATACACAGGAGCTCCCCATCTCTTTAGCCTTAGGCACAGCAGATTTAGTTTTTGGTGTCTTCTTATAGTTATGGCCATATACATACGGACCAGAACTCTTCATCTGAATTTCTTTATAAGGTGCTTTGAACACGCTGGCACCAAAGTCATAGGGATGGGTCCATCCCTGGTATCTATTCTTGGGCTCTACATAAGTAGGCTTAGCATAATGATCATAGGATGACTCCAGGTCACACTTGTTTGTCGCGAAGATTACCTTCCTAAATGAGGGTTGACCCATGGGTGCCTTCCCCTTTTCCTTGGTGATAGCCTTCCTGCCAGCCTTACCCTTTCCACCTACATGTCCAAGACCACTACCCTTCTTCTAAGCTAAAAACTCACCAATGAGAGGGATAAAAGTCTTTGTCTTAGAGTAACTCTCAACGAATTTTCTCTCCACCGCGAGCTTTTCTTCCAGCTCATCAAGATATTTTTCTTTCAGACTCAATGTCTCAGCAGAACCCTTGAGTTCCTCTTTCAAGGAGTGGACTTCATCTCTGAGAGGAAGTAATTTTGCAATTTCTTCCTTCAGATTAGTTTCCACTGCCTTGAGGGAGGCAACCTCCTTTAACTGCTTTCGAACTACCTTACAACATTTATCAAAAGCCTTTAACAGGTGCTTGTGCTGAGCCATCAATTCTGATTTGTCCTCATCAAAAGAATAGCCGTCATGACCATTAGTGGACGTTTCAGACTCAGAGTATTGTGTGCGAATTTACCTTCCGGTGGTACTTGTAGTCGCCCACTTCCTCATCTGATTGTGCCATAAGCCCGAAGTAGGCTTCATCATTTTATGAGCTTGACTCACTCGAGTCACTGTCACTGAGAGTCTTCGACTTCTTGGCGACGAAGCTCTTTTCTTCATTTTTTTCCCTTGAAGGATCTCTTTTCTTCCTTCTTGGAAGCATCCTTTTTCTTATAGGGACACTCTATAATCACATGTCCTGACTTATTACAACAGTAGCAAACAATGTCAGAGGAAAAATGTTTATTCTGTCTCGATTTATACCTATCCTCTTTATTGTAGCTTTTCTTTGAGCGATCTCTATCACGATGAGATTTTTTGTAGTCAGAGGAGGACGACTGATTCTTCATCTGTCTCCTCTTACTGAGCATTTTCTTGAATTGCTTGGAGATGAGAGAAAATTCTCCATCTGATAGCTCGGAGCCTGACGTGCTTGGCTCAGAGTCTTCTGGAGTATCAGGAGCACGTGTCCTTATGAGTGACACAACTTTAAACTTCCTCGAACCTTCAGCCTTCAGAGCCACTGGCTTGTCTCTGTTTGAAGTTATGTTGTTTTGCTCCTCCTTCTTCCTGGTATTCATCTGGAGTTCGTAGGAGAGCAACTTGCCAAATAGGTTCTGAGGGTCGATTTTCGGCAACTTCCCAAATTCCCTAATGGTAACAACTTTGGTATCCCAGTCCTTAGTTAGGGATCTTAGAAATTTGTCGTTGAGCTCACCATTAGTGAATGTACGGCCATAGTTCCTAAGGCCGTTGACGATCTTGAAAAATTTCTCGAAGCTGTCATTGATAGTATAACTTGATCCTTGCTTAAACGCTTCGTACTCTTGATTTAGTAAAGATCTTTGATCGTCTCGAATTCCTCGGTCCCTTCCATCAGAACTACTAAATAGTCCCACATTTCCTTGGCGGACTTGCAGTGGAATAAATTTTGGAGCATTGAATCGTCCACTGTACTTGCTATGATATTATTCGCTTTCTTGTCCAAGGAGACCAAGGCTAATTCATCCTTCGTTAAATCCATCATTTTCTTGGGAATCATAATCGCCGGATTCAAAGCTGAGGCTTGAGTAGGTATATGTGGTCCTTCTTTCACTATTTGAAAAATTCTTGGATCAACAGCTTCCATGAAGAACTTGACTCTTTCTTTCCACATGGGAAAATTCTCTTTAGTGCATACAGGCAGCTTCATAAATGACATGTCCTTGCTTCTGTCCATGGTTACTAAGCGGAATCTCTAAATTTTAGATCAGGGATCTTTTTCAAGGTGTTAACCTTATATCGAACAAAACACCCATTTGATGTCAATTGAAAGTATCTATCGTCTACCAAAATCACCTAGAGGGGGGTGAATAGGTGATGCTTGTGTCTTTTCGCGGATTAAAAAATTACTCAAAAATAAACTAGCACACAAACACAGAGATCTATAGTGATTCCCCATATTGCGTACGTCCACTGTCCCGCCTCGCCTATCTACGACAAAGGGTTAGATTCAGCTACTTCACCTTTCTCAGATTATCAACAATCTTACAACTCGGAGCAATGCTCCTACACCTCGGAGAACAAACTCTCATACAACTCGATCCACACACAGATCTACAAACTCGATCCACAAACAGATCTACAAACTCGACCCACAAACGGATCTACAAACTCGATCCACAAACGGATCTAGAAACTCGATCCACAAACGGATCTACAAACTCGGAGAAATAATCTCCTACAATAGTAAATGATTATTACAATACAACAATAATGATCACAAGTCTTCGCTCTGACGTTCTTTGAAATAGTAGATCTTGAGATTTGAAGAACTCGGAAAGTGGAAAGCTTTGAAGACTTTGAATCGTGAACCTTCAACCTTCGAATGAATAGATCTAGTGGAGTATAGATCTTGAGAGAAGAAGCAATCCAGTCGTGAAAGTCGAAGATGATGAATCTTGCACTTCGTCGGCGGTCGAACGGGAAGAATCGCGAAATCGGAGATGTTGAGCCGTTAGTTACGATTTTGGAAAGCCTTGATACGCAAATCGGATCAGAACAGAGAAAGGAAGTAACCAACGGTTACCTGGTAGAAAACTTGCCAAGGAAAACCAGGAGAAAATGTGAGGATGAGCCTCTCTCATAGTTGACTCCAACTCCTATGTAACACCCGTTCCTGAGTCTCCAGAATACAAACGGGCTACTCGACATAGGAAAGATTAGGTTGTAGTCAGGGAACCGAGTCAAGGACATGTCATTCACTGAGCACACACTTTCGCAGCTGGCTCACATGAAACACATCATGAACACCGGGGAAAGTAGCAGGAAAATCTAGCCTATAAGTTGATACTCATATGCGCTCAACTATCTGGAAAAGTCTCACATACCTGGGATTCAACTTGTGGTTCCTTCTAAATCTCTTAACACCTGGCATTTGAGAAACCTTCAGGAAAACCATGTCCCCAACTGCGAACTCCAGATCAACCCTCCGTCAATTTGTATACTTCTCATAACGCTCATGTGCTACATGAAGCTTCTCACGAATGTGCATTAAATAAATGCTCATTTCTTCCAAGGCTTCCGGATCTAACAGCGGTCTCTCTCCAACTTCTGCCCAAAACAACGAAGTTCGGCAATGCCTCCCGTATAAAGCCTCAAAGGGGGTCATCTACAAACTCTCTTGGTAACTGTAATTATAAGCAAACTCCATCACTCTGAGACGCTGATCCCAAGCTCCACCATGGTCCAAAATATAACATCTGATCACATCTTCCAAGATTTGATTAACTCTTTCCGTTTGACCATTGGTCTACGGGTGGTAAGCGGTTGAATACCTGAGGTTGGTGCTCAAGCCTTCCTGCAATCTTTTCCAGAACCGCGACGTAAATCTGGATTCTTGATCGGACACGATGCTTACCGACACTCCATGCAGTCTAATAACCTCATCCAAATACAATTCCGCTATCTTCTTCATGGAGTAGCCAATCTTGAAAGTCACAAAGTGAGCACATTTTGTCAATATGTCAACTATTACCCACACAGAATCATGGAGACCTCGGCAAACAGGTAATAAAATCCATAGAAATGCTCTCCCACTTCCAACTTTGAATATCCAAAGGCGTCAACTTGCCACCTGGCCTTCCATAATCCATCTTAATACGCTTGCAGGTGAGGCACTCAGACACGAACTTAGCTATGTCATTCTTCATCTCATACCACCAAACAATCTGCTTCAAATCTTTATACATCTTTGTAGAGCCAGGGTGATATGCTATACTAGACTCATGCGCTTCACTGCAAATCCTTGCCTGAATATCACCAACAGCTAGAATACAATATCTGTCACGGTACTTCAAAGTACTCACTCCATCATTCGAAAAGTCTGGTAATTCCCTTTTTCAGTTCTACTACGAATATGATCCAAATCGGGATCGTCCTTCTGATGTGCCTTATAAGCGTAATCCATGAAGGTTCTGCCACTTCCAAGCTACTCAACGAGTCGCTACTCCCAACCGTTATATTTATTAATAAAAACTACCACAAAGGATTGCACAGAAAGGTTAAAGATTTGAGCGGTCTTTCTACTCAAGGCATCGACTACTATGTTTGCTTTGCTCGGATGATAAAGGATATCGACCTTATATTCTGCGACATACTCCAACCATCTAAGCTGGCGCAAATTCAGCTCCTTCTGAGTGAATACGTACTTCAAACTCTTGTGGTCTGTATAAATCTTACACAGTGCGCCATACAATAAATGTCTCCAAAGTTTCAGGGCATAGATCACTGCTGCAAACTCCAAATCGTGAGTAGGGTAATTCTTTTTGTGAACCTTCAATTGTCTTGACTCATACGCAATCACCTTTCCCTATTGCATCAAGACACATCCAAGCCCGATGTGTGATGCATCCACATAAACTGTATACTCTACTCCTTCGGTAGGCAAAGTCAATACTGGAGCAGTGCACGGTCTCTTTTTCAATTCCTGAAAGGCTACTTCACACTCATCGCTCCTCACAAACGCAGCATTCTTCTGCGTAAGCTTAGTCAAAGGTGCAGATAATAACAAAAATCCCTCCACAAACCTTTTATAATAGTCTGCCAACCCCAAGAAGATTCTTATCTCTTTAGGCATAGCAGGTCTTTTCCAGTCCAACACAACAGTTATCTTTTTCGGGTCAACAAAAATTCCATTCTTATTCACAACATGACCCAAAAAAGACACCTGAGGAATTCAAAACTCACACTCAATTTTGCATACAACTAATGCTCTCTTAAAGTAGACAGAACTTGGCGCAAATACTGAGCATGCTCCTCAGCACTCTGGGAACAAACTAGAACATCGTCAATGAAAATGACCACAAAATGATCTAATAAATCCTTAAACACTCTATTCATCATATCCATGAAGGCAGAGGGTGCATTCATCAGTCCAAAGGACATCACCAAAAACTCAAAATGTCCATGTCGAGGACGAAAAGCTGTCCGCGGAACATCCGACTCACGGATTCTCAACTGATGGTATCCTAAACGAAGATCAATCTTCGAGAACACTGTACTACCACGCAATTGATCAAACAAATCATCTATCCGCGACAGAGGATACCTGTTCTTGATGGTTACCTTATTTAACTCCTTATAATCAATGCATAGCCTCATAGAATCATCCAGCTTTTTCACAAATAAGACAGGAGCAATTCATCTAGCTGGGTACACAACTCTTCCAGCTCACGAGGAGCCATACGGTACGGTGCCTTAGCAATAGGGCGAGTACCCGGATCAAGATCAATCACAAATTCCACATCTCTCTAAGGCAGAAGATCAGGAAGACTAACCGGGAAAACATCGAGGAACTCTTGCACCACAGAAATATCCTCGATGCGTGGCAAACTACTAACGGTTCCCAAAATAGAAACTAGATAAGCAAGACAACCAGAGTCTAAGAGTTTTCGAGCACATACCGCAGAAATAATCGGGGAATCCTAGCGCGGAAATCCATACACACTCATGGGGTGGTCATTGTTCATCTTGAAGTCCAAACGTTTTACCTTGCACTAGATAACCGCATCATATCTAGACAACCAGTCCATGCCAAAAATCACCTCAAAGTCCTCCAGGTCTAGCACCTTCAAATCGGCAAAGGATAAAAAGTCGTCTAAAAGGATAGAACAACTTCTGATTCCCTGGTCTGACACCACAGAGTCACTAGAGGGAAACTTAATACGAAACAAATCGCCGTCTCGATCGAGGGTCAGACGGTGACTTTCTATAAAAGTCATAGCCACGAACGAGTGGGTAGCACCAGAATCAAAAAGGACGTGTTCCCAACGATTCTTTACCTTAAACTCTCTTATAAAATCGTATACGTAACTAGCCGAACAACATCATGACTAAAGCGAGAAGCTAAGAACTAGATTAGAATCTAAATTGATATCACTTGAGTGGAAGTCTGCGCTTCTTCCAAGGTCACCACATTCAACTTTCCCTTCCCTTTGTCCGGATGTTTTGGCAGCAGCAAGGCTTGAAGTGGGACCGGCTGCAACGGGGGTTGAGGTTGTTGGCACTTAGACTTCACATGCCCTTTCTGCCCACACTAGAAATAGACCTTATCCCTTGTCCAATAATGGGCAACGTCATGCTCCTTCTGCTTACACGAAGCACATACCAGATCTCCTTTGGGTGTGCTCTAAATCACAAGCACCTGTTGCTGCTTTTTAGCTCCCAATCTCTTGAAATACTTCTCGAAAGGATGGCATGGCCGGCCACAGAGACTACACACTTCTTTACTTCCTTTCTTCGAAGCTGGTCCAAATGCACAAGAGCTTCCACTATCATCAGACTTTCTCTTGTCCTTCCTCATCTGTGCACCTCGATTCTTGGCATTGTCGATAGCATCGACTCTCAGAGCAGCTTCCACTGCCTCTGCATACATCTTTGACCGGTACGTGCTAGCCAACTGCTGGATGTCTCTTCGATGCCTCTCAGGAATCGCTTCACCCTTCCCGACTTAGAGGCCACTAGATCTGGTGCAGAAAATTATTCATCAAACAGTCTTGCTCGACCGATAGCAAAAATTTCTTTAACAACATCCCCTTGAAAGATTCCCATAAACAACCCTCTGAGAGGCTCTCTTTCTCTCGGATCCACCATCTCTTAGAAAGGCCCTTCAGTTGGTAAGCGGAAACCATTACCTTTTGGCCCACAGAAATTCCTGAATACGAAAACATCTCCTCAATGGCAATAATCCAGTCACCCAATGCCATGAAATCGGCTCTTTTGTCATAGGTAGAAGGTCTTAATCGCTGGAAGTGAGAATGAAATTCATATCTGGTGGCAGTAGAACTAGAGGCACCATAGGAGCAGGAGGAACAGGTACAGTCTGACCCACTATAGGGTTCTGCACCACAGGTTGCTGCCCTAAGGAGGCACTCAACAAAGCCTGAATCTGTGATTGCATAGCGATCATCTGCCTTGACAGAGCATCATTGCTCTGCCGCAGTCCTTCAATCACGACCTCACTTTGTGCACCTGACGACTCACCCTCATACTGGGGAGTCAACCTAATCGCAACACGCTTCGGCGGCATTCCTAATAATACCACGAATCATTCATCAAACCTAGCTTAATGCTAGAACTACTTAATTTTGTTCAGACCATACGTGATTAGATATTTGCTCTTGCTGCTACCTTGCTCTAGAATTTTCAAAAAAATAATGATGTTATGCTTAAATTTAGGATGATATACCATCATCATATTGACTCGTGTGCATATAATATGAATGCATGAGTTCTTTTTTTTATTTCAAAATCATGTGTGTACGTAGGTCATCATGGAGATCTTGACTTAGCACGTATGCTAATGCTATGGTATGTCATGCATGTTGTGTTATGCATTCTAGTAAGGCCTTTATGTATGTTATGAGAGGCGTACACATGAAATATTATGCATTCCATACTACATAATATCACATGTAACAAAAAACAAAATCTAATGGGCATCCATGTGATGATTGTTATGCATCTCATACTACATAGCAGTCACATGTTGCTTTCTATGATGATCCATATATAAACACATATTATGCATCCCATACTATATAATATGTCTCGTATACTTCTTATCATGCTTATGATTGTACTGTTCATGCTTTGGCCAAGACGTACTGATGACCCATTGGTGTGTGTATGCAATGAGATAAGACAACCAAAACTTACCAGAGATTGTCGTTCGACCAATTTGTCAAACGAACCTCCCTCTGATACCAACTGTCACAACCCGCATTTCCTCCAAATTTAATAAGGTATCAGAGTAAGAGAAAATGCACGTCATGATTCCACGCCGTGCAGGAGACAACTGCAGACGCTCAGGCAAGAACTTATTCCAAACACTTTTCATGAAATTCTCAAGTTTGTTACGATGAAGAAATAGTTTGAGTTTATGGTTTAATGTTCGTGTCTCTCGACTCAGTGTATCAGCTATTCCACGGGTGAAAATATACATATATGCAGCGGAAATTACTTGTTTTATTTCATTTATTATCCTATATAAGTATGAAGGTCCAACAAGACTATTCATGTTATGCACACCCATAGATTTAGTATAAGTGCGAGAAGAGCTTTTACGTTTTTTAAAATAAAGTGATGTTTGATTTAAAGAGATGCTATGAGTACGAGGTAAAAGTATTTATCTTTGTATACTTTTGAAAGTAACTAACATGTATCATATCCTAAAGTCATCTCAGAGAGCAAGTGAGTACAACAAACAGCAAGATATAAGCGTAACAACAAACAAATAGTCTATCATCTGCAACCAATCACTATGGGCGTCAACAACCTGACATGAACTCACAGGACAAAATGTTTTTCTGAACTAAAAGAAGAACAACAAGACTATCTCATGAATGCGGGGGGAGGATCACTGCCATAATTGCAGAATGCCTGAGGCCACCAACTCTAACTACTCAGACTGTCAATACTCTGAGCCTGAGGCATTCCAAAGAAAAGAGTGCCTCAACAAGAATATACAAGTGGTAACAAGAAATAAAATCAAGCAGTTAAACAAGTTAAAAGGGTTACCAAACCAAACCGAAGATAGCTGTCAAACCACAACATATAAATCATAAGATAGTAAGTAATAAAGATTTCACAGAGATTTAAGTATAAGAAATTTCACCAAGTGCGGTATAAAGCCATGCTTTAATAAAATCTACTAGAGTATGCAAATGAACATATGTATGTACATAAAAAGAAAGAGACTGATCAGCTCAAATACGTGAATCATTAACACTGGTAAAAATGGTACTGAGTCGGTGACCACATTTTCCAACACAAACCATCATACCAAACATCTCAAAAAGGTACTGCGGTAGTGGCCACCAGGCGTAATGATTCACAAACCGGCACTAGGGTGGTAGTCATTTATCCACTATCACTCAAGGGCCACAATAAAACACTTAAAAACTGATAAAACCCAAATCTAAGCATCGAAATTCCCCAACGACGAAGAGGAAGAAAAGGTCCCAAAATTTCTCTAAGGTATACTCGACGAATTGGCCTCCCTTCGGCGAGAAAACTCTAAGTCCACACTGATTCGTCGAATATACTCGACGAATTGTGCTTCCTTCGACGAGAAAACTCTATTTTCACACTGATTCGTCGAATATACTCAACGAATTGTGCTTACCCGACGAATTGCACTCGGAGAATTTGGCTGAAACCTAATGACACTCGACGAATTTAACTTGAAGAAAATCAATATACTCGATGCATACGATGACATTCAGTTAGACTCCACGAATGATTTAAGTCCTCGACAAATTCGTCGAAAGGTACTCGACGATTTCACGACTCACTCGACAAAAATGGCTTGACTCAACGGCTATATTCGACGACAAAGACTTGGCGAATTTGAATACGTTAAGTAATATACGACGAAAAAAACTTGACGAAATCAGCTGAAACTCAAGAATACCCGACGAATTCGTGGAGAATACTCGACGAATTCCACTCGATGATCTCAACGCCAAGATTACTTCACTTGACGAATTTTGCACCGGCTGATTCCCACATACTCGATGAAAAGGACTTAACTGAAACCTTACTCTTACTCGACGAATTCTGACTTAGCCGAATTTCTACTCTACTAGACAAATTCTAACTTTGCCAAACCCTACTCTACTCCTACCTTCCATAAGGGAAGAGAAAGGAAAGGGAATACGAACAAAAAACTTAGGAATAGGGAAAAATCACCATTTGCCTCAAAATCATCAGAAAACCGGTCTCACGAGCGTTCCACTGCAAGGATCGGCCGCAAGAAATCCTCGGCTACAACCTCTAAAACTTTTCGGGCAAAACAAGGGTTAAGGTTACATACCCTAATGCCAAAAAAATTCCACGAAATGGGAAAAACTCACCGTGCACGCGAAGATCTCGGCGAGAGCTTTCCGGATCTATGCTCCGTCGAGAATTTTGTGCACCGAATCTCTGGTCGGCGGCGGCCGAAAGACTCCGCGACGCCGCACCGTCCTCTTCTTCTGCTCTTTGCGAAAATCGTCGGTTTGAGAAGACGATGAATAGGGTTGCGGTCATAAGGATATATATATATATATATATATATATATATATATATATATATATATATATATATATATAATTATATTATCAATATAATTTCCAAGAAAAATGCAAACGACGCGAATTACTAAAATACCTCGGTTTTCGATGAAATTTGCACCAAAACTAAATGATGACACTACGAACCCAACGGCGAAGTCGAAATCAGAATCCGACAAACTAATCTCGGATTAAAATCCCCCGAAGTTAAAATAACAATAATCCTCATAAAATTCATCGAGATCCCAATTAAGCTCGGATCGCCATCAAACTTCACAAACACGCTTAAAATTAATCACTTAAGTTTCCCAAGTCGAAAACTCTACTTTTGATGAATAAAATTACGTACTAATGAGGCGCCCCGCTAACTACGAGTCAACGTAACGCCCTCACGTCACTATTACGCATCACTCCCGCATGGTTTCAGGGGCGTTACAGAAGCCCCACGCGAGCGCTCGCGGGAGGCGCTCCCGTGCAACAATGCGCATGGGAGGGAGGCCCCGCACGAGTGCTCGAGGGAGGCGCTCCCACACAGTATCTGGCATGGGAAGGAAGCCCTACACAAGTGCTCTTGGGAGTCACTCCCGCATGGTTTCGTGCGGGAGGGATGCCCCACAGGAGGCACTGCAGTGCGCTGGTTCGCGTCGGAAGTGCTCGTGCGCCCGATGCGCGTCGGAGGGAGGCCTCCATGCACGCTGGTGCACGGAAAGAAAACCCCCGCACATCATTGCTTGGGGGGGAGCACCCATACACTCATGTGTACGGGGGGTGCTCCTGCATTCGAGAATGAGCCCGTTGAAATTTTTTCTGTGTGGTGGTCGAGATCGCGAAAAATTTTTTTGGTTAGTTCGAACCTATTTTGGGGAACCCCGTCAAATATATATATATATATATATATATATATATATATTATATAATTTTATTTATATATTTTATGTGAGAGCTAGTGTATGATGGACCCGTGGTGTTGAACCTGGAAACCACGATTCAGCGAGGAGTTCAGACTGGAAGTGTAGCTCGTCCTTATTTCTTTTGAGTTAGAGCTTCAGGTAGGTAATTCGGGTGTGGTGTCATGCTTATGAAAGTGAAAAACTAAGGAGTAAATCCCTGAGATGCAGCGGAGAGGTCCCCCACACACCCGTAAGATCTGAGAGAACTTCCCTTTCTAAACCAATGATGAGTCAGACAACTTGGAGGGCACTCGAGAGCACCGGGCTGTTAACTCGGAAATCACGGTAAATAATGTGGGAGATCTCGCTAATCAGGATCAGCCTAAGGAGGGAAGCCATAAAAAAGGTCCCCTCCAAAGATGCCTATGGTGGTCTATTTATACTTTTCTAGAAGTGGTCTGCGGATAGCGTAATTCTTCATTTTGGTTTTGTTAAATGCAACTCAAATTGATCTGCCAACAACGGAATCTTGTTGTATGGAGAGGCTAAAGGCAGGACCAAATGGGTTCCCTATAAAAGTGAATCACACCTCCTAAGGGCAAGTCGGGGTCACGCCGCCCCCACTCACTTGTGAGGGGCGGGTCTCTAACAGTGCTGGAATGCGCTCCCTCTACCTGGTCCGGGGCAAGTACAAGGTGATTTCCCCTACTCCCGCCGCCGACTCGCATGGGCCAGGCAAGTTTAAGGGGATTTTCATATTCTCTCCCTCTCGCTTCGCCCGGGCCGGTTTCCCTTAAAAATTATTGCCTTGCTGAGCCCATTTGACAAACACGGGGTTGTACACAATCCCTGTATAACATCACGATTTTTATTGGGCTATTAGAAATCTAGTGGGCCCAATAAAAGTGACCTGAACCTCTACTTATGGCCCATACCAAGGTAGGAGGTAACTCTAGACGAGGATATAGAGCTAGAAAACTCTGATTTAAGTTCTGTCAGTTCCTGTGACCTCGTATAGTCAATACGAGTGTGTTGAAACTCGTTCCGTTTAATTATAAGGACATGTGGTGAATATGACAGTTCATAGTAGAACGTTGCGAAAATGAGATTTTTGAATATTGACATAGAGAACTCTGATTTGAGTTCTGTCAGTTCTTATGGCTTCGCATAGCCGATACAAACACATTGAAACTCGTTGCGTCACAATTCGAAGTCTAACGACGAATACGAGTGTTTTGGTCGTTTTAGTGTGACGCGACGCACAGATTTTGGATATTTAGCAAACGAACTCCAATTCGACCCCGGTCGGTGGCATTGGACTTGTTTGGTCAATAGGAAGTCGGGCGAGTTTGTCCCGGTCAATTTCAAACACAAGTGGAGGCCTAGATCACCCTCACTGGAGCTCCAGATTGCCGAAAAAAACCAACTCGAGCTCTCCTCCTCTTTCACCTCTAATGGCATCTCGGTCAGGGCCTTCCCAAGCTCCCCATCCCAGGTGTAAACCTTCTCCCTCCTCCTTCCCTAACTTTTTGACATTCTACATGCGCCTCCCGACGGCTGGAGCGCCACCAGCACCACCCGAGCCAAGCTCCAGGTCGGGTGGTTACCGCAAGAGGTGAGCCTTACCCAGAGGCGCTGGTGGCACTGGGGAAATGTTATACTACCGGGGATAAACTTCCCCGACGGTGGAAGGTCGAGGTGCTGCCAGAAATCGCCGCTCCGCCGGCACCCAGAAATAGTGTAAAACTCTGTTAATTTACTACGGCAGCGGCCGGCGGCGCCAGGTCTTCGGACCACCACCAGAGAATAGTACAACCCTCGACGCATCGACCGGGGGTGGTTTTGTGGCCGGGGAGGTCATCGGAGAGGTGCGGTGGCGCGGTGGAGCTGGAAGCAGAGCCAGCCGCCACCCTGCTCTCGGTTTGATAATTTCCGGCGAGGGACGGTGGCGGCAGGCCACCGGACCACCGCCCAAGAGGTCGTCGGCCCCCGGCGAGGTTGTCGGGGCGGCGTCGGCGTCTAACAGCGGCTGGCCGATAGTGGCAGAAGTGCACCACCTTCTCATAAACGGGGAGAAGCAGCAACCGTCTGATCACGGTGATGAGATCAGACGGTGGTGATTTCATATCCCCCCCTGCCTCATCTTCAGTGCCCCCCTATTGGGTTTTGTTATACAACACAACAGTTGTGCGCAGCAGAATAAGGAAACAAGGAAAACCCAAAATAAAGTTGTGGATCTTACGATAAACATTAATCAAGAAGTAATGTTGCAATAAATAAATAAATTTATACCTTCGCGGGATTGAGTCAATACTCAACCTAGGTGCTCCGATTGATTCCAACGAACGACAACGGTCGGAGTTCCGAGCGTAGAATAGTGTCCACGCCTCTACGGGTATCCACACGAGCACGGAGAACCCTAGACTCTTGTCGCACAAGATCTAGGTCGGAAAGAGGTTTGCCCTCAACGTCTACACGAAGTACTAGATCCGTTCAAGGAGACGCGGCAACGACGATAGCGGCGCCTTCGAAACACTTTCCTGCGGTGGCTAGGGATGGCGAACAGTCGGTGGCGACAAGAGGCGGTCGGTGGGATCAGCGACGACAGTCGCGGAGGTGGAACAGTTCCGTCGCGAGGAATCGGCGCTGTCGGCTTCACGATTTAGGCCTGGAATGAATAGTCGCCTGCTCGGTTCAACAGTAAATCCATATATATACCTTGAACCGAAACGGCCAAAGCCAACAAAGAATCGCCGAACCGGACTTAGAAGAAATAAATTGGTCGAGACAGTATTCAGCGAGTATCAGGTCGATACACGACGAATCGGTGAATGGTCACGACGAAACACGGCGAATCGAAGAGTAGTCATGACGATACACGACGAATCGTCGAGTATTACTTCAATACTCGATGAATCATTGAATGGTCATGATGATACTCGACGAATCCAGCCTATTCGTCAAAACCCCTTACCCATTCTCGACGAATTTCCCTTAGCTTATACCGACTACATACCGGTCGACCCATATTCGCAATACAGGTCCCGGAATGAAATTCCACCATGTCCATATCGTCATAGGCTTGGTCCTTCACTCATATCACATATGAGCAAGCCCAACACAAACCTATCCAGCTTTTCCAAAATTCTTATGTGCGACCTCATAGGCTCATACTGTGTTGGCAGTGAGACTACATGCTTGATCACTTCCAGATAACCATGGTAGTACCAACACCTCCCCCCCCCCCCCCCCCCACACACACACACACACAGCGGATCCGTAGTCGATCCGTCGTAGGGAAAAATCTCGCAATTCAACCATCTGGCGCATTCCTGGCCGCAGGATTGGATTGATCTGGCTATATGCAGACCAATTTTTAAAACAGAGGTATGTACATTTTTTGTTGAAAAAATCTAGGCACCTAGGGAAAAAATCTTCAACATAAAAATTATTCCCCTTAATGAGGGCTTCCTCCACAAAAATTTTGAGAATTTTTGGAGTTGATTTGGTATTTTTTAAAGTCCAAATAAATTTTATTTGGCCAAATTTAAGAATCAAAATAACTCGAAAAATTTTGAAAAAATTACTATGCACTTTTTAGTCACTTTTAAAGGTTGTGTCAAAATTTAAAACATTGGGATAAAAATTGAAGCTTTTCTGATTTCTTGGAGCCTAGAGTCGCGCTCGGAAATTGATACACTCGATTTTCTTGAAAATGAAAATTGAACGCGCGACCACTTTTGTAAATTGAAAAATAAATTCAATTTTTTTATTGACGAGAGTAATCAAGGCAAGGGTCCAAGCTCTGAGTGTTCCGAGGTTTAATAGAACCGTCGAGCGCCTCATTTTAAAAAGACTCTCGGGTAATTGGGCAGACTCGGAAGATGAGGGTACGAGCGAATGAGTTGCGGATTATTCTCGTCGAATAATAAAGATGTAACTCCTAACTAAGTCCTCCTGATCTGATTAAGCCGAAATTAAAAAGGGCGCAACTGAATTATTATCAGATCTTGTTAATGGGTGAAACCCAAAGAAACCTCCTAAAAGATGAAATGAAACTGAACATGAACGGAAATGAAATTGAACATGCCTCCTGAGAACGGAGATGGAACTAAACATGCCTCCTAAGAACGGAGATGGAACTGAACTTGCCTCCTAAGAACGGAGATGGAACTGAAGCCTCCTGAACTGAGTGATTGGACTACTAACCATTTTCTTTATGATTTATTCCAGTCTTGCACTGGCCCAGTTCCTTTATTTATTTCAGTTCAGTTATTTTTTGTTCAAGTACTCAAGTCTCGCATTGGTCCTGCTTATTTACTTTCAGTTCAGTACTACTCCAGTATCCTACTGGTCTTATTTCATCATAGTAGGGAGATGAGTACCACGGGTGACCGACCGTTATGTTTCCCTTTTTGGTTTCCTCCACTGGTCGACCAAAATGTTGAATCGTCGGATGTCGCTCACATCCAAGAGTACACATGTTGTACTTTATGGCCTGAGCTGTGAAGTACGACCACCCCCAGAAGTGGCTGGACTGGCCACTATCACTGACAGCCACATCGGTGAGGCCCGCGGGGCTTGCTACCCTGCTTGAAAAGAAGCGGTCCATACTATGTCGACATAGGATGTTTTCTCGGCTGTGAATGCTTGCGGTATGAATATGGGTTGTGAATACTTGTTGTGCTACTGTGCTAGTGGAGCTTAAATTATAACTGACGTATATTGTTGCTGATATTTCAGTTATACCATGTTGCACCTCTTTTATGGTTTCTCCTAGCTTATATATGAAATGTTGTACTAACTCTCTCTTGCTTCGGCTATCTATTTTTGTTGGGTGTGTGCGCTCGGCCCCAGGATATGGATCCGGGAAGGAGATTTGTTTCCACTTAGCTCTGTGACTAATGGTTATTTTAATAAACATTCACAAGAGATGGAGCACCGTAGCAACCATCTGCTGTTGGACGTTACGCTAGTTGGTAGGACTACCCGAGTAGAGGCACCCCTATCGTCTCCAGAGTTTTAGCTCGCTGTGACGAGCAAATTTTGGATATTTAGCAAACGAACTCTGATTTGATCCCGGTCGATGGCATTGGACTTGTATGGTCAATATGAAGTCAACCGAGTTCATCCCGATCAATTTCAAACACGAGTGATCAATCAGTTGTCAAACTGAGCGTTATCGTGCATTGAAAAGCATGCACACACCAATTGTGACAAGACACCCCAACTTTGACCCGACTCCGATGACTTGGACCCACCTTGACTTTGACCAGCATGGGGGACCCACCCTAGGGTTGACTTTGGTCAACCCCCCTAAAATTCCATTTTTTGGAAAATTTTCTCAAAGAAGTGGGCACCTCCTCTCCTTTGCTAGTTAAGGGCTTGGCCTTCCTCACCATTTAGGCCACCCAAACCAGCAAACGCTTGGTAGGTGGGCCTTTGGCAAAAGCCCAACACCCCTTATCCCCCTCCTCTTTCCTCTTCTTAAGAACCAAGGCCCAAGCCCACCAAATCCTTCCCCCTTGGATGGCTGCCACCTAGGTACCCTAGAATGTTGCCACCTGGCCTGAGCAAGTGGGGGAGGAGGGAAGGAGCACCTCTTTCTCTCTCTCTCTCTCTCGTTAGTCCCACATCAGGGATGGAAGTGGTGGCCACCCTCCCCAAGCTTATAAAAGATTCCTTCCCCCCCTGGTCTCCTCCTCACAAACCAATCCGAGCCCAGAGCACCCTCACCAGAGCTCCAGATCGCCGGAAAAAAACCAACCCGAGCTCTCCTCCTCCGCCACCTCTAATTCCATCTTGGCCATTGCTTTCCCAAGCTCCCCCAGCCCAGGTGGAAACCTTCTCCCTCATCCTTCCCTAACCTTTTGACGTTCTGCATGCACCTCCCGGTGGCCGGAGCACCGTTGGCACCACCCGAGCCAAGCTCCAGGTCGAGTGGTGACCGCAAGAGGTGAGCATTACCCAGTGCCGCTGGTGGAGCTGAGGAAGTGCTACACCACCAGGGATAACATTCCCCGGTGGTGGAAGGCCGAGGTGCCGCCGGAAATCGCCGCTCCGGCGGCACCCGAAAATAGAGTAAAAATCTGTTAATTTACTGTCACGGAGGCCGACGGCACCAGGCCGTCGGACCACCATCAGAGAATAGCACAACCCCCGACGCGTTGGCCGGGGGTGGTTTTGTGGCTGGGACGGTCAACGGAGAGGCGGGGTGGTGCGGTGGCGCTGGAAGCAGAACCAGTCGCCACCCTGCTCTCGGTTTGGTAATTTCCGGAGGTGGCCGGCGGCGGCAGGCCGCCGGAACACCGACCAAGAGGTCGTCGGCCCCCGGTGAATTGATCGGGGGCGGCGCCGGCATCCAGCAGCGGCTTGTCGGTGGTGGCAGAAGGCCACCGCCTTCTCCATCAATAGGGAGAAGCAGCCACCGTCCGATCACGATGATGAGATCGGACTGTGGTGATTTCATTATTCCCCCCCCCCCCCCTGCCTCAACTTCAGCGCCCCCTATAGCAGATCCGTGGCCGATCCACTGTGGGGAAAAATCCCGCAATTTAACCGTCTGGCGCATTCCTGGCTGTAGGATTGGATTGATCTGGCTACATGCAGACCAATTTTTAAAACAGAAGTTTGTATATGTTTTTTTGAAATAATCTAGGCTCCTAGGTAAAAAGTATTGAACATAAAAATTATTCCCCTTGACGAGGGCTTCCTCCAAAAAAAATATGATAATTTTTGGAGTTAATTTGGTTTTTTTTTTAAGTCCAAATAAATTTTATTTGGCCAAATTTAAGGCCCAAAATTTCTCGGAAAATTTTGAAAAAATTATTATGCACTTTTTAGGCCCTTTTAAAAGTTGTGTCAAAATTTGAAACATTGGGATTAAAATTGAAGCTTTTCCGATTTCTTGGAGCCTAGGGTCGCGCTCGAAAATTGATACACTCGATTTTCTCGAAAATGAAAATTGAGCGCGCGACCACTTTTGTAAATTGAATAATAAATTCAATTTTTTTATTGACGAGAGTAATCGAGGCAAGGGTCCAAGCTCTGAGTGTTCCGAGGTTTAATAGAACCGTCGAGCGCCTCATTTTAAAAAGACTCTCGAGTAATTGGGCAGACTCAGAAGATGAGGGTACGAGCGAATGAGTTGCGGATTATTCTCGTCGAATAATAAAGATGTAACTCCTAACTAAGTCCTCCTGATCTGATTAAGCCGAAATTAAAAAGGGCACAATTTAATTATTATCGGATCTTAACAATGGGTGAAACCCAAAGAAACCTCCTAAAAGATGAAATGAAACTGAACATGAACGGAAATGGAATTGAACATGCCTCCTGAGAACGGAGATGGAACTAAACATGCCTCCTAAGAACGGAGATGGAACTGAACTTGCCTTTTTAAGAACGGAGATGGAACTGAAACCTCCTGAACGGAGTGATTGGACTACTACCATTTTCTTTATGATTTATTCCAGTCTTACACTGGTCCAGTTCCTTTATTTATTTCAGTTCAGTTATTTTCTGTTCAAGTACTCCAGTCTCGCACTGGTCCTACTTATTTACTTTTAGTTCAGTACTACTCCAATATCCTACTGGTCTTATTTCATTATAACATTTCAATTCTGTAGCTTATACTACCAGCAGCTTCTAATACCATACTTTTGTTTCTGCAATTCACTTCTTAAAGCGCTGGCCCTACTCTGATGAGCAATTATTTGATAGTTTAAGTCTTAGTTGGAGATAGCCGGAGTTGAGATGTTCATCCTAAGTTAGCCCAAAATAAAGTGCTCCCACGCCCTTTGTCAAAAGTCGAGCCAAGTGTCGTTTGCCCGAATTATTGAAAGCATAGTAGGGCAAGCCATTGTAGACCAGGTGCATGCTAAAAAAACTATTTTTTTTGTTTGCTTGTAAATTGCTTGCAGTAAATTGTGACGGATCAGTCACTTCCGCAGACCGATCGTACCGGTGCGGGAAGTTCGACGACTCAAGGAGACAAGGAGATGAGTACCACGGGTGACTGACCGTTATGTTTTTCTCATTGGGTTTCTTCCGCTGGTCGGCCAAAATGTTGAATCGTCGAATGTCGCTCACATTCAAGAGTACACGGTGTTGTACATTAGGGCCTGGGTTGTGCAGTATAACCACCCTCAGAAGTGGTAGGACTGATCACTATCACCGATGGACATATCGGTGAGGCCCACAGGGCTCGCTACCTTCTTAAAAAGAAGCGGTTCATACTATGTCGACATAAGATGTGTGCGCGGTTGTGAATGTCTGCTGTATGAATACGGGTTGTCAATACCTGTTGTGCTATTGTGCTAATGGAGCTTAAATTATAACTGACGTATATTGCTGCTGATATTCCAGTTATACCATGTTGATCCTCTTTTATGGTTGCTCCTAGCTTAAATATGAAATGTTGTATTAACTCTCTCTTGTTTCGGCTATCTATGTTTGTTTGGAGCGTGCGCTCGTCCCCAGTATATGGATCCAGGGAGGAGATTTATTTCCACTTAGCTCTGTGACTAACAGTTATTTTAATAACCATTCACTAAAGATGGAGCACTATAGCGACCAGCTGCTGCAGGATGTTACGTCGAATGGTAGGACTATCCGAGTAGAGGCACCCCTGTCGTCTTCAGAGTTTTGAGACGTGAGTACTAGCGAGCGGGATTGATAGAGTGAGGAGTTGTTAGTTATAATACTTAATAGCCTACGGGCTTCGTGTATAAACAGTTGCTACTGTCTTTTGCATTTCCTTTTAAATATATATCGTTATATATATTTGTTATGGTTTCCTGTTAATGCTTCTGTAAAACTCTGTGATGAGATGTGAATGTTGTGATTCAAGCCGAGCAAGACGGCCAACTAGTGCTTAGTAGTGTGGGTTGTTACCTCTTAAGGAGCACTGGGTGGACGTCTTGGGCAAGTAAGATCCCCTCCGACCCGACCCGGACAAAGGTTGGGGGGCCTTACACCCTGCTCTTTGCAAGCTTGCCTCAAGCTCAGAAATAAAGTCCAATCCCATGTGTTTGGCGAGTGTCAGCTAAATTGAGGGGGAATCTTTTGGTGGGTCCCCCAATGCGGTATATATACTAAAGGGGAAGGGACAGGGGGAACCCTTCCCTCCTTTTCTTTCTATTTCCTTTGTCTTATCCTAATTTCATGTTACTTTGATACCATGTCGCTCTCCCAAGACTTTCTAGACCAACTCGCCGTAATGCGAGAGAAGAACAAGGCATCTACCTCTGGTCTCCTTGATATGGTCTATGAATCCTCTCCTCACTCTCCCTCAAAGCGCATGAGAAAGGCCAAGAAGGCCAAGCGCAAGACGATGAGGAATTCAGCCACCTTTTCAGATGAGCAAGCTCCCAACTTTATCCTTGGTCTCACCCCCTATGACGAGGTGAGAGTTAACTTCATTCCCTATAAGATTTTCTTAAAGTTCTACCTACCCGCTTATCCCAGGTCTCGTAGGCTGACCCTATCACTGGGAAGGACACTGGAGCACAACTGCCCCTTACCAAAGCGTCGCGAGTTTCCTATTGGACCCTAACACTCATCCTCAAGATGACACGGGCCTCCTAGTTGATCCCAAATCTTGCCCCCCAGGAAGACGCGAGCCACTAGGAGGACACCGGGACTCGCCTCCAAGTGTCCGGTGAGTTGTCTTGCATTGCTTTCTTCTCTCCTTGCTACCGATGCTCTAGCCAATTTCTTACTTTGCATCACAATTCCCACTTTTGGAATTGTTAGTGGGACCCCTATGTTATCGGAATTGCCCGTTCGTGACCTCGCATGAGATCTCACCTCCACTATTACTACACTGGTCAGTAACATTCCTGATCTCGCCATTCTCCCAACACTGACATGTCTTGACAAAGCTCCCACTCACGTGGGTCTGGGAAGTCTCTTACGCTGCCCCTTTTCGATCCTTTCAAAGGGAAGCCGAGTCTGTCCCGTTGTCGTCAGGGGAAGGAAGTCGATGTCTCACACGTTTAGTTAATACTGGTGTTTCCTATTTTCTCCTGCCATGCGCTAACTTTTAACTCTTCTATTTTTAGATCAACATGATACTTTGGAAGCTTACGAGTCATACGATGCAGGAACCTACTTGGCGCTACCTTCTCCGAACATGGTCGAGGAGTTTCTGGGCAATCCGAGCAACCTCGTTGAGCAGAAGAAGCAAATGACTGATGTGCTCCGTAAATATGGGCTCATGCTTTGCGAGATCTAGGAGGAGAGAGCCTTGGGTGAGGCCATTATGGAGCAGTGGGTGAGCGCCCTAAAAAGAGATTACACCTTGCTGGCAAAGGAGACGCGCTGAGGACCAGGAGGTGAGGCGACGTCACTAGATACTCACCTACGACGAATTGAGGACCATATGCATCAAATATAGTTGGAGATTGTTGTTGTCCACGAGTATAACAATCCCCGTCGTCCGTCGGGGGTGGCAATGTGAGGCCAAGGAAGGCAAAAATGGTTGTAGTATTAAGTCAACCACCTCCCATCTCCCCCCGTTATTCACTTTTCCCCTTCTCTTAGCCCTTGGAGCAACGGAGAATGCGCGAGTTGTCTCTTTAACGCCTGGAAGTCTTCCTCGCACTCGAGGGTCCACCCAAACTTTTGGTTCCCCGCAATGCCTTGAATAAAGGCGAGCACTTGACCCCTGCCTAAGAGAGAAACCTGCTTAGCCCTGCTAATTTCCTTGTTAGACGCTAAATCTCTTTGGCGTTCTTTGGCGACACCAGATCTAGGATCGTCTTCACCTTGTCTTGCTTGGGCTCTACGTCTGCTGACACTACAACAAATTGCATTTATAGTAAAGACCAAAATCAGTACAAGAAGTACCTAAAATCATTACACAAACTATTTGGTAACGAAAAAAACTTTAAGTAATGGTCGTTCTCTAAAGCCCGGCGTGAATACTTCTCGTAACGAATATATGTGCGTCATTACAAATAAATTAATTGTAACAAACATTACTTCCTCACCAAAAATGAGTTATGATAACTATTATTTTGTTACAAATATTTTTTTTCCTCACAAAAAATGAGTTACGATAAAAACTATTTTGTTACAAATATTTTTTCCCTAACTAAAAAATAATAATTCGTTACAATAAATTGTTACAAACTTTCTTTCGTTACAATAAATTGTAAGATAGTAATAAATAATTCGTTACAATTTTATTTTATTTTTCTCACTAAAAACAAATTCATATATATAAATTTTTCAATTCCTAATTCTTTTTATTATAAATATTAACGATGACATCAAAACAAAGTATTAAATTTAAACATGTATTTATTCACAAATAAAAGTATTACATAGAGTCAAATTACATAAGAACAATAATGAATCTTCCGACACTATATATATTACATAACAACAATAAGATCAACATGTTTTAAATAAGACATCAATTTCAACACATTCCGACTAATGAAGCTTCCGTCACTTTCCGAGTAATGAATCTTCAGTCACTTCCGACCAAGGCTCTAGCCCCCTACAAATAAAGGAGAACAATTGTTAATATTTAAAAAAGATGGGAGCAAAAACATTCATACACACCCACATCTTTACATTTAAAAGAAACACATTGATCAACAATTAAATAGCCAATACCTTGTCCAATATTCTCACAGGAAGCATTTAATTCATTGTGTGATTGACTTGACTTATCAACCTGAACCACTGCAACAAAATGAGTCTTTACCACTGCAATTTTTTGGCTTTCAGCGACGCTTTTCAAACGCCGCTAAAGATTTAGCTGTGTTTTAAAAAACGCTGCTAAAACGTCACCATTGGGAACGTAGTCGTAGAGCATTGCGGCATTTTGTTGAAAAACGTCGTGGTAGCCTAAATGTCTCAGAGTAAAACAAAAGTTCAGAAAATTAGTTACATAATAATACACAAACAAATTTTCATTTGATAGTCTTCTGGATGAACAGCAGCAGTATCCACCCTTATCTTCTCCAAACTATTTAAATAAAAATGGGCAAGAATAATTATCAGATATACTGCACAACTCCTGACATGAAAAAGTAAAGAATCGGGTTGGATAATAAAATTTGCATTCTAATTAAACATTATATCATCTTAAATAATAAATACCATGCAGTGAGCAATTTGCCTTGGCCGTTGTGTAGAAGGCTAGTCCATTTAACAAAATTCTTATGCCATCCTCTTCCCTTTGGATTAGGCATCATAATCATTGTCATGCAAATGTGTCGGTGGTAATTTGGATTTGGATTCAATTGCAGGTAAACATATAATAATTGAATCATCAATTGCTCAATTATTTGACATAAAATTAAAAAAATCAAACCACAGAGCACTCAGAATCTAAGGAAATGGCTAAATGTTAGGAACATCTAGCTCTTATCTAATTTTCAGTGCAAATAGAAAGGAAAAACAATGAGATAAACTTTCCTAATTACATTATTTGCATTTTTTGAACATTCATAATGATAGTATAAGAAAATGTCCACATCCATATTATGATTTATGAAAATAAAAATGAAGAATCTGAACTCAATTGATATTCAAATCAGTTAGTAACGCAACATTGGATTCGTATTTTCTAATTACACTCCTTTAATTGTGAAATTGAACCGACTAGTTCAAATCAGTTAGTAATGCAACATTGGATTCGTATTTTCTAATTACACTCCTATAAAAAATGTGAAAATCAGCTTTAATCCATCATACTTTAATCAAAGACATGTTCTCACATTGAAGCAAAGCAAGAATTCTAAAATAGAGATTAGAATGCTTTACACGCTCGTGGTTTTCTCAACTTTGTTACACACTTCATGGCAATTTAATTCATGCAACATAGAACAGGTCATATGAGCTGCATATACAAAAAAACCCAAATCCTTCAACATATTAAGGCTCCGTTTGGGGGGGACTTATTTTCACCGGTTAAGCGGTTACGACCGCATGAATCGGACCTTAATTATGGTCTGTTTCATGCGGTCGTAACCGCTTGACCGGTAAAAATAAGTCTCCCCTAAACGGAGCCTAAGATGCATGAAACAGAGATTGTCTATATATATATCAACTTTGTTCTTCTCAGAGTTTATAATACAATTCTACTGATTGAAGGTTGGAGTAAGATCACAAAGGCAGACATATTGTATAACTCGTAGTTCGTCAAGATAAGAAGCGATTGATGATGGCCTAGATGATCTCGCCTACCTAGGGCAAGTGCAGAAGAAGTCACTTCTTAGGGACGAGTTCCAGGCTCCCTGGGTGAGTGCAGCCCCCCAGGGGAGAGTTCCAGGCTCTCTGGATGAGTGCAGCCCCCCAGGGGCGAGATCCAGGCTCTCTGGGCGAGTGCAGCCCCCAAGGGCGAGTTCTAGGGGGCATGGGTAAGTGCAGCCCCCCAGTGGCGAGTTACAGGCTCGGGGAGAGTGGCGAGTCCTAGCTTCACCGGACACTCGCCAACCCCAGGATACCTCTTTAGGTCTGCTAATATCTCCTCCAAGCAGCAGAGTTACGTTGTTGGCAGATCGTTTTGGGTTGCGTTTAGTAAAATCAAAAGGCGGGATTCTGCTATTTACAGGCCAAACTTGGAAAACTATTAATAGACCCCCATGGGCACCTTGGTGGGGGAATGACTTCTTCTTGCTTCCCGCCCCCCCAAGGCTTACTCTGGTTGGCGAGTGCTCTGAAGGTCCACCAAGGTGCCAAGCTCAGCATTGGTTAGGGAGGGGAAGCTCTCTTTGATCTTTCGGGTGTGTGGCGGGACCTCCTCACTGATTTCAGGATCTGTCTCTTAATTCCAAGCAGCTGGTCAGGTGCTCTCGCTTGAGAAAAGTATATGCAAGCTACCTCCTTGGGTCCGAAATCCACAAGAAGCCAAGTTTTGATTTCAACATATTTGGTGCGGTGAGCGTGGAAGGAGTCCTCGAGGCGGTTCCGCTGACCGGGCTCCAACTAGCGGGCGGGGCAGGTTGATCTTTCAGACAATAGAATGTGGAGCAAGTGGTCTCAGTAAGAGAAGACCCTCGAGAAATTTCCTCCAACTCCAATTGAGCCGGGCTCCTGGGAGGTGTCGAGTTTCCTCCACCTCCAGTTGAGTCGGGCTCCTGGGAGGTGTCGAGTTTCCTCCGCCTCTAGTTGAGCTGGGCTCCTGGAAGGTGTCGAGTTTCCTCCGCCTCCAGTTGAGTCGGGCTCCTAGGAGGTGTCGAGTTTTCTCCGCCTTCAGTTGAGCAGGGCTCCTGGGAGGTATCAAGTTTCCTCCGCCTTCAGTTGAGTCGGGCTCCTGGGAGGTGTCGAGTTTCCTTTCCCTCCAGTTGAGTGACAAGGTTGTCAGGATCGAGATCCTAGATGAGATCGTTTCGAGGTAGGATCGGATCTGATAGTAGGGTTGGATCGAGGATCGCTTTACAAAATTAGGATCGATTTACAAAATCTGGATCGTAGGATCGTAAGATCCTATGATCTGGATCGCGATCCTGACAACTATGGTTGAGTCGGGCTCCTGGGAGGTGTCGAGTTTTCTCCGCCTCCAGTTGAGTCGGGCTCCTGGGCGGTGTCGAGTTTTCTCTAGCATGGATTTTGGAAGGTGTCGAGATTTTGAGTGACCTTTTTTTTCTAGTGCCCATCTCTCCAAACCACCGGTTCTACATTGTATTTTCCGACCACGTGTCGAGCTCAACAAAAACAGGGATTGTGTATAACCAGTAGTTCGTCGAGATAAGAAGCGACCAATGATGGCCTAGATGATCTCGCTTACCTAGGGCAAGTGCAGACGAAGTCACTTTTTAGGGGCGAGTGCAGCCCCCCAGGGACGAGTTCCAGGCTCCTTGGGCAAGTGCAGCCCCCCAGAGACGAGATCCAGGCTCCCTGGGCGAGTGCAGCCTCCATGGGTGAGTTCCAGGGGGCATGGGCGAGTACAGCCCCCCAGGGGCGAGTTCCAGGCTCGAGGAGAGTGGCAAGTCCCAACTTCATTGGGCATTCGCCAACCTCAGGATACCTTTTTAGGTCTGCTAATATCCCCTCCAAGCAGCGGAGTTACGGTGTTGGCAGACCATTTTGGGTTGCGTTTAGTAAAACCAAAAGATGGAATTCCGCGATTTACAGGCCAAACTTGAAAAACTAAAAATAAACCTCCATTGGCACCTTGGTGGGGGGACGGTTTCTTCTTGTTTCCCCCCTCCCCCAAAGTTGACTCTAGTTGGCAAGTGCTCTCAAAGCCCACCAAGGTCGCAAACTCAGCATTGGTTAGGAAGGGGAATCTCTCTTTGATCTTCCGGGTGTGTGGCAGGACCTACTCGCTGAAGTTTGGGGTGGTCTCTTAGTTCCAAGAAGCTGGTCAGGTGCTCTCGCTTGAGAGATGTAGGTGCAAGCTACCCCTCTTGGGTCCGAACTTCACAAAAAGTCAAGTTTTGGTTTCAACAAATATACTGACACATTCACACTATACTTTACCCATAACAACTCTTAAGTCCTTGCCAACAAATTAATAACCTGAGAGAGCAAAGAAAACTTTCATTGAACGAGCAAAACTGTCAGAATTTGACAATAAAAATAACATTAAAGACGTAATACCACATTAAGAATTCATAGGATCCTTGTTTGCTTCATTTGGGTATGAGGTACTGGACACATCAAAAAACAGCATTTCGATGAGCTTGAGAGTGAGAAAGTTGTAGCTTGCACGATATTATAGTCTTCATCAGGTGCCAACAATAAAACAAGAGTGGTGTTATGGACACACCATAAATGACTATGGACAACCAACAGCTATGTACAACTCAATCTCGCTATGTACAACCAGATCTCACTATGTACAACCAATCTCTCAAAATAATTGCTTTCTCTCATTTTTCCTTCTTTTGGGCATTTCACCTATGGATTCAGATCGCCCACAACTTTTGGGCATTTCACCTATGGATTCAGATCGCCCACAACTGTATTTTCCGCGGGCATCTTCCTCGGCTCTGGATTCCTCCGTCTGCCAAATCTGCCAGTGAAGGTGAAAAAGTGCAGGACTTCTCTACTCGGCAACAAAGAAGGCGTTCACCGTCGGTTTTGGAAAGGGGTTCAGGGGAATGCTTCATCTCCTTCATCATCTACTTCTCGTGCAACCCTTGTTCTCGTTTTTGGGGCAGGACGTTCAGGTCCCAACTGCCTTGATTTTTTAGGAATGGACAACATATTATATTCTCCATCCTTGGGCTACTCTTGAAACAAGAGAGGCAAATTCGGATCCATATTTCTTCATTTAGACTGTTGCCAAAACCCACATCCAGATCATGGCTTCTTGCCGGAAAAAATCCAAGACCCGATCCCTTTAGAATATGTAAACTATGGTGGAGATAAAAATCGACACTACAGATCTGAACAGGAAAAGGAAGAAGACAATCTACAGCCTTTTCGACTCAACCAGAACCAGTCTTTCAAGCCACGCCGATGAGGAGAAGTGCAGGCCGCCAATTTTGATCCAGAGCAGGATAAAATACCTCGATGCTATCTTCGCAGATTTGAAGATCAGAGCTATCGTCGGGATAGGAGACTGGCGCTTGACTTCTCGATCATGGAGAGGGCGAAATCCAGAGCAGCTTGTCGGCACTGTTTCCTATTGTCAATGGCCGAAAGCTCCTTCCCCTGAAGATCAGATCGGGAACGGTGAAGAAGTCATGAGCGAAACCTCAAAATCACATGCAAGATGGTCTCGGAGTGGGTTGTACATAGCGACAGATATATTAGAATGAAATTAGGATTTTTTTATGTTTTATTTTTGTAAAGTGATGTGTCCATAGCCATATATGGTGTGTCCATAACGCCACTCTAAAACAATGCAGGTATATATAATATCATAAAAGCTAAGTATAGAACTCACAATTAATAACCATAATATCATAAAGCAAATCATCACCTGTAGTTTACAAATGGAAGCTAAATTGAAGACAAAATTTTATCAAACAAAGATTTTTTGCAGGTTGAAGAAATGCCAGTATCAGAACTTCCAAATAATTAGGAAAAACTAGTTATTTTTCTACTTAAATCATGACTATGATTTAACCTGCAACAAAACAAAAGTCACTACATTAGCTCATCATACATCCTGCTCGCGGTCGGCTGAAACAGAACCGAGAAGCCCGAGATAAAAACAATGAAGCTGGATCTATTATGCAGCTTGAAGGAGCCACAATCGGAGGTGCAGGAAGTGACTTTGTTGTTGCTCAGGATATCAAAGTATGCTGCCAAAGACGTGGATTCCGCGAAACCCTAAATCACCGCTGACCAAAAAAATAACGGAACCATGAATGGCAGAAACGGGAGCTTCAGTTGGAAAAATGGGAACGAAGTTGGGGAAAGCAAAAGGAAAATGAAAAACCGAATCTAGAACTTACCAAACAATCAGGGAGTATGATCATGCTTTCCGAAGGCGATGGCGTCGATGACGTGGATTCCGGCTCCGATGGCGGCAAAGGCGTGGATTCTGGTTGCAACGGAGGCGATCAGAAGTAGTTGAGAACACTGGAGTAGAGAGTGGCAGCTAGGTCGGCAGTGGGGGCGGCTAGGTCATCTGCAGAAACTTCGGCGATTCCAGTTTCGCTGAGGGCTGTGGCGATCTGCGACGCCGGCATCTCTGGGCGGGAGAATGTGGAAACCATCTCATCTCGTTCCTCTCTCTCTCTCCCGCGCAAACATCTTGTGCCCGTTTGGTCGTCATGAGAACATGGGAACATGGAAGCAGGAGGAGGGGCGAGCGTAGAAGAGATAGAATGCCCTAGGAGCTGTCGGCGAGATGATTACGCCTGGGCTTGGGAGGAGACGGAAGGGAACGGGAGGGGAAGGGGAAGGGCCGCAGAAGGGAAGATATACTTCTTTTTTTTTATTTTTCTCCCATTTTTTTGGGAGGGAAATTTCCCTTAAGTCCATATATTAAGGGAGTTGTTAATAGCACCGTAGTTTTGGCTAGTCGTATCGTATTTTCTCCTAATTTTTCGTGTCTTTTAAAAATACGTTTTGTACAAGTATTTTTAAAAAAAATGTTCAACATGAAAGTTGTGGATCTCGACGAGATGTACAACTTTTGTGTTGAACAATTTTCCTAAAAATGCATGTACAAGGCGTATTTTTAAAAGGCGTGAAACCTGGACGTATTTTCAAAGAACACCGTGTACATGCATTTTTAGGAAAAGTGTTCAATACAAAATTTGTAGATCCCGTCGAGATCTGCAACTTTCGTGTTGAACACTTTTCCTAAAAATATATATACATGGCGTATTTCCAAAAAGGCGCGAAAATTAGGAGAGTGCAGTGCGCCTAGCCAAAATTGCGGTGCCCTTAACAATAATTTCCCATGGGAAAACACGTGGTCGAAGGGAATAACACGTGTTTGGTCAGAAAATGTGTGTCCAGTGCAAAATATACTTGGGCAGAATATGCGTGTTGAAACCGGTAGAACTAGTTTCTCCTAAAAGCTCGGATCTAAGGCTGCAACCTACGCTTACTTTCTTCGAATCACGCTCCCAACAAGACACCTAAAGGAACAGACCGGGGGCTTCAGCTCGGAGGTCCCACCGCTCACCCGGAAGAACTAGAATCCTTCCCCTCCCTAGCCAGTGCTGAGCTAGATGTCTGAGTAAGAAGGAAAAAGAAGGTTCCACACACCTCTTCTCAGACACCTTACCGGTCTATTTATAGGCTTCAGGATTTGAACTGCAAATAACCAAAGTAAGCACCTGTGAAATTACCTGAATACCCTGGGTTGGGTTTGCCAACAGCCAAACTCCGCTGTTCTGAAGAGCTATGAGCAGACCCCCGAGGGTAAAAGAGTAAAAAGGCCAAAAAGGATGAACCGCTTGCTAAGTGAGCCGGTCCCCACCCAATTGCTGAACCGGTCTTATCTCTTCCTGCCGACCCGATGCTTGGCGAGAGGACCACCTTGCGGCTGAAAAGGATTACCTCGCGGGCGAGACCCTCAGACGACATATAGACAATCTTCCTTTGACCCCCACCCGCCAGGCGAATGGTCCCACGTTTTGGCTCCTCTCGCCTATTGCGGGTAGACCCTCTTTTGGGCTCCTCTCGCCTATTGCGGGTAGACCCTCTTTTGGGCTCCTCTCGCCTATTGCGAGTGGACCCTCTTTTGGGCTCCTCTCGCCTATTGCGAGTGGACCCTCTTTTGGGCTCCTCTCGCCCATTGCGAGTGGACCCAGCTTTTGGGCTCCTCTCGCTTAGGGCCTTGTCTCCTTTTGAGGATTCTTCTAATTCCCTCTCTGCCGGGTTCCCTCCTGTGAGCCCGAGGTTGTACACAATCCCCGCTCTTTTCGGGGTTGTCTAAGCCCGAAAAGAAGAGTCCAACCGAGGCTCACGTCACCTCAGCGACTTTAAAGCGGAATCTTTTTCGGGTGAGATTCCCCCCCCCCCACGAGTCTATAAATATTGGGATCCTCCCCAAGTGCAGCTGGCCTCCTTTCTTTGTAACCGCTACATCTATCCTGCTGCCATGTCTCTTAGCAAAAGCTTTCGCGATCGTATCGCGCTGGTGCGCCAGCGGAACAAAGCGAGTGCGGCCGCCTTGAACCTAATTCCCGCCCGCACTTTTTCTTCACCTCCGCCCTCATCTTCTCGCCCAAAGAAGGCGAGAACAACCGATCTGGTTCCCTCGTCGGGAGGACTCTTACCGGATCCCCCGGAAAGACGCATCCCCCCTACACCGTTGCTTCCCCAAGAAAAGGAGGTAAGGTCCTTGTATACCTCATCTGTTCGTTATCTATCTCTCATTGCTCCTTTTGCTGTTGTTTTTCAGAAAAGCCACGCTCCCCACGGTCAGTCTGGTAGCACACAAACTCATCTCGCCAGCCATCATCCAAACCCTGTCTCGCCTCCTCCTTCTACTCCTCCTTCTACTCTTGGTGGGAAGAATGGTGAGCCTTCCCATGTCGCTGGGACCTCTCACCACTCTGGTTAGGAATCCCCTACCCTTGGCTCTAGCCTTCTCTGGCCGTCCACCTTTTATTATGTCCTTCCTTCTGTTCTTGCCTTTGCAGATGTGCGAGTAGACTCATCTGCCGAAGACTCGCCTGCTGAGGAGCGCCCGAGGCGAGCGGTCTCCTCGCCTCCTCCTCCCCTGGACGAGATAGAAGATTACCTTGGCGACCCTATGGATCCGCTGGCGATGAAGCGCAGGGTGGCCGAGTTATTCCGAAAACACGCGATCATGATTCAAGAGTTGGAGAAAGACAAGCAAACGGCCGACCGGCAGATTGATTGGCTAGAGGTGGAGGTTGCTCGCTTGACCTCCGAAGTTGATGCTGATATTGAGATAGACGAGACCGATCCCCAGGCGATTCTGAACGAGGTCGATCAACAACTTCGCCTCGCGCGTCGCGGCGTGGATGCGGCTCGCGCTTTTCACCTCCCCCACCGTCCTCCCTGCGCGAGGTCTCGCGGTGGGGGGCGCTGGCGGTGGCATAAGGATTGAATCCCTCGCGCCACCCTACGCCTTTATTTTCTTTGTACCGCTCTTTGTCTTGTAATAACATTTTCTCTCGCGGCTACCGCCCGAACTCTTTGGATCTACTGAATGGGTCGGCTTAATAACTTCTTTTAACAGTTCCTTCGATAATTTTACTTCTAGTACCGCGCTTTTCTACTCTATGACTCGCGCGTTGTATCTGTGCTTAAATCACTACTCTCTTTTTATTTTTATTGTATTTTTTAGGATACTGCCTCGCCCCCGGCTTGGGGCTTACGTTAGGCTACACCAATCGAGACTAGGAGAGAGAGAAGGACGGCCGACTCTTCCCCTTCCTTTACACTATATATTTTTTCCCACCTCTTCGTATTTTTCCCTTTATTCAACGGGCTATAAATACCCCCCTATCCCTGGGGCCTGGGTCATGCTCTTGATTTGTCTCAGCGCCCTAAACCTCACCTCTCTCTCCCTTTTCTCGCGAACTGATCCTGCTGGTGCCTCGTCTCGCCTGTTCTTCTCGCATCCTCCTTTTCGCTCTCTCTGTCCAGAATGGGGAAAAAGAAAGTTGAAGAAGGCGAGGGGCGAAGCCGATGCGGGAGGCGGTTTGGTGACCATGATTTTCCTCCCGGCCGGATTTCCGAGGAGGACTACAACGCCTTTACTCGCGATTTCTTGCCGGAAGGTTTTGAGTCCCGCCCTCCGAAAGTGGGCGAGTCAATCAACACTTTCTATCCCGGTGAACTCGCCTTCCCCGTCTCGCATTTCGAAGCGGGGCTGAGGTTGCCCCTCTGGCCAGAAGTGAAACAGGTTCTTAAATACTTCGGGACTGTTCCTGCGCAGCTGAACCCAAACGCCATCTCTGTACTCGTTGCCTTCGCCTGCTATATGCGCAGAGAGCGAATCGAGTTCAGCCTGAATTCCTTCCGCAAGCTTTTTGTCTACCATGCCAATGCCGACGGCGTTTCCTATTTCACGGGGCTGGGTCTCAAGGTTTGCGAGACGCCTAACAAGAATCATCATTGGATTACTCGCTTCGTCTTCATCCGCGGCAACATGGGTGGCATTCCGCTGGCGCCTGTGTCGCCAGCCGAGGTGTTCTATACCACTCCCCAGGTTAGTGGCACGGACAAGCTTCTTTGTGACTTCTTCATCGGCAAGAACTTCGAGGTACAGTTCCTGAGGCGCGGCCTCGACTCCCTCCTTCCTGTGCTTCCAGGCGAAGGTAAATGCTGGGGCCCTTTATTTTCGTCTAGGTCTAACGAATAGCGGTTATAAACGCATCGTCTCGCCGTTTCCAGGAGAAAGAAATGTTCCCGTTCGCCCGCCTTATAAAAGCAGCATCAAACCCTCCAAAGACGTCGCCTTCGCCACGATGGCAGCTGAGGCGGCGAGAGAAAACCTACCCCTCTCCCTAAAGAAAAGGCCTGCAGGAGGCTCCGCCCCGTCTCGCCAGAGTCCTTCGAAGAAAGCAAAGGTCAAGAAAGGAGCGTCTCTTCCCTCTGGAAAGGCGAAGCAAGTTCCTGCCGAGATGGTGGATGTGTCGGGGTCCTTATCCCCCATCTCTCTGGGTTCTCAATCTCCCCAATCCCCTTCTCGGCTTCTTGATCAGCGGACCGTCTCGCCGATTGGCGGGGCGGGTCAACCCGACTCTCTTGCTGACGACATCCCCCCGAAATCTCCTACTCGCGAGGTGGGCTCTTCTAGCCGCCCGGCTCCCTCCACTCATCTGAACTTCAATATGGGCCCAGCGATCCCGGATACTGTCGGTGAGCCAACCCTGATATGGGACAAGGAGGAGAACCGGGTCTCTATCTCTACCCTCCTTCCTCCCTGGGTGGAGCGAGACCAACCCACGGCTCACGCATTCTCTCTGGGCTTTGGCCTTTATGGAGGCGCAGGGCGAGAAGCTGCCGCTGAGCCCCCCTCGCGGGATTTGATCCTAAGGGCCGCGCAATCCCAGATGCGCTCGCTAGAGCTATCGCACCAGGTCTCACGCCGTCTGATTTATAATAATAAGAGCTGGAGGGATTCAGAGGCGAGCCTGGCGGCAGAGCGCGAGAAGTCTACGGATCTTGAGAAACGGCTGGCCGTGGCCGAAAACCTTCTCGCCAAGGCGCGGGGTGGTGTGGTGAGTTTCCCCATTCTCAATTCCTTCCCTTTCATTGTTCACCTTCAACTCCCTTAATGAATAAACCTCTTGCAGGATGCCGAGACGGCCGATAGGATGCATTCGCGCATAGCTACTCTGGAAGGGGAGGTTAAAAGCATGGAGTCCGAGATCATTCGGCTTCAGGAGGCTGCTCTCTCGCCTTCTCGCGTGGTGATCCCCCAGCCTCCTCCCTCTCATTATTCTCATGCCGAGGTCGTGGGACTCTGCAAAGACGCCAACATCAGGACCGCCGAACTAATCGTGAAGATGATGAAGGAGATGGAAGTTATCAGGGAAGGCTGCGAGGAGGTCACTGCCCGCGACCTGGTACCAGAGATTTATGGCGAGGAGGAAGACGGCCCGTCCTCCAGCGCGGAAGAATAGAGGATTTATTTTACAGTGTTTTTTGTATATTCCTCTTCTCCCCCCTTTTTCTCTTTTGGATACTTGCTGCTGAGGCATTTTTGTATTACAGCCTCTTTTTGTGGATGACATATATACATTTTGTTTTTAAGGCCCTTCTTTTCATCTCTCCTGTATGCCTACCCTCTCTTCACTTTGCGGAACGAGATCACGGCTTGTCTCGCCTAACGATGGAGAGGCTAGCTTCACTTGTGGCGCGAGTGGGCGGGCCCTCAGTGCTCTCGCGCAGGGACGTATCACTCCCTCTCGCCTTATCCCCGGACACCCCAGGCGCGAGTGGGTCTCGAATCGTTATTATGCTTGGTTTTGTTTGCGAGACGAAGGTACTCCTCCTCTCGCCCTTTGGCCGAAGAGCAGACCCCTTACTCTAAGTGCGAATAGCCATGTACCCTTCCACTCGCCTTGCCCCTTGGCGCGAGAGGATCTTGAGGGACCGACTCCTTCCTCCTCTTCTTCCTTTGGGACAAGGATCTTGCTTTTGATCAAATTATGAAACTCCTATCCATATGCTGCCCCTTTACCTAACCTCCGAGTGAGCCTACCGACCTGCCAGCTCGATGGTAGCCTGGACAGCGGGTCTTCTCAGGGCCTCCTCTCCAAAACCAACTCCAACCACTGAGTGAGCCTACCGACCTGCCAGCTCGATGGTAGCCTGGACAGCGGGTCTTCTCGGGGTCTCCTCTCCAAAACCAACTCCGACCACCGAGTGAGCCTACAGACCTGCCAGCTCGATGGTAGCCTGGACAGCGGGTCTTCTCGGGGTCCCCTCTCCAAAACCAACTCCGACCACCGAGTGAGCCTACAGACCTGCCAGCTCGATGGTAGCCTGGACAGCGGGTCTTCTCGGGGTCCCCTCTCCAAAACCAACTCCGACCACCGAGTGAGCCTACAGACCTGCCAGCTCGATGGTAGCCTGGACAACGGGTCTTCTCGGGGTCCCCTCTCCAAAACCAACTCCAACCACCGAGTGAGCCTACAGACCTGCCAGCTCGATGGTAGCCTGGACAGCGGGTCTTCTCGGGGTCCCCTCTCCAAAACCAACTCCAACCACCGAGTGAGCCTACAGACCTGCCAGCTCGATGGTAGCCTGGACAGCGGGTCTTCTCGGGATTTCCTCTCCAAAGCCAACTCCAACCACCGAGTGAGCCTACAGACCTGCCAGCTCGATGGTAGCCTGGACAGCGGGTCTTCTCGGGGTCTCCTCTCCAAAGCCAACTCCAACCACCGAGTGAGCCTACAGACCTGCCAGCTCGATGGTAGCATGGACAGCGGGTCTTCTCGGGGTCTCCTCTCCAAAACCAACTCCAACCACCGAGTGAGCCTACAGACCTGCCAGCTCGATGGTAGCCTGGACAGCGGGTCTTCTCGGGGTCTCCTCTCCAAAACCAACTCCAACCACCGAGTGAGCCTACAGACCTGCCAGCTTGATGGTAGCCTGGACAGCGGGTCTTCTCGGGGTCCCCTCTCCAAAACCAACTCCAACCACCGAGTGAGCCTACAGACCTGCCAGCTCGATGATAGCCTGGACAGCGGGTCTTCTCGGGGTCTCCTCTCCAAAACCAACTCCAACCACCGAGTGAGCCTACGGACCTGCCAGCTCGATGGTAGCCTGGACAGCGGGTCTTCTCGGGGTCTCCTCTCCAAAACCAACTCCAACCACCGAGTGAGCCTACGGACCTGCCAGCTCGATGGTAGCCTGGACAGCGGGTCTTCTCGGGGTCTCCTCTCCAAAACCAACTCCAACCACCGAGTGAGCCTACAGACCTGCCAGCTCGATGGTAGCCTGGACAGCGGGTCTCTCCAAAACCAACTCCAACCACCGAGTGAGCCTACAGACCTGCCAGCTCGATGATAGCCTGGACAGCGGGTCTTCTCGGGGTCTCCTCTCCAAAACCAACTCCAACCACCGAGTGAGCCTACAGACCTGCCAGCTCGATGGTAGCCTGGACAGCGGGTCTTCTCGGGGTCTCCTCTCCAAAACCAACTCCAACCACCGAGTGAGCCTACGGACCTGCCAGCTCGATGGTAGCCTGGACAGCGGGTCTTCTCGGGGTCTCCTCTCCAAAACCAACTCCAACCACCGAGTGAGCCTACAGACCTGCCAGCTCGATGGTAGCCTGGACAGCGGGTCTTCTCGGGGTCTCCTCTCCAAAGCCAACTCCAACCACCGAGTGAGCCTACAGACCTGCCAGCTCGATGGTAGCCTGGACAGCGGGTCTTCTCGGGGTCTCCTCTCCAAAACCAACTCCAACCACCGAGTGAGCCTACAGACCTGCCAGCTCGATGGTAGCCTGGACAGCGGGTCTTCTCGGGGTCTCCTCTCCAAAATAAAATCTTCCTGCTTTGAGGGGACAGCTACTTGGAACTGCGTGGCAGTGCCAGAAGGTCCTGCCAGGTTGGCTAACCTTGGAAAGCGAGAGAGAAACACAAAGAAAACTACATCTCATTCATAATAGATAATGAACATGAACAAAAGTATTAAGGATAGAAACGCTTTAGGTCGTCGCCGCTTCGGGCGCGATCTAGGGGTGTCCCGTCTACATCTTGGAGGTGATACCCTCCTGATTTCAAGACCTCTTTTACGATAAAAGGACCTTCCCAGTTGGGGTTGAGCTTCCCTACTGAAGCCCCTCTCCCTGCTGCATCCACCTTCTTGAGGACCAAGTCTCCCTTCTCAAACTGCTTGACTCTGACGTGCTTATCAAAATATCTTGACATCCGGCGCTTGACCTCTTCCTGTCGGATAGATGCCAGTTCTCTAAGCTCCTCCACCAAGTCGAGGGAGAGCCGTTGCTCTTCGTCATTATCTACCAGCCACTTCTCATCTCCCTTCCTTGCCGCAGCTACTCTAGGTGACTCAACCTCAAACTCAACAGGTAAGACGGCCTCAGAGCCATGGGAAAGTTTGAATGGCGTCTCCCCTGTGGCGGAACTTGGCGTGGTCCTTAAGGCCCAGAGGACGGAGGGGAGCTGCTCCACCCAACTTCCCCTCAAATTTTCCACCTTTTTCTTTAAGAGATTCACAATGACCTTATTCGCGGCTTCCACCTGCCCATTGCTTCGAGGATGATGCACTGAAGCAAACCGAAGGTCTATACCTAGTCGTATACAGAAATCCACGAACTCTCTGCTGGCAAATTGCGGTCCGTTATCCGTAACAATGGCCAGGGGGAGCCCATGCCTACAGATGATTTCCCCCATATGAAGCTTTTGACCACCTGAGACGTCACCTTCGCCAATGCCTTCACCTCCAGCCATTTTGAGAAGTAGTCTACCATGACCAGCAGGAACCTCCTCTGGCCACTGGCTTGAGGGAATGGACCCACCAGATCTAGCCCCCATATGGCGAAGGGCCACGGAGCTGTGATCGTGCGCAACCTTTGGGCCGGGAGGAGCTGAAGAGGGGCGAATTCCTGGCACTTTCTGCACTTCCTTGCGAATTCCTCGGCATCCTTCCTAAGGGTGGGCCAGAAATAGCCTTGCCTCAACACCCTTCCTTCCAAGGTCCGACTCCCGGAATGGCTGCCGCACTCTCCCGAATGAATTTCTTCCAGCACCCTCGCGACCTCCTTCTCGGATACGCATCGAGCCAACAGCCCCGACAACGTCTTACGGTATAAGATCCCTTCTTTTAGCAGGTAGTATGCCGACTTGTATCTGACTTGCTTCTTCTCGAGCTCTCCCTCAGGCAAACGTCCCGTCATCAAGTAGGTGGTAAATGGATCCATCCAGGATCCCTGCTGATCTACTTCCATCAGCTCTCCTTCTTCGATGGAGGGCCTGAAGAGCTCCGTCATGGTTTCTCCGGCCCGGGGACCGTGCTTGGCGAGCAGGTCCGCCCGAATATTTTCCTCTCTTGGGATGTGTTGGACTGAGAAACTGCGAAACTGACCAATGATCCTCTTTACCTTTGTTAAGTACAGCTGGAGGGTGGGTTCTTTTACCTCAAATTCCCCTTCTATATGCCTCGCCACTATCATAGAATCCGTGGAGACCCTGATATCCTGTATACCGAGCTCACGAGCCAACCTCAGCCCTGCAATAATGGCCTCGTACTCCGCTTGATTGTTGGTGAGAGTGAAATGAACCTTCAGGTCCTGTTCGATCCGTGTTCCCTCGGGACTTATCAAAACCATCCCTCCTCCAAAAGAATTCTTACCCGAGGCCCCATCTACTAGCATCTCCCAAGCTACTACGGGAGGCGTCTCGGCCTCCCTGACCTCCACCGTGTAATCCACCAAGAAATCTGCTACAGCTTGTGCCTTGATAGCCAACCGGGGAACATAAGAAAGGTCAAACTCACTGAGTTCTATTGACCATTTAGCTAATCTCCCTGAGTGCTCTACCCCTTCCAAAATACGGCGGAGAGGGTGGTCCGTCACGATCTGGATAGAATGGGCCTGAAAATAGGGCCTGAGCTTTCGAGCTGAGATAACGAGGGCGAAGGCCAGCTTCTCTAGGATGGGGTACTTTAGCTCTGCCTTCTTGAGGACTCTACTTACATAGTAGATCGGGAATTGTTTTTTACCTTCTTCCCGCACGAGGACCGAACTCACTGCCCCTGCCCCTACCCCTAGATACAAGAATAGAATCTCTCCTTCTCTCGGGCCTTGGAGTAGCGGTGCCTTGGTGAGCTGCTGCTTTAAGGCTAGAAAAGCATTCTCGCATTCGGAGGTCCACTCGAATTTCTTTCCCCCCCCCCCCCTCAATGTCCGAAAGAAGGGTGAGCACCTCTCTCCTGCCCTGGAAAGGAATCTGCTGAGCCCTGCCAACTTGCCGGTAAGACGCTGGACCTCTTTGGTATTCGTTGGAGACTCTAGTTCTAGGATAGCCCTTACCTTATCCGGGTTGGGCTCTACTCCTGATGGGGTGAGGAGATGTCCTAAAAACTTTCCCCTACTGGCCCCGAATACGCACTTCAGCGGATTAAGCCTCATCTTATACTTCCTTACCGTTGCAAACGTTTCTTCCAGATCCGCAATATGAGACTTGAGATCTTGGCTCTTGATCATCAAGTCGTCCACGTAGACTTCGAGGTTCCGTCCCTTTTGCTCTCGGAAGATCCGATCCATCATCCGTTGGTAGGTCGCCCCCGCATTCTTCAACCCAAAAGGCATCATGTTATAGCTGAAGCATCCATCCTCGGTGATAAAGGTGACATCCTTGATGTCCGGTGGGTGCATGCGTATTTGATGGTATCCTGAAAAGGCATCTAAAAAACTCATTAGTGAAAAACCGACGGCTGAATCAACCAGCGCGTCGATTCGAGGCAGAGGGTAACAATCCTTGGGACATGCTTTATTCAAAAGAGAGAAGTCAATACACATTCTCCACTTCCCTTCCCCCTTCTTTACCATCACAACATTGCTCACCCACCCCGGATACTTGTTTGCGGATATGAACCCCGCCTGGAGCAGCTTTTCCACTTCCTCCCTGATAGGCTTGGCCATCCTGGAAGCGATGGCCCTTTTCTTCTGCTGGATGGGACGAACCTTGGGGTCAAGGTTGAGACGATGGCATGCCACATCTGCGTCAATCCCTGGCATGTCGGCCGCGCTCCAAGCAAAGATATCAATGTTCTTCTGCACGCATTTTCGGATCTCCTCTTGGTCCTCAAGACCAAGCTCTCCGCTGATTTTGATCTTCTCTTTTCTTCCTTCTTGTGTGAGGATGTCCACCTCCTGTAGCTCGACTGCAGCCCTCAGCCTCGAGGGCTCTTCTTCTTCCTCCTGATCTTTTGGAATCTCCTCTTCCTTTGCCAGCCCCTCCTCCTGGTTTCCGAGCTCTTGCTCTCCACCCTCTTTTTTCTCCACTGCCGTGTCTACTTCCTCTACGAACCTCTCCTCCACCCGCACCGGGCCTCCTCCTAGCACTGACTCTTCCCTCTCTCCTATTTTTCTTTTCCTTCCTCTCTCCTTTTTCCCTTCTCCTCCGACCCTTAACTCCCCTGCCATTACTGGCTCCTCCGCAATGCCACCTCCCCACTCCTCAACTCTACTCTCCTCTTACCCTTCTCTTCCGACCCTTGACTCCCCTGCCATTACTGGCTCCTCCGCAATGCCACCTCCTAGCTCCTCAACTCTATTCTCCTCTTGTTCCTCCCGTTCCAGTCTTCTCTCTAACTCTTCCGCATCCCCCCTCCATGAGATAGCGTTTACTGCCGTCACATAACATTCCCGGGCCGCCTTCGGATCTCCTCTCACCCTGATCTGGGTCCCTCCTGAATTGAGTTTCAAACATTGATGAAAAGATGATGGTACACACCTAAAGGCACTAATCAAGGGGCGCCCGAAGATGGCGTTGTAACTGCTGGGAGCGTCCACTATCACAAAGCGGCAGTTCCTGGACAGCCCTCCCAGGGTTACCTGGAGACCGACTCCCCCCTCTACTTCTTTCCTTTCTCCTGAGAATCCGAACAGTGGTCCGTCCGCTGCTAACACCCTCCTGGCTTCCACCCTCATCTCATTGAATGCCTTTTTGAAGATGACATTAACCGAGCTCCCATTGTCCACCAAGATCCTTGATACCGTGAAACCCTCGATAGCCGTCCGAATCACCAGCTCATCGCAGAATGGGTCTTCGTGATCTGGCAAGTCCTTCCTGGAGAAGGTGATCTTCTCGTCCGGGGGCGGGGCTTGCGACGTCGAGGCGACACCTCGACGGTACATTGTATGAAGGCTGGCCTTTCGGGTAGCCTCGATTCCCACCCCACCATGAATCACCCCGATCCCCCCTCTATCCCCCACATCTGACCGATCTACACATCTATCCTCCTCCCCCACTCCGGTCATCTCTACTATCCGCGCCGGTGGCTGTTGCTCTCCCGTTCCTCTTCTCCCCTTAAGCTCCAGAAACTCTGGACATGTAGCTGTCGCGTGGCCTTCCTCCTCGTGAAAGTCACAGAATGGTATAGCTACTTCCCCCTCCTGCCTCCCTTCTTGGTGATTCCTTCTCCTCCCTGCTCCGGCTCCCCCCCTTCCTCGCTCTCTTCCTCTTCCTCTTCCCCGGCCTATAGCCATAGCCTGCTGAGGCGGGGGTGGGAGTGGCCTAGGTCCCTGTCTCCACCCTAGCTGTGGCAACCTTCCTGCTCCTCCATGGTAGTAGTTCCTTCCCCCCGGGGGAAGACCTCTCCATTGCCCTTGAAACGGGCCTTCCGGTTGCCTCCAACTCAACTCCTGCTGTGCCGGCCCCCTTGGCTCCTCCCTTCTCCTCCCTTCCTGCTGCCTCGCTCCTCCTGATTCTCTGGACTCTACCTCCGTCAGCCTTGCTAGTTTCTTGGCAAAAGCCGGGTTCGCTGCCTCCATCGCTATCTCCTTGGCTGCCTTCTCCATCAACCCTTCAAATGATAAGGGTGCCTTCCTGGTGAGGCTCATCTTGAAGAAACCTTCCCTGAGACCCACAGTAAAGGCCATTTGGAGAGCAAATCCCGGCACCTCCTGAATGTCCAGGATTTCCTCTTGGAAGCGATCCACGTACTGGGCTAAGGACTCGTCTGCCTTTTGCTTGATCAGGAAGATGGATTCCGGGTTTTTCTTCCTCTTCTTCGAGGTCGAGAAGCGCAGCTGGAAGCTCCTACTCAAATCTTCAAAACCATATATTGACCCTGCTGGGAGTTGATGAAACCAGTCCCGGGCCTTGTCCTTCAAGGTGATCGCGAAAAGGCGGCACTTGAATGCAACCGTCATCGGCCTGATGGAGACCGCATCTTCGAACCATTGCAAGTGTTGGAGGGGATCATCCTTCCCCACATAATAAACCATCTCAGGCTCGCGGAACCCCTCCGGGACGGGAGCCGAAAGAACCAGCTCGCAAAAGGGGGACCCTCTCGCCAGGGGTCTCGCCGTCTCCACTCGCGCGACGAGATCTACTGGCGAGACGGCGCTCGCCGGGCTGGGGAACAACTCCCTTCCCGCCAGGTCTCGCCCGCTTCCCTCCACCACTTTCTCCTTCCCGGGCCGCCCTCCTGGCGCATCCTCGCCTACCCTTGCCGAGACGGCTCCTTCCGGAGGCAAGAGGCCCGGCCCCTGAGGTAGAGGGGTCACGCACTCGCCTCGCTGCGAGATCTGCTGCAACATCCCCATGATGCCCCCGATGGATGCCATGAATTCTTCCCTCCCAACATATCCTCCTGGGTTCTGGGACCCGCCCTCATCTCCTCCTCCCTCATCTCCTCCTCCTAGATCTCCTGCCATGAGATGATCCAAAGTTCTTCGACACAGGCTGCGATCCACGCTCACCGCACCAAAAATGTTGAAACCGGTAGAACTAGTTTCTCCTAAAAGCTCGGATCTAAGGCTGCAACCTACGCTTACTTTCTTCGAATCACGCTCCCAACAAGACACCTAAAGGAACAGACCGGGGGCTTCAGCTCGGAGGTCCCACCGCTCACCCGGAAGAACTAGAATCCTTCCCCTCCCTAGCCAGTGCTGAGCTAGATGTCTGAGTAAGAAGGAAAAAGAAGGTTCCACACACCTCTTCTCAGACACCTTACCGGTCTATTTATAGGCTTCAGGATTTGAACTGCAAATAACCAAAGTAAGCACCTGTGAAATTACCTGAATACCCTGGGTTGGGTCTGCCAACAGCCAAACTCCGCTGTTCTGAAGAGCTATGAGCAGACCCCCGAGGGTAAAAGAGTAAAAAGGCCAAAAAGGATGAACCGCTTGCTAAGTGAGCCGGTCCCCACCCAATTGCTGAACCGGTCTTATCTCTTCCTGCCGACCCGATGCTTGGCGAGAGGACCACCTTGCGGCTGAAAAGGATTACCTCGCGGGCGAGACCCTCAGACGACATATAGACAATCTTCCTTTGACCCCCACCCGCCAGGCGAATGGTCCCACGTTTTGGCTCCTCTCGCCTATTGCGGGTAGACCCTCTTTTGGGCTCCTCTCGCCTATTGCGGGTAGACCCTCTTTTGGGCTCCTCTCGCCTATTGCGAGTGGACCCTCTTTTGGGCTCCTCTCGCCTATTGCGAGTGGACCCTCTTTTGGGCTCCTCTCGCCCATTGCGAGTGGACCCAGCTTTTGGGCTCCTCTCGCTTAGGGCCTTGTCTCCTTTTGAGGATTCTTCTAATTCCCTCTCTGCCGGGTTCCCTCCTGTGAGCCCGAGGTTGTACAATGCGCTTCCGGACGTAAAACATAAATAATGACGAAAAACACGCGCTCAGGAAAAAATGCTCATTGGGCGAAAATGTGCGCCAAAGGAAAATGCACGACATGGTGAACATCTGCGTTGGAGATGTTGTTTTGCATGACAACAGCTATGACCGCAATCAAGAAAAGAAAACTAGTTTTGAACATAAAAGTAAACAAAACTTCATAGGTGAGATCAGGTGTTCACTAACAACGATTCAAAACCACCACGTTCATGACCGCTATCGTCGTGTCAAACAAAACCTTCATCTCTCCATATATTTCATGGTGTGTCTGTGTGTGTGTGTGTGTGTGTGTGTGTGTGTCTGTGTGTGTCTGTGTGTGTCTGTGTCTGTGTCTGTGTCTGTGGCTGTGTCTGCGGCTGTGTTTGTGTCTGTGTCTGTCTGTGTCTGTCTGTGTCTGTGTCTGTCTGTGTCTGTGTCTGTGTCTGTGTCTGTGTCTGTGTCTGTGTCTGTGTCTGTGTCTGTGTCTGTGTATGTGTCTGTGTCTGTGTGTATGTGTGTCTGTGTGTCTGTGTGTCTGTATCTGTGTGTCTGTGTCTGTGTGTCTATGTCTGTGCTTGTTTGTGCTTGTCTGTAACTGTGTCTTTGTGTTTGTGTGTGTGTGTGTCTATGCATGTCTGTATGTGTCTATGTCCATATGTCTATGTGTGTCTGTGTCTGAGTGTGTCTCTGTATGTGTATGTGTGTATCTGTATGTGTCTGTGTGTTGTATCGGTCTATGTTTATGTTTATGTCTGTGTCTGCATGTCTGTGTCTGAGTTTGCATGTCTGTGTCTATGTCTACGTGTATGTGTCTATATTTGTGTGTCTATATCTTTTTGTGTCTGTGACTGTGTCTTTGTGTTTGTGTGTGTGTCTGTGTGTCAATATGTGTTTGTGCTTGTATGTGTCTGTGTCTACGTATGTTTGTGTGTCTATGTGTTTGTGTGTGTGTGTGTGTCTATGTGTGTATGTGCTTGTCTGTGACTGTGTCTTTGTGTTTGTGTGTGTATCTATGTGTGTATTTGCTTGTGTGTGTCCGTGTAGGTATGTCTATGTATGTTTGTGTGTCTATGTGTGTCTGTGTTTGTGTGTGTCTATGTGTCTATGTGTGTTTGTGCTTGTCTATGACTGTGTCTTTGTGTCTGTGTGTGTGCCTATGCGTGACTGTGTTTGTGTGTGTCTGTGTCTGTGTGTCTATGTGTGTTTGTGTGTGTATATTTGTGTGCCCGTGTCTGTGTATTGTGCGTCTGTTTATGTGTGTCTGTGTTTGTGTGTCTATATGTGTTTGTGTAACGCCCCCAAGTTCCTCATGTAACATCCCAACTTTTATTGGGCCACCAGAACCCTAACGGGCCCAATAAAAGTAACTCGAACCTCTACCAGTAGCCCATACCAAGGTATGAGGTAACCCTAGAAGGGGATATAGAGTTAGAAAACTCCGATTTGAGTACTGTCAGTTCCAGTGGCCTCGTATAATCAACACAAGAACGTTAGAACTCGTCCCATTGCATTCCAACGTCATATCATAAATATGGTCATTCCTAGTAGAACGTCGCAAAAACGAGATTTCTGGATATTAACCTAGAGAACTTCGATTTGAGTTCTGTCAGTTCCGATGACTTCATATAGTCAATACGAACGCCTTGGAACTCGTTGGGTCGCAATTTAAAGTCTAATGACGATTATAAGCATTTTGACCGTTTTTGCGCGCTGCGACGCGCAGATTTTGAATATTTGGCAAATGAACTCTGATTTAACCCTGGTCAGTGACATTGGATTCGTACGGTCAATACGAAGTAACCTGAGTGCATTCCGATCAATTTCAAGGACGAGTAGTCAACCCGTGGTCAAACCAAGCATTATCGTGCGCCAAAAAACGTGCGCACATTGTGACACGACACCCCAACTTTGACCCAACTCCCGATGACTTGGACCTACTATGACTTTGACCAGTATGGGGTACCTACCTTAGGGTTGACTTTGGTCAAACTCCATAAAAAATCCATTTTTTTTATTTTTTTTTTCTCAAAAGAGGTGTACGCCTCCTCTTCATTGATGGTTAGGGCTTTATCTTCCTTGCCCTTGGGCCACCAAACCAGCAAGGGCATGGTGAGTGGGCACTTGGCAAAAGCTCACCACCCCCCTCCTCCCTTTTTTCTAAAAATAAAAGCCCAAGCCCACCAAGCCTCTCCCCTTGGATGGTTGCCACCTAGGTGTACTGCCCCCCCCCCTCTAATGGTGCCACATGTCCAGGGCAAGTGAAGGAGAGGAGAGGATCTCCTTCTCCTCTCGGGTTAGTCCCACATCGGCGAGAGGAAGGATGGCCACCCTCCCCTAGCCTATAAAAGGTCATGTCACCCCTGCTTTCATCCTCACAAACCCAAACGAGCCAGAGCCCCGCTGCCGGAGCTCCAGCTCTTCGGAAAAGCTACCATCACCCGAGCTCCACCACCACCTCCAATGGCATCTCAACCCAGCACCTCCTAAGCCGCACCACCATAGGTGAAACCTCTTCCCCTTCCAATTCCTCATCTTCCCGACGACCTGCATGTGTCTCTTGACGGTCGGAGCATCGCCGATGCCACTCGAGCCAAGCTCTAGGTCAGGTGGTGGCTGCGGGTGGTAAGCCATGCCCAACACTAGTGATGGCGCTAGGGAAGTGCTACACCACCGGGGATAGTCTTCCCCGGCGGTAGAGGGTCGAGGTGCCGCCGGAAATTTCTGCTCCGGCGGCACCCGAAAATAGAGCTAAACTTTGTATTGTGTTCTGCGGTGGCGGTCGTAGGCGGTAGGCCGCCGGACCACCAACGGAGAAGAGCTCAACCCCCGACGCGTCGGCCAGGGATGGATCGTGTCCAGGTGGCCACCGGAGTGACAGGGTGGTGCGGCATCACCGGAAATAGAGCGTCGCGCCACCACCTCTCTCGGGATGGGTTTTCGGTGGTGTCCGGCGCCGACAGGTCGTCGGACCACCACCCAGAAGATCGATGGCTCCCTACGAGTCAACCGGGGGCGGTGCCGGCTGCTGGTTGCTGTCGATTGGTGGTGGTGGTGGAAGCCGTCACTCACTGAACCACCGGGAGCAGCAGCCACCGTCCGATCGGACTGTCCAGGTAATTTGTATTGCCGCCACTGCCTTAGCATCAGCGTCCCCCACAGCGGATCCTTGGCCAATCCGTTGTGGGGGAAATTTTATCTATTCGCCTGTCCAGCGCAATCCTGGTCGCATGATCCGGCTTGATCTGGCTAATTGTAGCCCAAATTTTAACTTACATTTTGGTGATTTTTTAAGAGAAATTCAGGCTCCTAGGGAAAAGTGTTGAACATAAAAAATGTTCCACTTGATGAGTACTTCCATCACAAAATTTTCAGAATTTTTGGAATTGTTTTGATATTTTTAAAGTCTAAATAATTTTTATTTGGCCAAATTAAAGACCCAAAATTGCTCGGAAAATTTTGAAAAAATTACTAGGCTCATTTTAAGCTCCCCTAAAAGTTGTATTAAAATTTAAGAACTTTGGGATAAAAACTGAAATTTTTCCCGATCTCTCAGAGCTTAGGGCCGCACTCAGAAATTGATGCGCTCAATTTCCTCGGAAATAAAAATTTGAGCGCGCGACTACCTTTGTAAATTAAATAACATGTTCAATTATTTTATTGACGAGAGTAATCGAGGCAAGTTTCCAAGCTCTTAGTATTCCGAGATTTAGTGAAACTGTCGAGCGCTTTGTTTTAAAAAGACACTCGGGTAATTCAGGTAGACTCGGAAGATGAAAGTATGAGTAATTGAGTTGCTAGTATTCTCGACGAATAATAAAGATGTAACTCCTAAATAAGCCCCCTGATCCGTTAAGCCGTAAATTAAAAAGACAACTAAATTATTATCGGATCTTAATAATGAGTAAATTCCAAAGAAGCCTTCTAAATATTGAAATGGAACAGAACATGCCTCCTGAGAACGGAGATAAAACTGAACATGCCTCCTGAGAACGGAGATAAAACTGAACATGCCTTCTAAGAGCGGAGATGAAACTGAAGCCTCCTAGAAAGAGTGATTGGTCTACTAACCTTTTCTTTATGATTTATTCCAGTCTTGCACTGTGTAGCACCCCAAGTTTTTATAGTCAGGGAAAGGGATACCGCGCGGCGGTAGGATGATAACGCATGGCGGTAGCATAAGGCATCGAGAGCGTTGAGTGAGGCGAGGTGAATCAACGCCTAGTCAACCGCGCGACGTTAGGTTGTTAGCGCGCGACATTAGCCATTTATTTGGCCGAGCTCTTGGGAAGCAATCGCCCAGCGGTATAGTTACCACATGCGATAACTTGCCAATTTACTTTTCAAAGTGCTCTGGTTTCTACCGCGCGACGATAGTAGCTATCGCGTGGCGGTAGCAGGAGGGATCGTGTCGTAACCATCGCTAGCTACCGCGAGGCGCTAGCATCCTAACACACGGCGATAGCAAAGCTATAACGGCATGGCCAAGTGTCGGTCTGTGATTGGAGGGCCTGGGCGGTTGCGCTCGAATCGATGCGTTGATTAACAGTACCGCACGGCGGTAGCTTTGCTTATAGTACTGGTTCGGTCGTTTCACTTCATTTTTCTTTGGAGTTTAGAACTTGGCCTGATCTTTTGGAGGAGTAGCAGTGCCGGAAAGGAGATCTCTTCGTCATTTGGGTTTCGGAGCTCGGATTTGTAAAGCGAGTTCGGATCTACGGAGGCAAAACTGTAGCGGTCGTGTTCATCCGTCTAGATTATCTCCTATGGCGTTGAATCGAACTTCTAGGATAACGATCCTCTTCCTTGGACATGTGAACTCCTTCTTTTGACATTAGAGGGTAGACACTCCACGAACACGTGGAATTGGTTCTCCCGACGGGTAGATTCATGTATCCCCGATAGTATTGCATGTAGATCTGGAATCGAAGTACGGAATAGGCATGTTGTGTGAAGCCCACCCGGACAGGTTGGTCTAGATTGGTGATGTCTGTGTGTTTTGTATGTCGGAGAAGATTCCGTGGTTATTGCGTAGATTTCGGAGTCGTGGGGTGTACATATGGTTGTGTTGAGAATACTAGATGTAGACTCCAGGAAAACACTCGATTTGGAGGAAGAATCGATATTCTTTCCCCCTACCGCGTGGCGGTAGAGTTACCACTGACAGTAGCTCCCAATGAGCGTTGTGTTGTTTGTTGAGGCCTGTTTCTTGAAAACCTTGTGGCCATTTGCTGAAGCCTGTCTCTGGGAGACCTGTGGGCTATTTTGAGAGGCTTGTCTTGTGAGACCTGGTGTCGTGATGGTCTGTCTCTCGAAGACCTAAGGGGCCAATTTCGTGGATCGTGAGCTTAAATTGCTCAGCTTTGGTATCCATGAGTGCTAGACTAGGATCATTACAGAGTTATGAATCATGCGGAAAAGGGAAAGGGGATGCTGAACCGCGTCAGGCGCGGACGATTTGAGTACGGGATATAGTTGAACTATACCCTCCCCTATGCCGCTCGACTTGGAGTGGTCAATGTGTAAAGCACATGACTTGTCATAGCACTGGGGCGTTGTCTCTGGCCTTGGCCATTGTGATATTGAAAGCTCAAACGTTGTTGATCGTCACAGAGAACGGTGGTGCGACCATTGTGGTTCTGTGTACCAAAAATGTGCCCTGGGAGCACGGGGAGTTTGCGCCAACGTCTGTGGCGAATGGTGCTTAAGTTGCACGTTTTGATAGCCAATGTATGTTGTATACTAATGCCTGCAAGGAAGGAGCACTGTCATCCCGAGTGAGGGGTGGGCTCGTTATAATTTGGTCAGCTAATGCTGATCGTTGCTATTGTTTGCCATCGTGCGGTGGAATGTTTCTTGTAGGTGCATCCGAGCCAAGCGGGATTTAGCGGGCTGAAGCCTATGATTGCTAAGCTGACCCATGAAGGCCAAAGTGAATTACCTAGTTATTTTAATGTTAATGTGTGGTCGGACTGCTTGCCGATGTATGCAAGACATTTAATTTTAAGTTGAACAATGTAAAGCCTTAAGGCTAAGACTATTTGTGTATTTGTTTATTCATTCCTACTTTTTATGTTAGTGAACATTCAGTTGGATGGGTTTATTTTAACCTTTAAAGTTACTTCCGCTAGAATGCACTCTGTGATAGGATGCACATGTTTGGATTATGATTTTAATTAGTAACTCCTTTGACTGTCTGTAGTATATGGCATCGGGCCCTGGCCGGACCTTCTGTTATATGATATGTGACGGATGAGGGTGTTACAAAGTTTGTATCAAACTCTGGTGTAGGTCTTCTTTATTTGAATTTGTGGTACGAATTCTTTTAAGGGGTGGTGAGCACATGTATGTGTGTTACCGTTATAACATAAAAGAACTCATGAATGTCAACTTAAGAATGAAAATACACATGTTTGAGGAACCTGCGTGTTCCTATGATTGTTTTTTGCAAGTTGTTTGTCGCCTAATATAGTGTTTTACGATTATAGGTGACTAGGAGTGGTGCAGAGCAGTCTCAACGTCAGCACTCTATGGAGAGTAGTGCGCCCAATGACACTCCTGTGACCCCTCCTTCTGCTTAAACTATACGAATAGTAGCGGAAGTGGTATTCACTATGATCAATGCCCAACCAGGGAGGCAAGTGAAGCCTCCTGCTCCTGGGTTAGGTCAGGTACTGCTTAGCGTAGCAGAGCCTATAGTGGCGGATCATGAAGCGGCAGAGCTTGTGGTGCAAAGAAAAGCTACTGAGAAACAGCTAAAGCATGTGATAAGCTTTAACCCACCAGTGTTTTGGGGGACTGAGACCCTAACACAAGCTGAGGACTGGCTTTCTAGGGTGAAGAGAGTCATGTCAGCTACAGAGACTGAGGAGTGGCAGAAGGTTACGATAGCCAATTTCCTTCTAGATAGTGAAGCAAGGTTATGATGGGAGGAGTTAGAGCTTCATCACTTTGCTGGGAAGCAACTTTCTGATATCTCGATGGAGGAGTTCTTAAGACTATTTATGGCACGCTTCATCCCGTCAGCGCAGAAAATAGCTATGGAGAATCAGTTCTAGAGACTGACTCAGGGTGATAGTAGCGTGGACGACTACCTTCATGAGTTCACGAGATTGGGGCATTATGCTGGCTCCACTTTTACTGATGAGGAGCGCAAGACCAACTAGTTCTACTAAGGACTGCATGACGATCTGAGGTTGCTACAATCGGTTCAAGGTAAGAAGGACTCGACGGTGAAGAGGTCGGACTTTAAAGTTCCAAGTTTGTCGAAGTTTGGGTACCAAAAGTAGAACAAGAAACCCAAAACTTCTAGACCGAATACTTCATCAATTACTACTGGAGCATCTTTTGGGCGAGACGGACCAATTTAGTGTTATAACTGTGGAAAATCAGGGTATATAACCTGCAACTGTTGGAGTGGCAAATTAGAGAAGAAGGTAGGAGCGTCATATGCGGATAAAGGGAAGACGATGAAGTCAACCGCATCCCATCAAGCTCCAGCCCAACCAAGAGTCTACAATCTTGGCCACCAGGAGGCCATCAAGCAAGGCGGTGTGGTGACAGGTATGTGTTAGATTTTAGCCGCAATTCTTTGCATACCTTGCTTCTTATGCTTCAGTCGTATGACTGTCGTATTATAGGCTTTGTCGTGGTTATGGACTATCCGGCTCGAGCACTGTTTGATACAGGAGCTTCACACTCTTTCATATTCGAGGACTTTATGTCACATATCAGAGTGCCCTCTTCTATGGATAAGGATGGATTGGATGTGCTGCTACCTAATGGGTGTTTGATGCTTGCGGATGGAGTCTGTCACGTTAAAGTGCTGATCAGAAGTCAAACTTTTTGACTCGGTAGCGTCTCTACTACCGATAGAAGAGTTTGACGTAATCTTTGGCATGGATTAGCTCTCAAAGTAATGTGCGTTCATCGATTGTAGTTCGAAGGCTGTAAAACTGGGATTGAATACTAGCCAAGAAACTACTTTCTCTGGTATGAAGGGATTGAGTAAAGCGATGATTTCTTCTCTTCAAGTAGTTAAAGCAGTTCATGAGGGTGCTGAGCTGTTCTTCACTCTTTTAGAGGTTAAGAATCCCAAGCCTGGCTTGGTCAGTATTCCAGTGGTGTCGGAGTTTGCCGACATTTTCCCCGAAATTCTCCCTGAAGCCCCACCTCAGAGAGAGATCGATTTTACAATCGAGTTGGTGTCAGGTGTTAAACCTGTTTCGCGGTCTCCTTACCGCTTAGCACCGAGAGAAATGGCGGAATTGAAAGTGCAGCTTCAAGAATTGAAAGAGCAGGAGTTTTTGCGTCCAAGTTCGTCACCTTGGAGCAGTCCTCTTCATAAATAAGAAGGACGGAAGTCTGCGGCCGTGTATTGACTATCAGGAACTGAATAAGTTAACGGAGAAGAACAAGTACCTGATTTCGAGGATCGATGATCTTTTCGACCAGCTAGTTGGGTCAATGGTGTATTCGAAGCTGGATCTGAAGTCTGGTTACTATTAGCTAAGAATCAATAAAAGTGACATTCTCAAGACGACGTTCAGTACACGTTATGGGCATTTTGAGTTCACGGTCATGCCTTTTTGGTTGACTAATGTGCCATCCGTATTTATGGACGTAATGAACCGGACATTCAGGGAGTATTTGGATCGGTTTGTGATAGTGTTCATTGATGATATCTTGGTGTACTCCCAGTCCGAGTTTGATCATGCGGAGCATCTACAAATTGTTTTGGAGACCCTGAGAAGCAATCAGCTGTATGCCAAATTCTCGAAGTGTGAATTTTGGTTTTCTTCGGTAGTATTCCTTGGTCACATCGTTAGTGGACAGGGTATTGCGGTGGATCCAACAAAGATAGTTGTGATACGGGAGTGGCCTGTGTTGTCTTCAGTGGCGGAAGTCTGGAGTTTTTTGTGACTTGCCGGCTACTACAGACGCTTCGTAGAGAACATCTCCCAGATAGCTTTATCCCTCACGACCCTAACAAGGAAGGATCAGAAGTTTGTTTGGTCGCCAGCGTGAGCGCAAGCTTTCGAAGAACTGAAAAGTCATATGACCACAGCGCCTATTATATGCTCGCCATGTGGGACAGGAGGCTTTGAGATCTACAGCGACGCTTCAGGCAGCGGCTTAGGCTGTGTTTTATTGCAGCATGAGAAAGTAATAGCTTATGGTTCGCGCTAGTTGAAGGTGCATGTGAGGAATTATCTGATTCATGACTTGGAGTTGGCGGCCATGATATTCACGTTGAAGCTCTAGAGACACTACTTGTACGGTGTGAAAGTCGACATTTTTACAGATCATAAGAGTTTGAAGTATCTGTTGGATCAGAAGGACCTAAATATGCATCAGCGAAGATAGATGGAGTTCTTTGGGGACTACACCTTCAAGATACATTATGTCCCTAGCAAAGGTAATGCGGTTGCGGATGCGTTAAGTCACAGGGCTCCCGCACAGGCCAAGTGGTTATTGATTCATGACGAACGTCTCATTCGAGATTTGGAGGCCTTAGAGATCACTTGTGTTGATAGGAGGTCTAGTGCTGAAGCACGTTTGAATTGGATAGAGGTACAATATGACTTCGCCAACCGAATTTGCCAGGATTTGGATTTGGACGACAACATGAAACGCTGCATGGCTGAGTCTTTGGAAGGGTCAAATGCCCCAGTTTAAGGTTGATAATGGGCTGTTGTGGAAAGACAATCGTTTGTGCGTCCCAAAGGTGGATAAAATACGAGAAGAACTAATGTGCAAGGCTCATTATACCAAGTACTCTATTCACTCTAGGAGCACGAAGATGTATAAAGACATGAAAAAGCTATTCTGGTGGCCAGGACTGAAGAATGACATAACACTATATGTAGCAAAATGCCAGACTTGTGCCTTGGTGAAGGCCGAATGCCATAAGCCCGGAGGATTTTTGAAGTCTTTTCCTATACCGGAATGGAAGTTCGATGATATATCCTTGGATTTCTTGCATGGTTTGCTGAAATCGTAGAAGGGAAATGACGTCATCTACTGGGTGATCGTCGATCGTTTGACGAAAGTGTCGCACTTCATCCCGAATAGGAAGGGCGATTCGGTGGAGAAACTGGCAAAATTGTATGTGGATAATACTGTAAGACTGCACGGTGTTCCCCGTAGCATCGTGAGTGACCGATATGTGTGCTTCACATCTAATGACTGGAGACTGGTACATCAACTGCTGGATACCAAATTGAAATTTAGTACGACCTTTAATCCGCAGACGGATGGTCAAACTGAGAGGGTAAATAGGACGATGGAGGACATGCTTCGTATGTGCGTCCTCGATTTTGGGAAAAAGTGGGAGGATCACTTGTATATGATCAAATTCGATTACAACAATAGCTACCAAGCAAGTATTCAAATGACGCCCTTCGAGGCCCTATATGGTAGAAAGTGTCTACTCCGTTGTCATGGTTGGAGACGGGCGAGTCAAAGTTGTATAAGCGGAAGGATATTGAGGAGGCGACTTCTATTGTTCGGATAATCAGGGAACGGTTGTTGATAACGCATGATGGACATGCTAAATACTACAATGCCAAGCACAAAAATGTTGAGTTCGTCGTGGGCGATTGGGTTTACTTGAAGATCAAACCGTTCAAGGGTGTGTCGAGGATTCGTCAGCTGAAAAAGCTAAGTCTGAGATACCTTGGGTCGTTTGAGGTTTTGGAGCGCGTTGGTGAAGCCGCTTATCGATTGAAGCTTTCAACAAAGCATATTGGTCTGCATGACGTATTCTACATATCTGTGTTGCGGAAGGCGGTGTAAGAGTCTGCACAAGTGGCTGCGACAGATCAGGTGATGATTGATGGTGGGTTGACAACGAAGGTCAAGCCCATTCGTATTGAAAACTCGGAAGTTAAGCAACTTCGTAATAAATATATCAGGATGATCAAGGTCCGTTGGGACAACTGTGGCCGAGAGGAGATGTCATAGGAGCAGGAACAAACCATGAAGGCGGAGTTCCCTGAGCTTTTCGTTTGAGGTATACTTTCACAGTATTGATACTCTTTCTTTTTTCTGCAACATGTAATTTCGGGACGAAATTCTTTAAGTGGGGGAAATTTGAAACATCCCAAGTTTATGTTGTCAGGGAAAGGGATATCGCGCGGCAATAGGATGATACCGCGTGGCAGTAGCATCAGGCGTCTAGAGCGTTGAGTGAGGCGAGGTGACTCAACGCCTAGTCTACCGCGCGGTGTTAGGTTGTTAGCACGCAATGTTAGCCATTTATTTGGTCGAGCTCTCAGAAAGCTATCACCCAGCTGTAGAGTTACCGCAGGCGGTAACTTGGCAATTTACTTGTCAAAGTGCTCGAGTTTCTACCATGCGGCAGTAGTAGCTATCACGGGGCGGTAGCAGGAGGGATCATATCGTAACCGTCGCTAGATACCGCGAGGCGCTAGCATCCTAACGCCCAGCAATAGCGAAGTTGTAACAACATGGCCACGTGTCGGCCTATGATTGGAGGGTCTGGGCGGTTGCGCTCGAATCGAGGCAATGATTAACGGTACTGCGCGACGGTAGTTAGGTACCATGCGACAGTAGCTTTGCTTATAGTACTGGTTTGGCCATTTCACTTCATTTTCCTTTGGAGTTGAGAACTTGGCCTGAACTTTTGGAGGAGGAGTAGCACCGCCGGAACGGAGATCACACCGTCGTTTAGGATTCAGAGCTCAGATTTGTAAAGCGAGTTCGGATCTACGGAGGCAAAGCCTTAGCGGTCGTGTTCATCTGTCTAGATTTTCTCCTATGGCGCCGAAGCGAACTTCTAGGGTAACGATCCTCTTCTTTGGACATGTGAAGTCCTTTTTGGAATTAGAGGGAAGACACTCCACGAACACATGGAAGTGGTTCTCCCGACGGGTTGATCCATGTATCCCCAGTAGTTTTGCATTTAGATCCGGAATCGAAGTACGGAATAGGCATGTTGTGTGAAGCCCACCCGGACAAGTTTGTTTGGATTGGTGATGTCTGTATGTTTTGTATGTCGGAGAAGACTCCGTGGTTATTGCGTAGATTTCGGAGTCGCGGGGTGTGCAGATGGCTGCGTTGAGAGTACTAGATGTAGACTCCAGGAAAATGCCCGATTTGGAGGAAGAATCGATAGTCTTTCCTCCTACCGAGCGACGGTAGCGTTACCACTAGTGGTAGCTCCCAGTGAGCGTTGTGTTGTTTGTTGAGGCCTGTTTCTTGGAAACCTTGTGGCTGTTTGCTGAAGCCAGTCTCTGGGAGACCTATGGGCTATTTTGATAGGCCTGTCTTGTGAGACCTGGGGGCCATGATGACATGTCTCTCGAAGACCTAGGGGCCATTTTTGTTGAGCATGAGCTTAAATTGCTCAGCTTTGGTAGCCATAAGTGCTAGCCTAGGATCCTTACAGAGTTATGGATCATGCAGAAAAGGGAAAAGGGATGCTGACCCGCGTCAGACCCTCGAGCCGGACGATTTGAGCACGGGATATGGCTGAACTATACCCTCCCCTATGTCGGTCGCCTTGGAGTGGTCAATGTGTAAAGCACATGACTTGTCGTAGCACTGGGGCGTTGTCTCTGGCCTTGGCCCTTATGAGAATAAAAGATCAAACGTTGTTGACCGTCATAGAGAACGGTGGTGCGATCCTTGTGTTCATGTGCGCCAATAATGTGCCCTGAGAGCACGGGGCGTTGGGCATTTCCGCCAACGTATGTGGCGAATGGTGCTTAAGTTGCACGTTTTGATAGCCAATATATGTTTTATACTAATGTCTGCAGGGAAGGAGCACCGCCACCCCGAGTGAGGGGTGGGGTCATTATAATTTGGTCAGCTAATGTTAACTGTTTCTATTGTTTGCCACCGTGCGGTGGAATGTTTCTTGCAGGTGCATCCGAGCCAAGCGGGATTTAGCGGGCTGAAGCCCAGGATTGCTAAGCTGGCCCATAAAGGCCAAAGCGAATTACCTGCTTATTTTAATGTTCATGTGTGGTCGGCCTGCGTGTCGATGTATGCAAAACATTTAATTTTGAGTTGAACAATGTAAGGCCTTAAGGCCAAGACTATTTGTGTATTTGTTTATTGATTCCTACTTTTTATGTTAGTGGACATTCAGTTGGATGGATTCATTTTGACCTTTAAAGTTACTTCTGCTAGAATGCACTCTGTGATAGAATGCGCATATTTGGATTATGATTTCAATTAGTAACTCCTTTGACTGTCCGTAGTATATGGCGTCAGGCCCGGGCTGAACCTTCTATTATATGTTATGTGACGGATGAGGGTGTTACACACTGGTCCAGTTATTTTATTTTCAGTTCAGTACTTCCTTTCCAGTACTCCAGTCTCATACTACTCCTGCTTATTTAATTTTAGTTCAGTTCATTTCTTTTAAGTACCATTCCAGTCGCGTACTGGTCAAATTTCTTTCAATACTTACTTTCAGTTCAGTATTGCTCCAATTTCGTACTGGTCCTAGTTCATTTCAGCATTTCAATTCTATAGCATATATTATCAGTAGCCTTTATTACCGCACTTTTGTTTCTGTAATTTACTAATTTAAACACGGGTCCTACTCTAACGAGCAGTGATTTGATAGGTTGAGACTTAGTTGGGGATAACAGGATTTGAGGTGCTCCTCCTGAATTAGCCCCAAATAAAGTGCTCCCACGCTCCTTGTCGAAAGTCGAGCCAAATGTCATTTGTCCAAATTATTTAAAGCATGGTAGGGCAGGCCGCTGTAGACCTGGTGCGTGCTAGCAAAATTGATGTATTTGTTTGCTTGTAAATTGCTTGCGGTGAATTATGGCGGGTCAGTCACTTCCGCAGACCGTTTGTACCGGTACGGGAAGTTCGACGACTCAAGGCGACAGGGAGATGAGTACCACATGTGACCGTCTGTTACGTTTTTCCCTGATAGGTTTCCTCTGCTGGTCGGCCAAAATGTTGAATCGTCGGATGTCGCTCATATCCAAGAGTACACAGGGTTGTACGTTGGGGCCTGGGCTGTGTAGTACGACAACCCCCAGAAGTGGCAGGACCGGACACTATCACCGACGACCATATCGGTGAGGCCCGTGGAGCTCGCTACCCTGCTTGAAAAGAAGCGGTCCATACCATGTTGACATAGGGTCTTTTGTGCGGATGTGAATGCATGTAGTGTGTGCGCAGCTTTGCATGCATGTGGTATGAGTACAGGTTGTGAATACCTGATGTGCTGATGTGCTAGTGGAGCTATAACTATAACTGATGTAAATCACTACTGTTATTCCAGTTATACTATGTTGCATCTCTTTCTTATGGTTTCTCCTAGCTTATATATGAAATGTTGTACTAATTCTCTCTTGCTTCAGCTATCTATTTTGTTGGGTGCGTGAGCTCGTCCCCAGGATATGAATTCGAGGAGAAGATTTGTTTCCATTTAGCTCTGTGACTAACGGTTATTTTAATAACCATTCACAGGAGACGGAGCACCGTAAGGACCAGCTGTCGCAGGGCGATGCGCCAGCTTATAGGACTACCCGAGCAGAGGTACCCTGTCGTCTCTGGAGTTTTGAGACATGAGTACTAGCAAGCAGGATTGAGAGTGTAAGGGTTTGGAGTAGATATACCCCTATAGCCTACGGGCCTCATGTACAAACAGTGGCTACGGCCTTTTTATTCTCCTTAAGAAGATATGGTTATATATATATATTATATATATATTGTGCCTTCCTATTAATGCTTCTGCAATACTCTGTGATCTGATGTGAATGTTGTGATTCAAGCCGAGCAAGGCGTCAAACTAGTGCTTAGTAGTGTGGTTCATTACCCCTTAAGGAGCACTGGGTGGACGTCTTGGGCAAGTATTGATCCCCTCCGGCCTGACCCGGACAAAAGTTGGGAGGGGGGTCTTACAAATGGATTAGAGCCATCACGATCCGTCCTTTTGGAGCAGTCTCAAGATCCCCCGTCCCTCACTCCATTCTTTGGTTCGGGACAAACTATGCAGCGGAAGACTTGTAGACCCTAGTATAGAAGCTTAGGGATTCTAAAATATATAATAGCACACCCACACACCTTTGTTTCCGCTTTGTCAGTTCTTGCAAATTTCCCATACTTTTGTAAAATACTGACACTTGTTTCATGTTATTTCTCTAGATATCGGAGTCCAGTAACGGGAGATCCTCCTTCATAGGATATGTCTCTGCCACCCCACCTCCAGACCAGTTACTCCCGCAGCTGTACCTTTTGTCGAGACCGACATGGGGCAAACGTTGATAGTTATCCTAATGACATTCCGGACAGCCTTGACACAGCCACAACAGTAGTTATTAGTACCCACTAACCTACTGACAACTTTCTGAGGGCTGAGGCCTCCCATCTTCAGAGGCACGGGGACTGCCATACAGGCAGAAGAGTGGGTTGAGCACGCAGAGGAGTTGTTAGTAGGCATGATGTGTCTGGCAGTAACTGCAGTGTCACTAATTGTGACCTTGTTAGAGGGGTATGCTAGAGATTGGTGGAGAGCAGCAAGTTGCTCGACGTTCAGAGGAGGACCGTTGAGCATTATTCTGTGGGGGGAGTTCTTAGAGGCTTTTCTTGAGCACTTCATTTCGGATGTCGACCGAGCTGCACTGTAGGAGAGATTCCTACACATCCGACAATGTGACCAAACGGTGTTAGACTACGAGAGAGAGTTCATCCACCTAGCCCGTTTTGTTGGGAACATAGCAGCCACAGACAAAGATACGGTTGCTCGCTTATACCGAGTCCTGCGAGATGACATGAGACAGGCCATGATCATGATCTCTTAGTCCACCTTCCACATTATAGCGACTCACACCGTAACATTAGAGTTAGACCAAAGGATGGTGGCCTAGCAGCATCGAGGACAGGTCGTGGTCCCTAGAGGTCATGGATGAGATATAGGAGCTGCTCCCCGCTGACACAAGAAAGAGCGCGGATAGAGAAATCACAGACAGCCTTATAGACGCCCACCAGCACCCCCAGCACTACAGAAGGATCCCAGGCCAGCTCTAATACCACATCCTGCGCTAGTAGCTCGACGGGATGTTCCCTTTGCAGGGAACTGCTTTCTGTGCCAGCAGTCGGGACACATGAGTGCTTTCTGCCCGCATGCAGCAAGAAGATCAGGATTAGGATCAAATTAAGGAGGATAGACATATCGTGTTCAGGGCTAGAGAGGCCGCAGAGGTAGAGCTTGCAGGAGAGGTCAGCATGGACGAGCAGCGCCCTTAGAAGCTTATGCGTTGGACCTTCAGCATGGACCCGCACCCGATGTAGTGATAGGTATATATCTTAGGCACTAGATATACGACACCTATGTAATATACTATACACAAATGTATGCATATATCAGATGTGTGTTTTGTTAAAAGATATGTATATAATCCTTACCTCTTAAGGATTACTTTTGGTAGGACACCCTGTAAAAACTCTCTTCAACACTAGAGCGACACGCTCCTTTGTATCCCAAGACTTCATTGCAACTAAGGAAAATGTTATCCGCTCGTCCGGACTATCTATACGGATTCATCTACCAGATGGATCATATATGACATCTACGGAGAAATGCTCATTCCAGGCCATACTAAGGGGTGTGGAATTTGAGATTTATGCAATAATCCTAGCAATAACCGGATTCGACATCATACTGAGCATGCATTGGTTGGTCGAGCATAAGGCCCAAAGAAACTGTTCAACTCGAGAGGTCAAGCTTCAGAACTCATACGGACAGGTCATTACGATGGCAGGTATACCCTCCGTCTCTCGCATCATTTTGACCTTTGCTCAGACTATAAAGTCAGTCCGGCAAAAGAACGAAGTATTTCTTATCTACTTCGAAATGGAGAATAAAATTCAAGTGCTCGCCAAAGTCCCAGTGGTACGGGATTTTCCGGATATTTTTCCTAAGTCCCTCCCAGGTTTGCAACCACTGCGAGAGGTTGACTTTCATATTGAGCTTATATCTGGAGCTCGGTCAGTGTCCCAAGCACCCTATCGGATGGCCCCTAAGGAATTGACCGAGTTGAAGATTCAACTTCAGGAACTAATAGATGCTAGATTCATCCGCCCAAGTTCCTCGCCTTGGAGAGCCCCTGTATTGTTCGTAAAGAAGAAGGACGGGACACTGCGCTTGTGCATAGATTACAGGGAACTAAACATGCTTACTATACGAAATACGTATCCACTTTCAAGGATTGACGAGTTGTTCGATCAATTGCAAGGTGCGTCTGTATTCTCCAATATGGACCTAAGATCAGGCTACTATCAGCTTCGGATCCGGGAGGAGGAATTCCCAAAACTGTCTTTAGCTCCTGCTATTGTCTACACGAGTTTATGGCAATGCCTTTTGGACTCACTAATGCCCCTTCTGCATTTATGGCTTTAATGAATAGGGTATTCGAACCCTTCCTAGATCACTTCGTGATTGTCTTTATCGATAAAATTTTGATCTACTTGAAGACCAGGGTAGGCCATTCTAGACATCTGCTGATGGTGTTACTTAAACTTCGAGAACACTCTCTCTTCATCAAATCCAGCAAGTGTGAATTCTGGTTAGAGGAAGTCGGATTCTTGGGCCACACTATTAACAAAAACGGAGTAGCAGTAGATCAGGCCAAGATCCAGGCGATTTAAAGCTGGCCATCGCTTAAGACAGCAACAGATATACAAAGTTTCCTTGGTCTTTCGGGTATTACAGGAAATTCGTGGAAGGTTTCTCTAAGATTGTGTTACCCCTCACCGCCCTTACGAAGAAGGATGTTATGTTTCGATGGACACCAGAATGCGAGACTGTGTTCGTCAAATTGAAGAAGCGGCTAACTTATGCCCCAATCCTTACGATCCCTCAGGGATCGAGAGATTTCAGATCAATACTGATGCCTCCTTGAAAGGATTTGGAGCTGTTTTGATACAGCATGGTAAGGTGGTGGCTTACACATCTCGCCAATTAAAGTCGCACGAGTTGAGTTACATAGCCCGCGATCTAGAATTGGGTGTTATGCCTTTGCTCTCAAGATTTGGAGGCATTACTCTTACGGAGTAAGATGTGAGATCTTTTCCGACCAGAAGAGTCTTAAATACATCTTTACTCAAAAGGATTTGAACCTTCTGCAGTGTCAATGGTTGGAATTTCTATGTGATTATGATTTCGCTCTCCAGTACCACCCCGGGAAGGCTAATAAAGTTGCTGAAGCATTGAGCCGCCAGCCCTCGATAGTCGGGATCTGGATGGAGCAAATTCCAAAAGAATTGTTTCAGTCTTGACTTGGAGATTACTCTTGTTGCTCGTAGGGATTCGGAAGAGTACTAGTCCCAGTTATACTAGATGGAGATACAGTGCAACATCCGGGATTGAATACGGGAGGCCCAGAAGATCGATCCGGAAGTAGTCCCGATCATCCAGTCCCTACAAGATGGAGCATAAGAGGAGTTTAACCTGCACGATGGAATCTTGCGGTTCAAGAACCATATATTTATTCCCTCTGTCGGAGGAATCCGAGATGAGATTCTTCGAGAAGCGCACAAGTCAAGGTATTCTATTTACCCTGGTATGGTTATGATGTATGTTGATCTGCGCAGGACTATTTACTGGCCCGGAATGAAAAGAAACGTCACCAACTTTGTAGCCCAGTGCCAGACATGTCAAAAGGTTAAAGCTGAATGCCGCAACCCAGGAGGTCTGTTGCAGCCCCTACCGATACTAGAGTGGAAATTTGAGGATATTTCCATGGATTTTGTCTACGGCTTACCTCGATCCAGTGCTGGAAATGACTCTATATGGGTTATCGTGGATCGACTTACCAAGGTAGTGTGGTTCACATCCCGAATCGATAGGGTGATGGAGTTGACGTTCTGGCCAGATTATTCATAGAACAAGTGGTTCAGTTTCACGGAGTGTCGAGGTCCATTGTATCGAACCGAGATGGACGTTTCACATCCAAAGAGTGGAGGCGGGTGCAAGCATACTTGAGGACCAAGTTGGCCTTTAGAACCGCCTTCCACCCACAGACAGATGGACAGACAGAAATGACAAACCGGACAGTGGAGGATCTACTCCGACTCTGCATAGTAGAGCACAACGATCCATGAGAACAACTGCTGCATTTAGTTGAGTTTTCTTATAATAACAGCTATTAGGCCAGCATTAAGATGACACCATACGAGGCATTGTATGGAAGGCGTTGCCGAACTCCGTTGACTTGGGATCAAGATGAGGACCCAGAAGCCTTATGAGTGGCTTATATGATGATACTATGGCAGCGATACGACTAATCCAGGAGCGAATGTCGGAAGCACATAGCTGACACGCCAAATATTATGATGCCCGACACCGACCGGTGGAGTTTAGCATGGGAGAAATGGTATTTTTGAAAATTAAACTCATGCATGGTGTCTCCCGGTTGAGAAATCAAAAGAAACTAGATCCCCGCTATTTAGACCCATATCATGTGATAGAGCATGTTGGCCATGTTACTTATCGATTAGCCCTGCCCCCAGAGTTGGGAAATCTCAATGATGTATTCCATGTCTCATCCTTGAGGCGAGTCCTCCGGCAACTAGAACATCATCTCCTTATACCGTCAGTGCAGATGCAGTCAGATAGATCCGTCCAGCTTGAACCGGTTAGAATAGTAGATTATAAAGTGAAGAATCTGTGCAACAAGACCATTCCGATGATCAAGATGTTGTTATCGAATTACGGACGAGACGAGTATACATGGGAACCTGAAGCACTCGTCCGAGAAAAGCACCCAGAGCTCTTTCCACAGGTATGTTACCTTTTTCCCCTACTTTAAGCAAATTTTCAGGGATAAAAATCCTTTTATTTTTATTGGATTGTAACATCCCGACTTTTATTGAGCCACTTAAACCCTAATGGGCCCAATAAAAGTAACCTGAACCTCTACTCGTAGCTCATACCAAGGTAGGAGGTAACCCTAGAAAGGGATATAGAGCTAGAAAACTGTCAGTTCCAGTGGCCTCGTATAATCAACACAAGAACGTTGGAACTCATCCCATTGTATTCCAAGGTCATAGGATAAATATGGTCGTTCTTAATAGAACGTCGTGAAAATAAGATTTTTGGATATTGACTTAGAAAACTCTTATTTGAGTTCTGTCAGTTCCTAAGACTTCATATAGTCAATATGAATGTCTTGGAATTCGTTACATTGCAATTCAAAGTCTAATGATGATTATAAATATTTTGACCGTATTAGTGTGCAGCGTCGCGCAGATTTTGAATATTTGGCAAATGAACTCTGATTCGACCTCGGTTAGTGGCATTGGATTCGTACGGTCAATACGAAGTTAACCGAGTGCATTCCGGTCAATTTCGAGGATGAGTAGTCAACCCGTGGTCAAACCAAGCGTTGTTGTGCACCGAAAAGCGTGCGTACACAAATTGTGATAGGACACCCCAACTTTCACCCAACTCCTGATGACTTGGACCTACTTGGACTTTGATCATCAGGGGGCCCACCTTTGGGTTGACTTTGGTCAAACTCCTTAAAAGGTCCATTTTTGGATATTTTTTCACAAAAGAGGTGTACACCTCCTCTTCATTGATGGTTAGGGCTTTATCTTCCTCGCCATTGGGACACCAAATCAGCAAGGGCATGGTGAGTGGGCACTTGGAAAAAGCCCACCCCCTCCTCTCTTTTCTTCTTAAAAATTAAGGCCCAAGCCCACCAAGCCTCTCCCCTTAGATGGCCGCCACCTAGGTATACTCCCCCCTCCCCCTGATGGTGCCACCTGTCCAGGGAGGGTGGAGGAGAGGAGCTCCTCCTCCTCTTGAGTTAGTCCCACATCGGGGAGAGGAGGGGTGACCACCCTCCCCTAGCCTAAAAAGGCTATGCCACCCCTGCCTTCCTCCTCACAAACCCAAACGAGCCAGAGCCTCGCTGCCGGATCTCCAGCTCGCCGGAAAAGCTACCACCACCCGATCATTTATTACCGCACTTCGAAGTACCATTCCAGTCTCGTACTAGTCAAATTTATTTCAGTACTTACTTTCAGTTCAGTATTGCTCCAGTTTCGTACTAGTCCTAGTTCATTTCAGCATTTCAATTCTGCAGTATATACTATCAGCAGCATTTATTACCGCACTTTTATTTCTGCAATTTACTAATTTAAACATGGGTCTTGCTCTAACGAGCAGTGATTTGATAGGTTGAGCCTTAGTTTGGGATAATAGAAGTTGAGGTGCTCCTCCTGAATTACCCCCAAATAAAGTGCTCTCATGCTCCTTGTCGAAAGTCGAGCCAAATTTCATTTGCTCGAATTATTTAAAGCATAGTAGGGCAAGCCGCTGTAGACATGGTGCATGTTAGCAAAATTAATGTATTTGTTTGCTTGTAAATTGCTTGTGGTGAATTGTGGCGGGTCAGTCACTTCCTCAGACCGTTCGTACCGGTGCGGGAAGTTAGACGACTCAAGGCGACAGGGAGATGAGTACCATGGGTGACCTTCCATTACGTTTTTCCCTGATAGGTTTCCTCCGCTGGTCAGCCAAAATGTTGAATCGTCGGATGTCGCTCACATCCAAGAGTACACGGGGTTATATGTTGGGGCCTGGGCTGTACAGTACGACCACCCCTAGAAGTGGCAAGACTGAACACTGTCACCGACGACTACATCAGTGAGGCCCGCAGGGCTCGCTACCCTGCTTGAAATGAAGTGGTCCATACTATGTTGACATAGGGTCTTTTGCGTGGCTGTGAATGCCTGCGGTATGTGCGTGACTTTGAATGCATGTGGTACGAGTACAGGTTGTGAATACCTGATGTGTTGATGTGCTACTGGAGCTATAATTGTAACTGATGTAAATCACTCCTGTTATTCCAGTTAGACTATGTTGCACCTCTTTCTTATGGTTGCTCCTAGCTTATATATGAAATGATCTACTAACTCTCTCTTACTTCAGCTATCTATTTTGTTGGGTGCGTGAGCTCGTCCTCAGGATATGGATCCGAGGAGGAGATTTATTTCCACTTAGATCTGTGACTAATAGTTATTTTAATAACCATTCACATAAGACGACGCACTATGAGGACCAGCTGCCCCAGGACAATGCGCTAGATGATATGACTACCCGAGCAGAGGCACCACATTCATCTCCGGAGTTTCGAGACGTGAGTACTAACAAGCATGATTGAGAGTGTGAGGGTTTGGAGTATATATACCCTTATAGCCTATGGGTCTCATGTACATATAGTGGCTACCTTCTTTTTATTCTCCCTAAAGAGATATGGTTATATATATATTGTTATATATATATGATGTGGATTCTTGTTAATATTTCCGCAATACTCTGTGATGTGATTGGAATGTTGCGATTCAAGCTGAGCAAGGCAGCCAATTAATGCTTAGTAGTGTGAGTCGTTACCCCTTAAGGAGCACTGGGTGTACGTCTTGGACAAGTAAGATCCCCTTCGACCCGACCCGGGAAAAAGTTATGGGGGGCTTCTTTTACCTCATAGCTAAGAATCTGGTTCTGTGAGCTACCATTCGGCAGTAGTTTGATACAGCGCGACGATAGTACTCAACGCTCTCGACACTCTCAGCGTAGAATACTATCGCGTGGCAGTAGTGTATTACCGCGCCGCATTAGCCTAGTTGATATAATCAGCAGGGCTCTCAGTGAGCTACCGCCCGGCAGTAGTACTAGCACCGGCAGTAGCGTGACCGATTCATTTGGCGTGGCTCTCAAAGAGCTACCGCGTGGCGGTAGTATCTGTTCGTCATAAGCGGTTTAATTGACATGATATTTCCCCTACCGCGCGGCGATAGTGTGGTACCGTGTAGCGGTAGCACGTAGGTTACGGTGCAGCCACGTGTCGGCCTATGATTGGAGGGTTTGGACGGTGGGCTTGTCGAACAAGCCAACGTTTGAGTTACCGCGGGTTGGTAGCTCAGTTTAAGGCCGGGAATGCTGAGTTCCACTTTATTTCTCTTGGCATTCTCCTTCTAAGCGGTAGAGAGAGAGAGAGAGAAGGAAGAGAAAGAGGAAGGAGATTCCGCCATTGTTGGAGCGTCAGAGCTCTGAATCATAAGTCGAGTTCAGATCTGCGGAGGTGAGTCCGTTGCGGTCATTTTCATCCGGCTAGTTTCTCTTCCGTGGCGCCAAAAAGAACGTCAAGGGTAACGATTTTCCTCCTTGGACATGTGAAGTCCTTTGTTTTGGCATGTGAGGGTAGACACTCCACGAGCACGTGGAGCGATTCTACCGAAGGGTTGATCGATTGTATCCCCGTTATCTTTGAACTTAGAATTTGGAATCGAAGTACGAAATAGGCATGATGTGTGAAGCCCATCTACACAGGTTGTTCTGGATTGGTGATGTATGTCGGAGAAGATCTGTGGTAAACATGTAATTTACGGAGTCACGAGGTTAGCAGGTTGCTGTAGTGAGAGTACTGGAGTAGGTCTTCAGGAAAACACTCGTTTTGGGGAAGAAATGATAGTTTGCCCCTACCGCGTGGCGGTAGCGCTACCGTCGGCGGTAGCTCCCAGTGAGAAATGTTTGTGAGGCCCATATCTTGAAGACTTGGGGGTCAATGTGTTTAGCTGAGAGCACGGAGGGCCCAGTTTTGGTGGTCGTAAGTGCCAGCCTTGGTACATAACGTGGTTATGTATGATTGGTTTTACGGGAAAGGGGAAGCTGACACGCATCATTGTTGTTAATTGGCAAGGTGATCTGAGCAACTGGAAAGAGTTGAATTGTACCCGCACTATGTAGTTTGGCTAAACAGACCTAAAGTACGTAGCAGTTGTCGTTGGCATAGGAGAGAGTCGTGGCTTTAGGCCAGGCTAGTAATACTCAGGTGAGTCCGTCCAGTCTGGGACTAAGGATGGTGCTGGGAATCGTGAAGATCCTTGTGTTGGTGCTTTGACACCAGTGATTGCCGTGATGGAAAAGGTGGGACCCTGGGTGATCCTGATACACCGATATTATGCACATGCTATTTACATGTAGGGAAGGAGCACCATTATAATGTGGTCAGCTAATGTTGATCGTTATTTTGTTTGCCATCGTTGGGGTGGAATGCTTTTATGCAGGTGCAGCTGAGTCAAGTAGGAAGTAGGCGGCTGAAGCCCTATTTGCTGTGTAGGGCCTCGAAGGCCAAACTAATTAGTGTATTTTGTTGTTTCGTGTGTGGCCGGTCTGCGTGCCGATGTCTGTAAAATACTTATTATCGAGAAAATAGTTGTAAGGCCTTAAGGTCAAGACTTTTATGTATTTTGTTAATCATTCTTACTTTTGCTTAGTGGACATCCGTATGGTTGGGTTCCTAATACTTTAAATACTTCCGCTAGAATGCACTCTAAGTTAAGATATGTAATTTGTTTGATATGATCTCAATACGCAACTCCATTATCTGTTTGTGGAACATGGCGCGGCCGCGCGGGGCCCCGACCGGACCTTCTGTTATATTATATGTGACGGATGAGGGTGTTACAGTCTGTGTTTGTCTATGTTTGTGTGTTTATGTGTGTCTGTGTCTTGGCGTATTTGTGTGTGTATGTGTGTATGCGCGCTTGGGATAAACCTGTAGCTGGGTGAAAATGCGCTCTCAGACAAAAATCATTGCTTAGGAGACAATGCGCCCGGTCAAAAATGCATGCCAGTGCAAAACGCGTGGCTGGGCAAAAAGCATGTGCTCGGGAAAAACGCGCACCCAAGTAAAAAACACGTGTCCGGGCAAAAATGATCTGCCGGCTGGGCCAAAATGCTCTCCCAAGCCCGCGATGTGCATGTGTTTGTACTCGTCGGTGGTCGTGTATGCGTGTGTGAGTGACTTTGCGTGCATGCGGAGCCCGCTCACGATCTTTATTTTTATTCTAAAATTATATGGAGGGAAATCCCCCCCCCCCCCCCCCCCCCCCCCCCCCCCCCCCCCCCCCCCCCCCCCCCCCCCCCCCCCCCCCCCTCTCCCAATTTTATAAAACCTTTTTAAAATTTTATAAAATTTTTATATAAACGTTTTATAAAGTTAAAAACTTTATATATAAAGTTTTATATAAAAACTTTAAATAATTTTTTAATAGAAATATTTTATAAAACTGTATATAAAATTGTATATCATTTTATATATAACTAAATTTATAATTATAATTATATATCTATACTATATATACAAATATATAATTGAATTAAATTTAATATTAATTACTATGACATCCGGTGAGTGCATTCGAATCTGGTGGTAACCTAAAAAGGCATCTGCTGTGGGTGACGATTTGGCGTCCCTGTTCAAGGACGTGCGGGTGCTCGCGCGTGCGTGCGGACATTTCGGTGTGTGTAGACCTTTTAAATATATATGTTATATATAATATATGTATATATATATATATATATATAGATAGATAGGGGGAGGAAAAAGAGAGACGGCAGCAACATTTCCCCCCCCCCCCCCCCGACCTAGGTCTCGGTCAAGAAGAGGGCAGCCGCCGCCCCTCCCCTCTCCCCCTCTCTCGGCCTGGAGCAGCCCGACGCCGGCCCCACCTCCCCTTTTCCTCTCTTCCTCGGCCGCCTGGTGCAAGTCCCGGCCACCTGAGGGGAAGATCGGCCTGGAGGAGCAGCCGGCCCCCCTGCCTCTCTCCCGTCGACCTGGAGCAAGCCGAGCGCCGGCCCCCCTGCCTCTCTCCCGTCAACCTGGAGCAAGCCGAGCGCCGGCCCCCCTGCCTCTCTCCCGTCGACCTGGAGCAAGCCGAGCCCCGACGTCGCCGCCCTCTTCCCTCTCTCCCGTCGGCCTGGAGCAAGCCGAGACCCGGCCCCCTCTTCCCTCTCTCCGTCCAGGCCGCCGCAAGGAGGAGCAGGTCGAGCTCCTCCTTTCTCTTCCAGTCCCGGCCCCATCTTGCTTCCTCTGTCCAGGCCGCCGGCTAGGAGGAGCATAGCCCGGCCCCATCTTGCTCCCTCTGTCCAGGCCGCCGGCTAGGAGGAGCACAGTCTGGCCCCATTCTGTCCAGGCCGTCGGCTAGGAAGGGCCAGCCCGAGCTCCTCCCCCTTTTCCCTATCCAGGTCGGCCATCTTCCTGTTGCCACCGGCCGCAAGCGTCTTGGAGTGGAGATTGGCCACCGCCACCTGTAGCAAGCTCGGCCTGGAGCAAGGCTCGGCCTGGAGTAAGGCTCGCCTTGAAGTGGAGATCGGCCACCGACGCGGCCGCATGCAGTAAGATCGGCCCGGAGCTCCTCTCCCGGCCCCGCCGCCAAGCACGCGTCAAGGGTAACGAAGTTTCTACTCGGGCAGGTGAAGCCCTTAATTTTCATATTTGCATGGAAGCACCTCTCCACCGACGAGTGGGGGGAAGGATGCTCTCCGACGGGTTGACATGTGCGTCCCCGCCTTTAATTGCATTAGTGCCCGGAAGTGTAAGTACGAGTTTAGGCATGTTGTGTGCAGCCCATCCAGACATGTGAGCCGGATTGGTGATGTTCTGGGGTTCCCGGAGAAGACTCCGAGGAAGTTGTTTATTAGCCGCTTGCAGGAAATGCGCACCATAGCCCCAATAAAAGGGGGTGCGCGCATTATGTTTGGCCCGCTTATGTTAGCCGACCGATGCCTGGTTGGCCGCTGCTCGTCGGGACGTTGGCGTACAAGTGCTGTAGTAGCAAGCGGGAAGTAGCGGGCTTAAGCCCCCAGTTTGTGCCGGCCCAAGAAGGCCTAGTTTGTTTATGTTGTTGGCCTGCGTGCCGAAGTATGGAATTTATATTCCTGTAATTTTAAATATCTGCGATGCTCTGTGGAGGCCCTAGAAGGCCTATGTTACGATTTTAGCGGCCCAATTAGGTCTGCGTAGAGTAGGGCTGTTGGGCGGTTTTACGCTATTAAAAAGGCGGGCGGGGAATAGTTTTTATGGACCCAGGGAGACACCTCTAGTTAAGGAGTGGATCTTGAGATCCTCCTTAGATGTTCCGGCCGGCCAAGAGAGCCCGCCGAAGGTGTCTTAGCTCATCCCCTGGTGTGGGAGGGGAAGAGTTTGTTAGTCTTCCGGGTATGCGGTGGGACCTCCACGCTGAGGCCTTGGGTCTGTCCCTTGTGTTCCTAGCCTTGAGCCTAGATTGTTCACTTGAGTGTAGTAGGTGTGCGGTCACCCCTTCCCCAAGGGTCGAACTCCACAGGGACCGATTTTTCGGTTTCAACAGCATCCATAAAACTTATTATGACAAAATCGACAGCTGAATCAACCAGTGCACCAATCTAAGGCAGGGGAAAAACAATTGTTATGACATGCTTTATTTAAAAGAGAAAAGTCCACGCACAACCTCCATCTCTCATCAGTCTTTTTTACTATTACCACATTGAAGACTCAGGCTGGGTACTAGTTCTCTGATACAAACATTACCTCTAAAAGCTTCTCCTTAGATGTTAAGGAGTGGATCTTGAGATCCTCCTTAGATGTTCCGGTCGGCCAAGAGAGCCTGCCGAAGGTGTCTTAGCTCATCCTCTGGTGTGGGAGGGGAAGAGTTTGTTAGTCTTCCGGGTATGCGGTGGGACCTCCACGCTGAGGCCTTGGGTTTGTCCCTTGTGTTCCTAGCCTTGAGCCTAGATTGTTCACTTGAGTGTAGTAGGTGTGCGGCCACCCCTTCCCCAAGGGTCGAACTCCACAGGGACCGATTTTTCGGTTTCAACAGCATCCATAAAACTTATTATGACAAAATCGACGGCTGAATCAACCAGTGCACCAATCTAAGGCAGGGGAAAAACAATTGTTATGACATGCTTTATTTAAAAGAAAAAAGTCCACGCACAACCTCCATCTCTCATCAGTCTTTTTTACTATTACCACATTGAAGACTCAGGCTGGGTACTAGTTCTCTGATACAAACATTACCTCTAAAAGCTTCTCCACCTCCTCCTGGATGGTCCCTGCTAGGTTGGTCGCCACGAACCTCTTCTTCTAGCGGATTGGACGGACACTTGCGTCGAGGTTGAGGTGGTGGTAAGCCACATTCATATCAATCCCTAACATGTCTGTTGCATTCCATACAAAGACATCCACATTCTCCTGCATGCACTTCCGGACTTTCTCATGTTCCTCCTTACTTAGCTTCCCGCTGATCCGCACCTGCTCTGGCCTTCCTCTATGGGTAACGATCTCTTTCTTCTCCACCTCCTCTGTCGTTTCCAGCCTGGATTAGTCCTCCATTGCTTTATATACTTTTTTTGCCTCCTCCTTCCAATTAAGAGACAGTGTTGACGACAGTGACATATCATTGTCGAGCGGCTTTAGGGTCTCCCTTGACCCGGACATGAACTTCTCTGATGATATATTTTAAGCATTGGTGGAAGTTAGAGGGCACGCACAGAAGGCGTTGATGAGGGGTCACCTGAATATAACATTGTAACTGCTCGGAGCGTCTATAAAGACGAACCAACAGTATTTGGACGTTCCCCCTATGGCCATGAGGAGCCCGACTCCTCCCTCTACTCGTTCTTCTCCCTAGAGAGCCCAAAGAGTTGTCCATCTGAGGTCAGTACCCTCTTTTCCTCTACCTTCAACTCGTCGAAAGTTTTTTTGAATCACATTTACGGAACTCTTGTTGTTCACCAAAATTCTGGCCACCGTAAATTTCTCGATGGCCACCTAAATTTCCAACACGTCGCAGAATGGATCCTTATGATCTGGCATGTGCTTTGCCAAGAATGTTATTTTCTCTTCTAGGGACGGAGCTTGGGAGGTCAATGTGATGCTCCGACAATACATGGTATGAATTCTCCTCTTATAGGTTGCCTCAATCCCCACTCCTCCATGAATCACTCTGATCCCTCCACGACTACCCACATTAGCCCAGTGCTCGCACCGGTCCTCTTCATCCTCTCCTTCTCTTCCTACTATCTAAAGTTATTAATGTTATTGTGGTGGTTGTTCTAACGGAGTCCCTCTTCCTTCCCTCATCTCTAGAAACTCTGGATATGTAGTCGTTGTGTGACCTTCTTCCTTGTGAAAATCACAGTAGGGCAACACAATCCTTCCCCTTCCTACCCCACCAGGTCGGTTCCTTCTCACTCTCTTTCCTCATCGTCCAATCATCATGGCCTGTAGAGGAGGGAATTAGAGCGGCCTTGGACGTAGTCTCCACCCCGGAGGGTAGAACCATCCCTACCCTCCTCGAAAGCTCCCCCTCCTAAAAAGGGTCATCCACCTTGAGCAAATCCTCTTCCCTGACCCTGGACGAGTCCTCCTAGCGGTCTCTAGGCTAGTTGATTAACTGTTGGTTGAAACCTCCATCCTTGCTCCTACCCCTGGGGGGTCCCTGAAGATCCTACCTCCTTGACTCTTCCCTCCTCCTCCCTTCCTATTATTGGAAACCTCCTGACTAATTTGCCTCACTTCTGGCGACCATGACCATCCTTGAAACAAAATCAGGGTTCACAACCTCACACTCAATCTTATTTGTAGCTCAGTCGTAGCTTTCCCTCATATTCCTTTAGATATGCGAAAAGCCTAAAATTGCGCGAACATTAACCCCTCGTACAATAGGGGGTCCCAAGAAAGCACCATCTTGAAAAATCACTATCGAAGCCCAAGCGTGTAGGCTAGCTGTAAGGTGTGCTCGGGAACCTCCTGGACCAATAGGACATCTTCCTGGAAACGATCTATGTAACTCGTCAACGACTCCTCCGCCGCTTGCTTTATCAATATGAGTGTCGCAGGCCCCTTCCTCCACTTCTTAGATACAGAGAAGCGTAGTAGGAAACTCTAACGTAAATCCTCGAAACAGTAGATAGTTCTCGAGGGAAGCTAGTGAAACCAGTCCCTCGTCTTTCCCATGAAGGTGATGTCTAACAACCTGTACTTGAAGGCGTCCATCACCTGCCATATTGATATTATATCCTCGAACCACTAGACGTGCTGGACTAGATCATCCTTTTCGGAGTTGTAAGACATGACCAGATTCCTGAACCCTTCCGACACCATGGCCGATAAAATCAGCTCACAAAAGGGTCTCCCTAACCCCGTCTGGTGAGTCGAAGGGACTCGCTCGACCAACCCGCCCAGTTAGGGAGCACTCAATGGGTTAGGAAACAACACTCGCACCTACAGGGTTGGCTCATCCCTCTCTACCATCACCACTTTCCCAGCTCGCCTACCCAGCGCCTCTTCACCCAGAGCCCGTGGGGCGGGTATCGGGACCACGGGGGTCGAGTACTCGCCTGTCGGCGGCATGGAGGCGAAGGGGATGGTCTCAAGGATGGCCTTCTTAAATTCCTCGATGTCTTTTTGGTTACATAGCCACCTCCACGAGGCGAGTTTCCCTGGTCGGCTCCCTACCCTTCATCTCCGACCATGGAACTTACTCAGAATTTTCTGAACGAGCCACGACCATGCTCGCCGCAGCAAAAAATATTGAACTCAGAAACCACGGTTCAATAAGGAGTTCAGACCGGAAGTGTAGCTCTCCCTTTTCTTCTGAGTTAGAGCTTTAGATCGGTGATTCGGGGTGGTGCCACGCTCACAAAAGTGGGAAACAAAGGCACAAGCCTCTGAGATGCATCGAGGAGATCCCGCCACACACCCGGAAGTCTGAGAGAATTTCCCATCCTAAGCCAATCCTGAGCCAAACACCTTGGAGGGAACTCGAGAGCGCTAGACTGTTAACCCAGAAACCATGGTGAATAGCGTGGGAGCTCTTGCCAACCAGGATCAGCCTAAGGAGGGAAGCTAGAAAAAAGGTCTCCTCCAAAGGTGCCATTGTGGGTGTCTATTTATAGTTATCTAAAAGTGGTCTGCAGATAGCACAATTCTGCCTTTTTGTTTTGCTAAATGCAGCCCAAATTGATCTGTCAATAACAAAATCCCACTGTTTTGAGGGGCTAAAGGCAGGCCCGAATGGGTTCCCAGGAATAATGGACCACACCTCCTAAGGGCGAGTCAGGTTCACGCCGCCCCACTCGTCTGGGTGGGGCGAGTCTTTGACGGAGCTGACACTCACTCCCTCTGCCTAGGCCAGGGGCAAGTACAAAGGGATTTCCCCTACTCGCCCCCGCTGATTCGCCTGGGCTTGGGTGAATATAGGGGCAATTTCATATTATGTCCCTCTCGCTCCACCTGGGCCGGTCTGCCTTCGAAAATTAATGTCTTGCCGAGTCCACTTGACAAATACGGGGTTGTACACATGCAACCGCGACAGTGCCCTAACATTGACAGTGTCATGGCGTGACGACACTCTCACCACTCGCAGCCACCCAAGCCCATGATTATGATCCTCGACATGACTACCCGAAGGGGCTACGAGAGGCGTAATGTTATCACTACGTGTCAATGTTGCAGCTGGAACACTGTTGGGATCGCATCAGCATCCTCATACACTATGCATTGCCCCTAATTTGTTTTAAGGAAAAATTTTAGCTGCGCTACCTGTACGGGTGCATGAAAATAGATGATCGTCCTTTGCGCTTTGTATATCGTGCAGCCCGATTTGTTTTTATTATTTTCATTACTTTATTTTTTACGATCGTTGTATCTAACAATGAACGCCCTTGATTTTGGGTGTGTTTGGCTAAGTTGCAGTGCTGAGAGAAGAGGTCGTGGGAAACACTGGTGTAGGAATATGCTGTTTTGTAGTGGTGAAAAGATTCATGAAACTGTTTGAAAAACTGTATTTGCAATATTGTATGAAACAGTGGTGCAGAATTAAACAGTAATTAAAATTAAACAGTGATAATAATTATTAAAAATCCGCAAAATTTACATAGTCCAAATAATAATTAAACAATTTGCTCAATATTAAATATATATCTGAAAATATATAAACATTATATTTATTAATTTTATTTAATTATAAAATTAAATATTTAATATTTTTTAATCGTCAAAGTTAATTATATTAAATGTCAATAATGATGGGTTCCCCAAAATAGGTTCGTACGAGTCAAAGATTTTTTTTCACTCTCTCGTCCGACTCGACGCTACAATTCCAATGGACTCATTCTCGCACAATTTCGAGGCCGCTTGGTCTTCCAAACAAAGATCAAGACACACATATGCGCGTTCGACTCGCTCACAAGCTAGGGCAAATAGTTTTCGACCGGTCACGAGCGTCATTACTTACCCGCACTAAATATATACAAAAAATATTAAACTTTAAAAGTTAATATATTAAAAATTAAATATAAAAGTTAATGTATTAATTAAAAATATTTATATTATTAACATTAATATATATATATTAAAGTTAATATTTTAAAAAGTTAATATATTAAAAATGAATTATAAAAAATTAATATATTAATTAAAAATATATATACATTATTAACGTTAATATATATTAACTATATTAAAAGGTTAATATATATTAACTATATTAAAAGGTTAATATATTTAAAATTTTAATTTTAATTTTTTTATCAAAATAGTGTTACAGCCCTTTTTCAGGGTTGCAGCGCTGCCTGCCGCAGGTCCCCACCTGGGCCTAATTTTCATTTACCCGCTCCCAAAATAGTGAGCACAACCCTTACATAATTATTGTTATAGTTTAAAAGCTTTATTGTTTTTTTGGAGACCTGTATATACGAAAATTTTTTTTAGTATGTCATCCTCAGGAAATAAATAACTAGTTTGCTACTGGGGCCCACCTCCTTTTCCCCCAATCGCGAAAAAAATCCCGAGCCTCCTTCCTTAGCTCTCGGCGAAAATGACAGAAACCTAGATTCTTCCAGTTTGCTTGGACACTGCAACCACCAAATACACTACTGCTTGAGCTTCCTCCTTCCATCTCAGCTCATTTTCTTTGTAATTTCTAGCGAGGTCTTGAAACCTGACAAACCTTAAGTCAGATGTGTTTTTAAAGGTTAGTACATGAAACCACTCTCATTATAATCATTCAATCTCCCCCGGGAAGTTTAGATCCGTAAGCTTATTTTTCATGATCATTTGTTTCAGAGAGGTGCAAGGAAATGTCGGCTGAAAGAGCAACAAGTACCCAGGAGTCTTTCAAGAATGTTGCTGAGGGAATGGACAATGTAAGCTTTGTTTTCTTTCTATTACACTATTGCAATCAATTTTGTCCTAATTAGTTGGACTTCCTACATTTTATTTTTCAAATGCATTTATTATGTGAAATACAACTATTTTTAAAATCAATTGTTGTTTATCTTTATTTGTTGTTCCATTTTATTTTAGAAATAAACTAACCCTTAATTAGTCATGGGCAAAAAGCCCGATAGGGCCGGGCTTGGCCCAGCCCGGTCGGGCCCAGGTTTTTTTTCCCAACCGGGCTTGGCTTGGGCCTAGTTTGAATCGGGTCAGGCTCGAGCTCCCTCTCAAAGGGGAGCCCGATTAGGCCCTTCAGGCCGGCCCGGGCCGGCCTAAATTCAAAAGGCGCAGGAATCCCGCCTTATTAGGCGGGAATTTAATCCCGCATAATCATAGGTCGGATTTAATCCCGCCTATGATTAGGCGGGATTAAAATCCCGCCTCCTGCCAGGCGGGATTTTTCCTTAGCCCGGTGCCGGGCTTTGCCCGGCCCGGGCAACCGACAAAAATGGGGGCCTGGTAAGGGCCCCAAGCCCGGCCTTTGCCTGGGCCGGGCGTAGTCGGGCGTTTGCCGGCCCGGGCGGGCTTTCCGGGCCCGGGCTTTTTGCCCACGGCTACCCTTAATTAGACTTTTTTTAAGTCAACAAACAACCAGTTATTTTTCCAATTGTCCATTCAGAAGACGATGTATATGCTATGTATTGTGAATACGCTCATAACATGGGTTTTAGTGGTCAGAAACAATATTTGAGCTATTGGACACACCCAAGGATTATAAAACGTCGAGAATATAGTTGCGCCAAAGCTGGATTGAAGAAGATGAGACTCTCACAAAAAAAGTATCACAAATTAGAAACACACACGGGTTGTCTTGCACATATTTTTTTACTACTAATTCAGATTGTAGGAATTGGACAGTTACAAAGTTTATCGAGGAACACAATCACTTGTTAGCAATGGAGAACGAGCAACATCTATTGAGATCTTATCGCAGTATTTCAAAAATGCAAGGTAGCTTTTTAAGTATCTGATAGATACAAGAGTTAAAACAGCTCATGCGACAACTTTTTATCTAATGAAGTCAGTGAGGTCAAGAATGTTGGTTTCTCTAAATATGATGTCTACAACTTTGTGCAGCGAGAAAGTAAAGTGCTAATAGAAAGCGGCGATTCCCTTAGTTTGTTTAAGATACTATAGGAGAAATAGTTGGATGACAACATGTTCTCATATGAGGTTCGTACTGATGAGTTGAATAAATTGACAAGCTTTTTTTGGATGGACGGACATAACAAAATCGATTATGATTGCTATGATAACATAATTATTTTTCACACGACATACAGATTGAATAAGTATAACTTGGCTTGTGCACCATTATCGCAGTCAACAATCACTGACAGAATGTATTTGTCGGTTGTACTTTCATTTTTGAGGAAACCATCGATTAATTTTGTTGGGTCTTCAACAATTTTCTGAAATTTGTTGGTGACAAACAACCGACAACTATATTTATGAATCAAGACCAAGTCATGGTCGTTGCTATTGAAAGGGTATTTACAAGTACTCGTCACTATTTATGTCAATGCCATATCTCCAAGAAAGCACGTTCAAAAGTCTCATGCTTTAATAATGAGAAATATGTCTGCATGCTTTTTTATCAATGCATGAGTAAGTGTGATAGCGAGCTCGAGTTTGATAGACACTGGAATGAGATGATTAGTAGAGGTCATGCAAGAAAATATATGGTTGGGGGGATTTACGTAGAGCTAGGAGGAACTGGTCTACAACCTTCAACATGGATGTGTTAGATCTTGGTATATTGTCTACACAACGAAGCGAATCTGTCAACAATGAATTGCATGACTGTTCAAAGGCAACTACTACGCAGGTGGAGTGTTTCATTGGGTTGAAGAAATTAGTGTGGTCTTGACGGAGAGGAGAACAAGACAAATATTTAAGATGCAAGCAAGTCACAGTAAGCTTAAAGTTTATAAGTTGTGTGATTGTTAAACATGTGCCTAAGTTTTACGCCCACAAAATATTTGCTATGTTTGAAAAGGCTTTCATGGAGGGTGTTGTTGGCGTATGTATAGTGTTTGAAACAAGATATGATGGAAAACATTTTTTTATACGTTACAAAGCACTGCGATGGTAATGAAGATGACAAACAATGGTTTGTTACATATAATTTCAAGACCAATGAGACCGATTGTTCGTGCAGAGGTTTCGAGACTAGAGACATTTTGTGCAAAATTATTTTTAGGATATATAATATGAAAAATGCATGAGAGATTCCGAACAAATATTTGCTTAAACGATTCTGTCAAAATGGTAAGAATGACATATATCTACCAAATACTCCAACCATGGTAAACTTTGACTCCAATGTGATATTTAAAAACCACTTGATGTGGTTTTCCTACGACCTTGTACACTGAGTAGAGAACTGTTAGGCTGCAATGCGGAAGAGAGGAATCAACGATGGGAAGGACAAAAATACTTCATCGGTTAAAGATCCTGCAACGAAGAAATCAAAAAGAATTTTTAATGCAAGATTGAAGAGAGACTGAGAGCCTGGAAGTAAAAATATAGTAAGCTTTTTAACCTTTTAACAATTGCTATGATTATGATTTTTATCAACTTACAACTCATTTATTTATCTTTGGCAGTGAGAAAAGTCACGATTAAGACGAAGACAGTTGCCATAGAAGAAACTTTTGGAGATGTGTATGAGATCAATTTTTTTGACCTTTCAGCAGAAAACCAAAAAACGATAAAATCAGATGCTCCAACTGTAGTGCCTAATGATGCTCCAAGTGATTTTAATGATGCCTTTTATGTAATTTTTTTTATTTCCCTAGCATTCCCGATTTTTTAAGCCATAATGTTTGTCTATGTGTGACCATGAGTAAATATAGGAATTGGAACAACGTGTTATTTTGAGAGAAATTATATGTATCTTAAGAGAATATATGGTTAATTTCTAAAAACGAATGCTAATCTGCATGAAGGGATTGGTGAAGTTCAAGTATATTAATAGCATTACTCTCCTTTCTAAGAGAGAAGTGTTTTTGCGGGATCAAAATTTTAACTCTATAAATAGTAGCAACTCATTTTCACTCATTACTAAATATTAACATATATCAAACTCTATAAAGACAGATTAAGGATCTGTTTGGTACGACGGTAGTGGTCGTTAACACGGTGTTTATGAACCGTCATTCGTGAACGCCCGACATCACCTAATGAACTTCATCCACTTTTATGTTCAAAAATAGTGATATCTGTCATAACAACTGCCATGTCAAACATACATTATATGACAGTAGCATTTTTTGTCTAAATTCTCTGGGGCATAAACAACTCGCCAAATGGAGCCTAAATAAATATACATGATTATATAATTGTCATACAAGCATGATATCAAATTTGCTGCATCCAGATAAACCATACAAGCATGAAATTTACACCAATAAACTGTTACAATAAACGAAAATGAATCAGAACCAAACCAAGCGTGATATCAAATAAACTGTTGCATCTAGATGTAGCTTTGTATTCAGATATTTACTGAATCAGAGCCAATAAACTGCCGAGCCAGATATTTACTGAATCTAGATGTAGCTTTGTATCCGGATGTAACTTTGTATCAAATAAACTACAGAATTAGAGCAAATAAACTACTAAATCTAAATGATATTAAACAAGCATGATATCAAAACAAATCAGAACCATACAAACAAGATGTGGCTTTGTATACTCTAGTTTTCTTTCCAATAAACCGCTACATCCAGATATTTACGTCATACAAGCATGATAACAAATCTAAACCAAAATGAATCAGAACTTACATGAATCAAGAACATATAATCTAGTGTTTTAAATCACATGTAAACCCTTCAGAACAGTCCATAAACCGCACATATAATTTCTACTCATCTACATTTTGTCAGAAAGTGTAAAAATATAAAATAATTATGCATTGTCTTTTAAATCTAAGCTAAAAAGAAGGACCCAGTCCAACAATCTTCTTCGAAATACTGATAGAAAATGGTTTAAAAATCTCTGTCATGATTTCGGTGCGAAATCATGACATGTCGTCTTGCCATTTTTTGTGATCTTCACCTAGTAGAACCTCCTCATCAAGCACATTCGTAAACTTCTTAATGACATACAAATAACAGTAAAATACAATGACGATGATAAAAAGAACACTACCAAATGAGCATAATAATTTTATGATTTGTAGAACGTACATAATTCATGATAAATAGGTTCTCTTGTACTTTAAGCAAACTTTGACATTGTAAGTAAGAGTAGGAGACCAACGACATATTCTGGGGCGTGCTATGTCGACCAATGCAAGATGGAGATTTGTATGCTCGTACATCCAAACACCTTCAAATATAAAGGAAGGTTAAAGCAATATGAATTAACATAATATAGTAAATACAATTGTGGTTAAAACATCTCATACCAGTAATACTGTGGTGCAACCCTCCAAGGAACCGATGTTGCTTCCAACACTTCGAATAACACTTACACAGTTTAAATGATAAACTGTACATGAAGAAACTTATGGATGACAAGTGGCTAATTGTATTTCACAAAGTCAGGAATACATGTTATCTTAGTAATATAAATAGGGATCTTCAAACTTTTCAACGGGAAAAATAACATAGCTAATAAATATTTAACTAATAAAGTTAATCTTCTACACTCCAATGTTGGAGATCACTCCTCATCAGCCGTTCTATATATTCTTGTGGGTTATGTCCACAAGGGGTGATCTTGAAAACGTAAAATGAAGACCCGCATTAGGGAGACCCAAAATAAGAGACACATCATTGACAGTCATCTTGATAATGTAATGCCCTAGATGAAAGACTTTTTTATCCCTATTGTATAACCTCACAAGAACATACAACATCAGTATGTTTTGTGGAATACTTGACATTCGAAAAATGGGAGGATCCGGGCATCCCTTAGTGCTCCAATGGATTCTTCAGACAATGCATTCAAGAGGGGTCTAACATTTCAGTGAACAGGTTAGGTGCGCATTTACAACTTAGTTATTTGCTCCCGGGCATGTTTCAACTGTAAAACCAAAAAGCTCACTAAATACAACTACAACTATGACTACAAAATGCGACTGCAAACAAACAGTGAACGAAAAAACAACTGCAACTACGACTACAAAATGAACAAACAGTGAACGGAAAAACAATTGCAACTATGACTACAAAATGCGACTGCAAACAAACAGTGAACGAAAAAACAACTACAATTACGACTACAAAATGCGACTGCAAACAAACAGTGAACGAAAAAATTACTACAACTATAACTACAAAATGCGACTGCAAACAAACAGTGAACGAAAAAAAACCTACAACTATGACTACAAATTTCAACTGCAAACAAACATTGAATGACAAAACAATTACAACTACAAATTATGACAAAATGAAGGAAATAAGCAAACCATGAACTAACTATGCCTAAATACGAACTAACTAAGCAAACCATAAACATAAGCAAAACTATGTCCAAATAATTCTAGATTACATTTATCCAGGAGGAAGAAAATATACCGATTAGTTAGTGGAGAGAATCACGACGCCCCTTCTATTATCAGTTGGTCTTCTTCTTTCCGATCAATGGATGAGCTGCTGACAACACAACTTCAGAGGAAAAAAAGAAGGCTTGCCAAAAAAAGGGGAAGGCTACCTTCTTCCAATAGCCTTCTCTACGCCCCTCCTAGTGGAAGGCTACTTTCTTACCAAATGAGATGATTCCAAACAAATAAAACGATGAGATTTCTGGCGGAGGAAGCAACAGAAATGGCTAAGAAAACCCAAGGCTTTCAGTGAAGGAACTCAAAATTTTCAAAAATGAAGTAGGCCCCAACAATAAAATAGATATTTTTTCCTGAGAATAGTACGTTTCACGTACCAAAAAATTTCTTGTGTATACAGAGACTATCCACGACTTTGATTAGTGTCCTGTACCGAACTTGAAAATTTCCCCACATAAATGACTAAGGCACTGTTTGGGACAGCTCTGGCGTCTGGAAAAACTCTATTCCAGCCGCCAGAGCTATTTTTACACTGTTTGTTTGCCCAACATTTGAAAAATTGCGGATCCTAAAATCACGTTTAAGGGGCTGTTTTGGAAGCAACCGAGACCCCACGGAAGCGCTCCTAAAATCGCGTACTCCAAAATCACAGCCCCACCTCTCTAATTCCCGAACCCTATCACGCCTGTCCTCTCTCATTCCCGATCTCTCGTCTTCCCAATCTCTCGTCTTCTCGATCCCCGACGAATCCATAATCCCGCCGATAGCCCACCCCTCCTGTCCTCATTCCGATCTCCGGTGACATCGTAGTAGCTGCCCTCCGTCGACGCCCGTCCGCCTCTATTTGCTTGCCGATGCCACCCGTCCACCCCTTTTCCCATCTGCTAGTGTCTCGAAGGTGAGCTCCTCTGGTATTATTCCTTTCTGCGATACTTCTCCCGCATCCATCTGCGGGACTTTCCCTCCCCTTTCTGAATTTTTTTGTCCTGTGCCCTTGTAGATTTGCTTGCCGTCAGATTTTCTGTTTCAGTGTTGCTTTCAGTTCGATCTCCCACATCCAAATGTGAATTTTTTTTACCTTTTTTGTTTTCATTTCGATCTTGCTTTTAGTTCGATCTTGCTTTCAGTTCTGAAAATTTTTACCCTTTTTTTCTGCTCAGTCCGGTCAAAAAACATTCATATTACTGTTGGTATTTTGCTTCTGGAGATTCTAATTACAATCCATGTGAACTGATAATCCATAACACATGGCTTTATGAATTATTATTTCTTTTGTCCAATCAAATGATATTTTGATCTTTATACGTATAATAGTACTTGGATTTGTATTATTATTGGTAATTTTGTTTTAAAAAAATTGCTTCCAAAAGCTAAACTTCCAAACACATTCAATTTAAAAAAATTCTATTCGAACATTACTATGCACAAACCTTCCAAACAATCTAACTTTTTGAGTATTGCTTCTCAAAGAGCTCCTCTTTTCAAATAGCTCTATTTCATCATCAAATTTTCCATGAGAGCTCTATTTAAATGACGCTTCTCTTCAACAATAACAATTTTAGCAGTCCCTTGCTTACTGATTTGCTGCTTGCCAGAAGCTTCAGCCGGCAATGACTCCATTGAGGGCCTTCGGGTTTCTTCTCGCTCGCGGACGCGGCCGTTTATTTCTCTTCCGATCGTTGGATTTACTCCCGTCTCAGGGTACTTTTAACCTAAACCTTCTTCCCCATCCATTTTACTTTCCAGGAGGTTTCCTTTCAGCTTTACGAACTCGAGAAATTTATGAAGTATGTATTAATTTCTGACAACCCTAAGCCTGATGGAATTCTAAGAAGTTCGATATTGTTTTCCTCAGTGCTGCTTGTTGGCCTCAATTACAGGTCCACTGCACGGAAATGGATCGATCGTAAGCTTGAAATTGTGAATATTTTTCTTTTAACTTCTAATTTTGTTCGGATCATTTTGCGTTCAAATGCGCTTAGTTAAAAAACCAGTAATAAGTGATGAGCATAGCATCAACATTAGGAAGGGTGATGTATTATAAACCCGCTGTGTGTGATATCCAGATGGAAGGGTTAAAGCCTATGTTTATAGTGTTTTTATTTTTCAGGAATAGCCTTTCAAGATTCGTACATACATTTCTCCTCTTTGTCCAGAGGTTTTACTTCTACCTAGGTGGTGGAGTGGCAGTGCCATGGGGGTGAAATGACAGACTGGAAATCGTTTGGAACAGTGAATGACAACCCCGAGATCTTTGAACCGATCATTGGCTGGCAGAGGAGGGGTTGCCGGAACCCTAGGAGACCGCCTAGGATTTCCAGCTCAGGCTAAGGCGTGGTCAATGATGAATGTTTTTTTACTTATTTCTGCTGCGAGCAAGTGATCTCCCAATGATCTCTCATGATCTCCTATGATATCCGAATGAGATATCCCATGCTCTCCATTGATCTTTCAATGATCTCTCCATACACTCTAATGATCTCTCAATGCTCTATAATAAGCAAATCTGATAGTAAAAGAAATAAAATATCTAGATCCCGACACAATAATAAATAAGATAAACCTCCAGGAACCGGGAACTTGGCACAGATCAGATTGGGCTCAGGTAGCAGGCGACGCAGTTACGGACACTAAGACAAATTTCCAAACAATAAAGAAAAAGCCTCCAAATATATAAACAGTGATCAAAGTAAAATATAATATGAGCAAGAAAAATCAGAAATGTACGTGTACCAAATATTATTAGTCAAAGCTAATAAGACAGACAAGTAAAAGAGTCAAGCAAAAACAACTTTAATTATTAGCATACTTCGGAGTATTATTTATATTTGTTCATGAAATGTCATAAGTTGTACCAATGAAATGTGTGTGTTTTATTTGATGCACAAGAGTTTTCAAGTTCAGATGCAAGTCTTATCAAATAATTCGTGCTTGCCATTGCCATTTATTTGTTCCCGAGTCAAGAGGGAACTCAAGTCAAGGAATTATATTGATTAAACACTATTTTTCAATGATTTCTTATGATATTATGAATAATTTATAGTTTAGAGACTTATAACGGATTAAGACATGCTATTGATTTGTCAATTTAAATGTTTCAGGGGAAAAATTATAAACACAGGATAATGTGCAAGGAAACAAAATTTAATGTTTGCAAGCGAGAGAGATTTTTCTACTTATCTTAAATAAGGCTGAAATGGATGTCGACGGCTAAGCGGCGCAAACAAAAAAATTGAAAACCTTATTTGAGCTAGATCAAGATCACATGAATGATTTCCAACAGAAGGAAAATTCCTACGCTTATACAAACATTTTTATATCACATAACTTAATCAAGAGAGGGTTTAGAAATTTACCTCCCTCAATAATAAGGGGAGAGGAGGCTACCACGAGGAATCGTTGATTTGACCGCGCTTAGGTTAGGGAAACCCTAAATCGTAGAGGGCTTTGGAGAGATCCCACCAATTGATCCGATGAGCGACACCAGAAATCAAACCATAGCGGGGTTAGACGATTATAAGAGGGCAAAACCTTGAATCAATTTATACATACAATTTGAGGTGCTAAAATTTCCAAACAAATACAAGGAAATCTGAAATAGGAGGGGACAAAAGAAATTCTTACCCAAGGTGGCCAAATCTAAGCTCAAAAATCCACTTCCGACCATACAATGCTTCTGGTCCATCTTGAGACTTTCTTGATAGCTATTGTTGTAGGCAAATTCAACCATTGGTAGGTACTCGTCCCAAGCTTCTTTGTAATCCAGAATGTAACATCGAAGCATTTCTTCAAGTATCTAATTAACCATTTTGATCTGACCATCAGTCATCGGATGATAAGCGGTGCTCCGGTTGAGTTCGGTGCCCAAAGCTTGCTGGAAGCCTTTCCAGAAATGCGATACAAATCTCGAGTCACGATCTAATACAATCCGCAAAGGAATCCCATGGAGTTTAACAATCTTTGACACATAGATCTGAGTCATATTTTTAGTGTGATGACCTTTCTTATACGAGATGAAGTGACCACTTTAGTCATACGATCCACTATGACCCAAATTGCATCATGCCCTCTCGGAGTACGGGGCAAACCTGTGATGAAGTCCATATAGATGTCTTCCCACTTCCATTCTGAGATAGACAGAGGCTGCAAAAGACCACCAGGACGCTGACGCCGAGCTTTCGCCTTCTGGCACGTCAGTCGTCAGACATTGAGAAGTGAAGCAAACAATACAATTCATCAAACCAGACTATCATACAATCTGCTTCAAGTCATAATACATCTTATCATTGCCCGGATGACCAGATGTGCGAGATTCATGAGCTTCTCGGCAAATACAATCAAACAATTCAAGCGCATTAGGGATGTAGTGGTGAACTCAGAAACGCAAGACATCGCCAGAGACAGAGAAATCTGGAAAAGTCCCAAGTTCAACCTGCCGGCGAATACGCTGTAGTACGGGATCAGGTGGTTGCAAATCTTTCACCTGTTCTACCCATAATGGACCAGAAACTTCTTCTTGACCCTCAGGTGAGACGGATATGTCCATCCGTTCGAGGTCATCAATTAAGACTGCAAGAGTAGTTGACATGAGTGCACAAGAGGAAACAGAAGCCCGACGACTCAACGCATCTGCCTCTGAATTAAATTTACCGGGGACGTACATGAGCTGCAAGTCATAATCTGCTATGAATTCGATCTATCACCTCTGACGAAGATTGAATCCTTCTGAACGAAAATATACTTCAAACACTGATGGTCGGTGTAGAAGTGACACTTCATTCTATTGAGTAATGACACCAAAGATTCAACATAAACACTACCACACCGAATTTCAGATCATGAGTGGGGTAGTTGCATTTTTGAACTTTCAACTGCCTTGACCCATAAGCGATAACACGATCTTCCTGCATCAAGACACATCCCAATCCAACTCCGGAATCGTCAGTATAAACTAAAAAGTCTGACCCCTCTGAAGGAAGAGCTAGAACTGACGCTGAACACAGACGTTGCTTCAATTCCAAGAAGGCCTGCTCACACTGATCTGACCACTCGAATCTAGCAGCTTTTGAGTTAGCATTGTTAGAGGAGCAACAAGAGAGGAAAAACCCTTGACGAAACGTCGATAGTGGTCAACCAATCCAATGAAACTGCGAATTTCAGTAATGGTAGAAGGCCGCTTCCTGTCCGTAACTACGAAAATCTTGGCAGGATAAACGAAAAGTCCGTCTCCTGAAATAACATGCCCCAAGAAAACGACATGATCAGGCCAGAACTCACATTTTGCCAGCTTGACATAGACTTGATACTGATGAAGAGTGGAGATAATGAATTTAAGATGTATTGTATGCTCTTCACGGGTCTTGGAATAAATTTAGATATCATTAATGAAAACGATGATGAACTTATCCAGATATTCATGGAAGACAGAGTTCATAATATCCATAAAAGCAGAAGGTGCGTTTTCAAACAACAAATATCATCAAGAATTCAAAATGTCCATACCGAGTTTTGAAGACGATCCAGGGAATATCAGATTCCTTGATTTTCAGCTGATGGTAACCCGTTCTGAGATCTTTCTTGGAAAAGACGGTACTATCCTTGAGCTGATCAAAGAGATCATCCACGCGCAGAAGATGATTGACTGTAACCTTATTTAGATCTCGATAATCAATGCACAGTCTCATGAAATTATCCTTTTTTTTCACGAAGGGAACGAGGGCTCCCCAAGGTGAAGAGCTAGGACGAATATACCCACGCTCAAGCAATTCATCCAATTGCGATCTAAGCTCCTCAAGTTCGCGCGGGGCCATACGATAGAAAAATTTAGATATGGGGTGCATTCCAGGCGTTACATTAATAGATAACTCCACATCTTGATCAGGAGACATTCTAGACAATTCGCCAGGGAAACGTCAGAAAACTCAGAAACAATTGTGATGGATTCGAGTTGAGGAGAGGTAGAATCCGAAAAATGAAGCATATACAAAACAAGTAGAACATCCTTGACTAAGAAGGCGAGTGACGTGCACACCAAAAATTACTTTCAGGTGGCTACGAGTCTGAACATGAATACTGTAGTCCTTGCTATTAATGCTGAGATTGATCCTCTTTTTCACACATTCTAGCTTTGCTTTGTACGCAACCAGCCAATTCATGCTCAAGATTACAGCAAACTCTGTCATATCTAGAACTATAAGGTCGGTGGAGACTTGCAATTTACCAAGCAAGATCGGACAATTGAGAATGCCCCTATTAGAAAGGTGCAGATGACCTGACACAAAAATCTCATGAGGGACCTCAAGTGGCGAAGTAGGTCAGCAAGGAAGGTCCACAATATGAGGAGCGATGAAAGAGTGAGATGCACCAGAATCAAATAAAATTTACATCCACTTATTCTTGACTCTAAATCTCCCTAAAAATAGAAATTACCGTCACAAATCATGATTGTTCGCCACTAAGGCAGATAACTTAAGATGCAGAAAAATAAAAATAACGCATACATACTAGAGGTAACATCGGTAGATGCGAGTGCCTTGCTTTAATAGATGATGTTCAACACAACTTTGCCCTTTTCCTGAGCTTTCGAAATAGATTACAGAGGCTGAACGGGATTTGGGCTTTTCTTTATAGAGTAGTCTTGAATATGATGCCCAACTTGACCACATCTGTAGTAGACATTCTGCTTACTACGACAGTCCTTCAGTAGGTGACCTGACTTCTTGCAGTAAGCACAGACGGTGGAGGCAAAGACAAACGTCAACTGAGGTTGCTGTGCAGGAACAACCATCTTCTGTTTCTTTAGGAGGATACGACAGATTTATGCGACATGACCCACCTTATGGCAAAAGACAAACCTCCTTAGACTTGAGGCCTTGCTCCTAAGACGGAGCACCCTTGCGCTTGTGGTCAGAGGCTAGAACCATGCAGTACCTTCTTGGCAGCGCGATCCAACTCAATAACTTCCACTTGCAAAGTGACTCCTGTAGTCTCGGTGTAGGTGGTGATGCCATGAGCAACCACATGCTGACGGAAATCATGTCGAAGCCCCTTCACAAAACGGCTGATTTTCTTAGACTCATCTGACACAAAATCCAAGGCAAGGTGGGATAGATGGGAGAACTTTTTGTACTCAGTCACTGTTCTGCCAAGCTGTTGGAGGGAAAAGAACATCTCAGCTAACTTGTCTCGCTCCACAGAAGAGAGAAACTTATCTAAGATGACTTCCTTGAATTGACCCCAGGTCAAGGAGGCAGAATTGGGGAGATTGTTACGCTGAAGCCACCAGGTGTAAGCATCTTCGGTCAGCTGGTAGGCTGCAAGAAGAACTTTCTGAGCTTCTGGAACTCCAGCATACTCGAAGTGCTTCTACATCTGGGAGAGCCATGCAAAGATGATGAAGTAGTATCAATCGCCATTGTAGAATGAAGGCTTTAGCCTTTTGAATGCCAGAGTATCTGCCATCGCTACAGGAGCAGCAGTCAGATTTGACATGAGCGGGGGCAGTAGGGTGACGGCAGGCAAGCCGGTTCTAGAATCAGGTGCAAGAGGGGTGGCTCCAGGAGGGGCAATAACAATATCTACTCCAATTATTGCTGCGCGGCTGGAACCAGAGGCTGGATCAGGTGTTTGGCGATCCTCCTCTAAGAGAGTAAGGCGGTCCATAATCTACCTTAGAATCTGGGCAGTGGCATCTCCAGAAGCTCTCCCCGTAGAAGAGGTAGCCTGCTTGCGCTACGACCGCTTAGGAGGTATCTAGAAAGAGATACAAGAGATTCGAGTAAGAGAAACAGTCAAGTTGAATAGAAAAGATTGAGACTAGAGGTTTTAGTACTTTAATACTGTCAAATACATAAACTATGTAATAGTTATAGCATTTTCATTGGATAACTCTATGTAATGATCATGCAAATACAATAATAAAATTACATGCAATGACAAATAATTTGTAAATCCATGTGTGTACAATCACCATCTATTGCTCTTAGTTTAACACTTGTGCAATGAGTTATGCTATGCATGCAATATAATTGTGCTTAAAATGCATTACTAAGAATGTTTATAAATAGATACACATGTCATGTTTAGTGCCTATTTCGCTTAATATGTCATGCATATTATGCTTCATATGCACCTAAATGTTAAGGTTGCCCATAATCCCTTAACATTCGTGTGCAGATTACTCATGTTTATGAGTGTAGTGTGAGTGCTTCAGCTAAGAACAACAAATAATGACAATGCGCGTGAAGAAACGATGCATGCATATATATTTATATAATAAAATTTAAAATATATGAAATTTTATAAAATATTTTATCTTTATAAGCTCAACCTACGTCTGATACCAACTGTCACGACCCGTCTAAAGGAAGGATCAGGGTGTGCTTCAGACAGGTCGTGATGCCATAAGCATGGGCGAAAGAAAATCCATGTCTGTTAGGCAGGAACTAATTTAATGTTGTTAGATTTAAAATAATTACCTTGGAGAAAATAAATTATTTTTATGCAGAAGCTTTAGAGTTTATCAGTGAAAAAAATTAGATGCACATGTATTTTAATAAAGCTCATGACACACAGTGCTGATACTAAATTTCAAATAAAAATATATCAAAGGAATGAACATGTAAATACATATCAAATTTCAGTACATAATTTATAACCGAGAAGTTGTCCATGACACAAAAAAATGGCTGATCATAACTATTACATAATAAAAAATTTGACAATAAAGGAAAAAAATACATTAAACCAGACACAACAATAAATAAGATAAACCTCCAGGAACTGAGAACTTGACGTAGATCAGATTAGGCTCAGGTAGCAGGCGGCGCAGTCACAAACGCTAAGACAATTTCTAAAACAGGAAAGAAAAAGTCTCAGAACATTGAAATAAATAGCTAGCAAAGTAGAATATAATACGAGCAAGGAAAATCAGAATTGTACACGTACCAATTTTTATGAAGCAAAACTAGTAATACAGATAAGTAAAAGAGTCAAGCAGAAACAAATTTAATTATTAGCCTACTTTGAAGTATAACATATATTTCTTCATGAAATGTCTTAAGTTGTACTAATGAAATGTGTAAGTGTTTTATTTGATGCACATGAGTTTTTAAGTTCAGATGCAAGTCTTATCAAATAATTCGTGCTTGTCATGACCATTTATTTGTTCCCAAGTCATGAGGGAACTTAAGTCAAGAAATTGCATCGATTAAACACTACTTTTCAATGGTTGTTTATGATATTAATGAATTAAATGATTTATAGTTTAGAGACTCATAACGTATTAAGACATGCTATTGATTTGCCAATTTAGATTTTTAGGGGAAAGTTTATAAACATAGGAAAATGTGCAAGAAAACAAAATTTAATGTTTGCGAACGAGAGAGATTTCTCTACTTGCCTTAAATAAGGGTGAAACTAACGGCGACGGCTAAGAGACGCAAGCAAAAAACTGAAAACCTTATTTGAACCTGTTCAAGATCACACAAATGATTTTCGACAGAAGGAAAATTCCTACGCTTGCACATGCATTTTTATATCACATAACTTAATCATGAGCGGGTTTAAAAATTTACCTCCCTCAATAATGAGGGGAGAGGAGGTTACCACGAGGAATCAGGGATTTGACGATGCTTAGGTTAGGGAAACCCTAAATCGGAGAGGTCTTTGGAGAGATCCCACCAATTAATCCGATGAGCTGCACCGACAATCAAACCACAACGGGGTTAGACGATTACAAGAGGGCAAAGCCTTGAATCAATTAATTCATGCAATTTGGGGCGCTAAAATTTCCAAACAAATATAAGAAAATCTGAAATAGGAGGGGAAAGAGGAAATTCTTACACAAGAAGGCCAAATCCGAGCTCAAAAATCTAAGTAGAGGAGGATTCAAGCAAACCCTAGGTGTCCCTCTCGCAAAAATCCCGGCCAAGACTAAGGGAGAAGAGGGATAGAGGGCTGCTGAAGGTAGAAGAGGCGGCTGCCGACCCCCATGAAGGAGGCGAAGCCGCTGCTGCCCTTGTTGAATGGAGAAGGAAGTTAAAGTGGCCAAGGAGAAAGAGTAGCCGCTACTGCCGACTTAGGGAGAGGAAGGAGCAGCGGGCGTCGTCTCTTGGAGGGGATGGAGTCGCCGACCAAAGTAAGGGAGGAGGGCAGCTGGAGGCGGTGCCAACGGAGTCGGGTGAGGCTTCCGGGACATGAGCGGCAGAAACGCTGGGGTCGGGAGACGAGTGGGAGGTGGGATCGAAGCGGGATCGGCAGGAACTGGGCTGTCATGGGGTTTAATTGAGGGGGGGGGGGGGGTGCTGCGACTAGAATCGGAAAGGAATTAACCTAATACGTATTTATTATTGATGTGTTATTCTATATGTGCCTCTTGTATCTATATATGCCTTTCCCCTTTGAGGATGAATGTAATTTTTACTTTCCTCATTCAATTTGGTATCAGAGGCGGAAAACGATCCCGACCCCGATTCACCCTAACCCCGACCCCGCTCTGCCCGACATCTTCCCTTCTATTTCTTCCCGCATTGCGACACCGTTCTCCGCGCGATGTGAGGGCTTTGTCCTCCCACTGCTGCCGCCGTCCTCCTGCTGCTGCCGCCGTCCGCCTGATCCCGACCTCCGCCTTCTCCCGCGATTCAGTTAGGGTTCTCGGCTTCTTCCGCCGACATCTTCCCTCCATTCTCCTCTGCTACAGCCGACTTCCTCCTTTGTTTCCCCGCTGATTTGGTTGGTGTTTACCGCCTCTTCCCTCACTTCTTTTATTCTTATGACCTAGATCTGTGATCTATGGTCTTCCTTCCTTTTTTGGGTTGGGTTTTCCTCTTCTGTTTAAGGGTTTCTCTTCTTCCCATCCCATGTATTCCTCCCTCTTTGGTTCGAATGATGGATTTGCTCGGCGCATTACTACCGCCCTTCTCAATGAAAAAAACTTTATCGCTTGGTCCAACTCCGTGCGAGTCCCTTTTGCCGGACATGACAAGCTTGATTGGCTTGAACCTAATGGTGTTCCCAAGCCTTCCGACGAAAAGGCTATCCGTCAATGGCGCACGAAAAATTTCAAGATTCTCGGGTGGCTTCAGTGCTCTATGGAGCCCCACATTTACGAGCAGTTCATGTGATTCGATTCAGTGCCGTCTCTTTGGGCTGCCTTGACGCGTACCTACGGTCACACACGCGTTGATACGCGGATTTATTCTGTCTTCCAAGAGATTTTTACTGCTCGCCAGGGGGACCGTTCTGTGCACGAGTACTTTACCATTCTCTCAAGGAGATTCTAGTAGCTTTCTGACCTTGAGCCGCTCAGTGTTTTTCCACATCCAGAGGATCTTCTTATTGCCAAGCGGCGATAGGAGAAGCGGGAGACCTATCAGTTCCTGATGGGCTTGAGGCCCGAGTTTGAGCAGATTAGGGTTCAGATTGTCAGCATGAACCCTCTTCCTGATATCTTGGATACTTATTCCATGGCGGAGGAGCATGAGCGCCGTGCCCGCCTGACTGCTGTTTTGTCTGTTCCAGCTTCTGTTCCTATTCCAGACCAAATGGCCCTGGCTTCAGGTCGTCCTTCTTCTGCACGCGGGGGGGGGGGGGGGGGTACTTTTACCTCTAAGGGTCGCGGGGGTTGCCGCAGCATCCCATTTGCCTTTGTTCAGTGTCAGCATTGCCTCCGGACTGGTCATGAGAAGGCCCGATGCTGGCTTCTCTTTCCTCACCTACGCTAGCAGTCCCCCACCACGCGTGCTGCAGCCACTACTTCTTCCGACTTTGGGGGCGAACCTGATTCCAGTGCCTCTTCCGGGCCTCCTTCCGCCGACTGGAGTCAGCTTATAGCTCAAGTGCAGCAGCTCCAGTCTCAGCTTCAGCTGCACTCTCCGTTTCACCAGCCTCTTCCTGCTCAGCCACGACCTTCCTCCTCGTCGTTCTCGTCGACTTCAGCGTCTGCGTCAGGTACCTCGATGGCCTTTCATGTCACTCAAGTGGGGTCCTCTCCTCCCTGGGTGATTGACTCTGGGGCCACTGATCACATGACTGGTGAGACACTCTTGTTCTCTTCTCTTGAGTCTCTGAGCGTCCATCGGCAGGTTCGCCTTGCCGATGGCTCTGTGACCCCCATCCTTCACCGGGGCACAGTTCCTCTGATTCACTCCTTCTCCTTAGGTTCAGTTCTTCATGTTCCTAAACTTGCTTTAAATCTTCTTTCTGTTAGCCAATTGACTCGTTCGTTGCACTGCTCGGTGATATTTTTTCCTTGTGGTTGTGTTTTTCAGGACCTGACCACGAGGAAGACTTTTGGCTATGGCCGTGAGCGCGACGGGCTATACCAGCTGGATCTTCCACCTCCTTCGCCCTGTCTCTCACCCCCATCCATCACTGCTGCTACTACTTCACCTGCTCTTTGGCATGCTAGACTGGGGCATGCGAGTCCTCAGATCGTGTTGTCGCTTTTTCCGAGTGTCTCGTTTGAGAACTCTTTTCAGTGTGATTGTGTCAGCTTAGTAAACATACATGCACTACCTATCTTGTTTCTGTTTCTCATAGTTCTGCACCGTTTGATATTATTCATTCAGATGTTTGGGGACCTGCTCCAGTTGTTTCTTATGATGATTTTTGGTATTTTGTTACTTTTATAGATGATTTTACTCGTTGCTGTTGAGTCTATCTTATGCGTGCCAAATCTGATGTCTTTGATTTATATACCCTGTTTACTAATATGGTTACGGCTTAGTTTTCCTCTCGTATTCTGGTCCTTCGCTCCGATAACGGGGGGGGGGGGGGGTCCTCTTTCACTGCTTTCCTTGCTACCCAAGGAACCCTTCATCAGTTCTCCTGTCCCTATACACCAGAACAGAACGACGTGGCGGAACACAAAAATCGTCATCTCTTGAATGTGACCTGGTCTGTTCTTCGTGGTCTCGTGTCCCCAAGTTGTTTTGGAGTGCCGCCCTTCTTACGGGGACCTTCTTGGTCAACCGTATGCCTTGTCAGCCTTTAGCGGGTCGGATACCGCTTAGCCTTTTATCTCCCCACCGCCCTCTATTTCCTGTCCCTCTCCGGGTGTTTGGGTGTGTGTGACCGCTGTCCGACTCGGACAAAGCTTGATGACAAAGCTATCCGATGCTTCTTTTTGGGGTATTCCTCTTCTTCCAAGGGCTATAGGTGTTTTGACCCGTCTTCTCGCAAGACTTTTCACTTCTTGGAGGTTACGTTTTTTGAGGATGTCCCCTTCTATGGTACCTTCTCTGTCCCTGTTGCTCGTTCTGCTCTGCCACAGCCAGCTCTGGTTGCCCTTGCTCCGCTGCACGACTCTCTTCCGTTGCAGACATACACTCGTGGCCCACGTGGACCCTCACATGTCCACCCCATTCTTCGGGATCCACTGGTTACGCCCAGCTCACAGGACCTTGTGCCACATCCTCTGGCAGGTGATATTCTTCCCTCCTCTGACTTACCCATTGCACTTCGCAAGGGTAAGCGTTCTTGTGTTACTGATCATCCTGTTGCAAGCTATGTGTCCTACCAGCGTCTTTCTCAAGGTTACCAGACTTTCCTGACTGCTACCGACCAGATCAGAGTTTCGAGTTCGATGACTGAGGCGTTCCAGCAGCCTGAGTGGGTGACGGCAATGGAGGATGAGATGTCCGCACTACAGAAGGCGGGCACCTAGTGTTTGGTCCCTCTTCCTGCAGGTCAGAAAACTGTTGGCTGCCGTTGGGTTTACACTGTCAAGTATAATGCCGATGGTTCTCTTGACCGCTACAAGGCCTGTCTTGTCGCGAAGGGCTTCACTCAGACTCCTAGGGATTACGGATTGACCTTTACCCCGGTGGCCAAGCTATCTACTGTCTGTCTGCTTGTCTCTCTCGCTGCCTGCCATGGGCGACCTCTTCATCAGATGGACGTAAAGAATGTCTTTCTTAATGACGACCTTGCTGAGGAAGTTTATATGGATCCGCCCCCCGGTTACAAGCTTCAGGGGGAGTATTTGGGCCGTGTTTGCCTTTTACAGAAGTCCTTGTATTGGCTGAAGCAGTCTCCTCGTGCATGGTTTGAGCGGTTTGGTACTGTTGTTCTTCAGAGTGGGTTCACCAGATGTCATGCCGACCACACATGCTTTGTTCGGACTGCTGTGGATGGACGTAGGGTCATTATTCTTGTCTATGTGAATGATATCATTCTTACCGGTGACGATAGCTCGGGGATACTTCAGATCAAGGGGGTTCTTCAGAAGACATTTGAAGTGAAAGATTTGGGGCATCTGAAGTACTTTCTCGGGATTGAGGTTGCCAGATCTCAGCAGGGGAACTCTTTGTCTCAACGCAAGTATACACTTGACCTCTTAAGTGATACTGGCCTTCTTGGGTGCTCTCCTGTGTCTACACCCATGGATCCGAACCACCGCCTTCATGCTGAGTCTGGCGATCCTCTCCATGAACCGAGCAGATATCAGCGTCTTGTTGACATACTTATCTATTTGACCAACACTCGCCCTGACATTAGCTTTGCTGTGAGTGTGGTCAGTCAGTTCATGCATGCTCCCCGGACTTCTCACCTAGATGCAGCATTTCGGATCCTCCACTACTTGAAGGGTTCTCCTGGCTTAGGGATCTTCTACCGTTCATCTCTGGCCCTTGATCTCACTTGTTACACGGATTCTGACTATGCTGGTTCCCTTATTGATCAACGTTCTACCTCGGGGATGTGCACTTTCTATGGTGGCAACCTTATTTCCTGGAAGAGCAAGAAGCAGAATGTTGTCTCCCGCTCGTCTGCTGAGGCTGAGTACCGGCTATGGCCCACGACGCTACTGAGCTCCTTTGGCTGCGTACCCTCTTGACCGAGCTTGACTCTCCTCCCTCTGGTTCTTCGACTCTTGTGTGTGACAACCAGTCCGCTCTCATGCTTGCCTCCGACTCAGTTCTGCACGAGCGGACTAAACATATTGAGGTTGATATTCACTTTCTCAGGGAGCACATCCGTCCAGGGACACTTGAAGCGTCCTATGTTCCCTCCGCAGAGCAGATTGCCGATGCCTTCACCAAGGCAGTTGGGCCTTCCAGACTTCTCTCTACATGTGGCAAGCTGGGCTTGCTTGACATTTTCGCGCCAGCTTGAGGGAGAGTATTGACGTGTTATTTGTTATTGACGTGTTATTCTATATGTGCCTCTTGTATCTATATATACCTTTCCCCTTTGAGGATGAATGTAATTTTTACTTTCCTCTCATTCAATTATACGTTGATTATTATTATTATTATATTTTAATGTTTTTTTAAAAAGTAGATTGTTACATTTTTTTCGCTCTCAATGTGATCTTCTAGTGTATGCCCAGAGCTCTCCAGATGGTTGCCCGAAGCTCGCCTGATGGTCTCCCGAAGCTTGCCCGATGGTTCCCTGATGGTTGCCCGAAGCTCGCTCGATGTTTGCCCGAAGCTCGCCCGATGGTCGCCCCACGTTAATTTTGGAATCACGCTTCGTTATGGCGCGGTTAAGTTTTCTCCACGTGTTTTAATCACGTGCGTCTCTAATGGAAGATTAAACATGCACAATATACAAAAAATTATCAATAGATTGACCGGTGCACTTATCCCCACCCTTTCAGATGTTTTAGTGAAAATGATATCCAAATTTATGGTTTGATTCGAAGTTCAATGAATTGCCACGCTCAGTCGTGGCATGCTGTGAGATTGTCGCAGATGAACATTGTTAGACATTTTCGATTATCATTTGAAAAGATTAAATTATTGGCAATCAAAACATAGAGAAACAAAACTAAAGTACAAGAACTGTTCGATCTTGACAATTCGCCCCATGAGGTCCGAACCGTTGAAATAGGGTACTTCCAAAGCACGACAGAGATACCAATAGGTTACTTCCAAAGCACGTTGAAATAGGTTACTTCCAAAGCATGTTGAAATAGGTTACTTCCAAAGCATGTTGAAATAGGGTACTTCCAAAGCATGTTGAAATAGGGTACTTCCAAAGCATGTTGAAATAGGGTATTTCCAAAGCAACATTGACAACAGAGATACCTTTAGGTTTCCTTTTCATCTATTGTAAGAGTTGCACGATGTGAGCACAACGGAGGCTTGTTGGCATCCAACTTCTGGAATGGTGGACGCAAAGGGTAAGTCCGACAAAATGTTACCCCCTAAGGTTGAATGTGCCAAGAGAGGATAGATTTGGAGAGAAAAGGAGGGGGAAAGGGCAAGCAATGAAAGAAATTTCAAGAGAGGAATCCTTGAGCCGACCCTAGGACAACATGTTCCTGTGCAAGCAATGCATTTATTATATATATTTAATAGACCTCCACACCCATGACCTCCAGGTGCATGTTAACTATGCACCTACTTTGTTATAGATGTTATAATCTTCAGTCTTCACTGATGGAGAGATTTCAAGAGAGGAATCTGTAGCCAACCCTAGGCCAAAGTGTTCCTGTGCAAGCAATGCATTTATTATTTATTTAATAGACCTCCATGCTATTCTATGAATTTAATAGACCTCCACGTTATTATAGTAATATCTGTTACGCCATCTATGCTTCCTACTTTGTTTAAGATGTTTTAATCTTCAATCTTCACCCATGGAGTGTTGCAGGCTTGCAGTAGGTTGAGTTGATTTCTTTTTCTTTATCACATGGTATATTGAAAAAGAATTTTAAGGTGGTAGGCTGGTGGCACATTTAAGGACAACATATGTTATTGTAATATTTATGGTAACGGCACTTTCATAGTGTCTTTTCTCAATTTTTTTGAATTTAATCTTTTGCAAACTGCACCTACCATGAAACTGATATAAAGCACTCCTTTGTTAATTTGCTTTCTCCTGAATGTATTGATTTTATTTTTGCTAAACCTTACACTGGCCCTATATTATTTAGTTTTGTGGTCATATTTCAGGCTTGTTTTATACTCATGGAAAACTTGTAGCACAGTCCTCCAAACATTATTCAGGATTCAGCAGGGAGCTAGATCCTTGGAAATGCTGCTTTACACCAAGTTATTTAGGAGTTATAGAGGGTCTAAAAGCTTTGGTAATGGTTAATTTTAGCGTCCTACATCATAGGCCATTCAGTTCAGCTTCTACAAGTACAAAGAGGAATCCATATTTCTCAACAGTAAGCCTTGATGATGTTCGCCATTTTGTAGATATATTAGGTCATAAAAGTGTTATTCAGGATGAGGATAGATTGCTTGCTGCAAATATTGATTGGATGCGAAAATACAAGGGTTCAAGTCAGCTTTTGCTCTTACCGAAAAACACTGAAGAGGTATGTATAATCATTCCAGAGGAGTTCAAATAGAGGTTTAATATTCAAATTTATTGTATTATATGCTCTGTATGAATTGATCTAGCTTTTCTTTTATCGTCTCTATGATCACTTTTGTGAATGCTAACTTCAATTCTTTTTGTTGAGAATGTAGTCTCGCATAAGTTAGCTCATATACTCTTATGCACTTGACAATGTTATAGATGTCGCATGACATGTCTTTTGACATAAAGGTTTCGAGGAGAAAATGCTAAGACATCGACATTTTAAGAAAAAAATATCTTTCTCAAGCCATTGCGCCCTATATACAAACAACCCTAAATTTTTGAAAATATTGCCCGATATACAAACAACAACACTCAAGCCTTTATCACACTATAGTGGGGTCGGCTATATGAATCCTTTGTCGCCATTGCGCCCTATCTTTAGTCATAATCTCACTAATGCCTAAGTACATCATGTCTTTCTTTATAGTTTCATTCCAAGTCTTTTTTAGTCTATCCCTCGCCCGTTTAACATGCCTAGTGGCTAAAATCTTGCAACGCCCAACAAGTGCCTCTAATGGTCTTTTTTGTATGCGTCAGAACCATCTTAATTGTGCTTCTCGCATCTTCTCTACAATTGGTGCCACTCCTGTTTTTTCCTTGATACATTCATTCCTTATTTTATCCAGTATCGTGTATCTACACATCCACCTAAGCATTCCCATCTCCACAATTCCCATTTTTTGCTCATATACATAATTCACTGCCCAACACTCAGAATTGTAGAGCAGCGTCGGTCTAATTGTAGTATGGTAAAACTTGCCTTTAAGTTTTATTGGTACTTTACGATCACGCAAGATCCTAGACGCGCCTCTCTATATTAACCAACCTGCTTGGATTCTATGTATCACATCTTTATCCACACCTCCATCATTTTGAACTATCGATCCCAAATATTTAAAGCACTCACCGCGAGAAATATGGTGAGGGTTGTGTTAGGTAGACGATCAATGTAAAATTTAGTCCTTCTTATGTATCGCCAGGTATATCGAGCGATATTTCGAGGCCGATATATCGACTTATGTATAAAACAAATTTATTTTTTTCATTTCTTTTAAACGATCGAGCGACAATAATTTGTGATGTGCTTCATTTTGTGCATCTCTCAGCGCAAGCTTTGTCAACTTTTTTATCTCGCTCTCATTTTGTGCTCTTTATGTCGTTTTCTGTCTACGTTTTTTTCTTGTGTAATTTTCAAACATACATTGTGTATATGTGTTTATTAAGTAATTTGGAAACATTAATCATTTGTACTATTATACATATTCACAAAATATATGTATATTTATGAATAAATTTATCTTAATATTAAAATCCGACATTTTAAAATATCCTTGATTTATCTCCGCTATCCAACATCCGACATTTCAATGACAAACCGACATGAATCCGACTAGGGGTGCAAGTTGAGTTGAGCCGGCTCAAGAGCTTGACGAGCTGACTCGAAAAAAACTCGACTCGAGTTCGAGCCAATCGAGCTCGAGCTTGCTTTCGAGCCGAGCTCGAGCCCAGTAAGACTTGTTCATAAGCTCGCAAGCCGGCTCATGAGCATATATTAAATAATATATTGTATTAATATTAGTTAATATATTATAATATATACAACATCACGCCATCTATTCCAACTTCCGAGGTCCACGCTTATACAGACTCAACAGGCTATTTCGACTTCCGAGGTCTTCCACGTTGGCCTTAGTTAATATATTTATTTTATATCATTTCCTATCGCAGGAGGCTAGCAGCTATCCCGTCACCTCATTATATTAATATTATAATATTTCACATCGCATCACCTACTCTTTTTCCCGCTCCTCTATTATATTAATATTAGTAATTATATTAAAATAAGAATTTTGTTGCCTCTCATCGAGCTCGTCGAGCTAGTCCCGAGCTTGACAAGCTCGAGCTTGAGTCTTTAGAAACGAGCTCGTCGAGCTCGAGCTCAGAAAAAAAAAGCCTGAGCTCGAGCTCGAGCCGGCCCTTTTTGATGAGCTCGACTCGTTTGCAGGCCTAAATCCGACATCCGACATTTGCAACCTTGACACTTAATATGGATCCTGCCCCTCCACCTAAAACCAATTATTTTGGGTTGGATGCATAGGTTTTGACTTGATATCAGAGCATGCTAGACCCACCTGCCCACTCCCACATGAAAAAATATCCACATGTTAGAGGACAAGTTTCTACAAGTGAGAATACAATCCCACGTTGGGAAATTCATTTAGGATGGTGCACTTAATAGCAAGACTCCTTTCTTTCTCTATCTCAGTTGAGATCGACTCTCACTGTATCCCTGCCATTTGAAATAGTAGGTCAAGGAAAGGTTATGCGGAGGCTCTTCGAGACTTCTCCCGCTCACTACCGCGCGCCCTCACAATTGAAAGCACATATCAAATATCTCAAGTAAAGGTAAATTTGTGAACAGGTTATCAAGCAACTGAGCTCTCTTGAGCACCCACTTCCTATGTACTTATTTAGGTATGTTGTGATTATTTTCATATAACATCTATACACACAGACACACACAGACACTCAAAAACTCACAGTCACACACAGACACACACAGACACTCAAAAACTCACAGTCACACACAGACACACACAGACACACACAGACACACACGAGTGATAATGCACGAGGGCCCTTGTGCAACTGTGACAATACTCAAACAATGACAGTGCCCCAACCCGATGTTTGTAGCCCCCCAGAACCCAGTACTTCAAATGTTCTTCGATTTTCTAATTCACGCTGATTTGGAATTGTGAGGTCGGGAGAGATGGAGCTCGAGTAGGGGAGGTGGAGTGGTAGGGTTACGATCCAACGATGTTGGGAGAGATGGAGTGGATAGGTGATGCGGGGACAGGAGTCCACCTGCCCCGCCACCTTGGCATCAGCACCAAGGGGCCCACCTGGAGTCAGCACCAGGCAGCTTTATCAGGCCCGCGGGCCATACACCCCAACCAGCTCTCCGCCACGGCATCAGCACCGCGCGGCAGGTTGTTGAGGCCAGGGCTCGATCCCCTGACCTCCTAGATAAGAGGCCCTCACGCAACCTCTCATCACCAACTGATCCGCCGCCACGGCATCAGCACCGTGCGGCAGGTTGTTGAGGCCAGGGCTCGATCCCCTGACCTCCTAGATAAGAGGCCCTCACGCAACCTCTCATCACCAACTGATCCGCGGATCAGTTGGTGATGAGAGGTTGCGTGAGGGCCTCTTATCTAGGAGGTCAGGGGATCGAGCCCTGACCTCAACAACCTGCCGTGCGGTGCTGATGCCGTGGCGGAGAGCTGGTTGGGGTGTATGGCCCGCGGGCCTGATAAAGCTGCCTGGTGCTGACTCCAGGTGGGCCCCTTGGACCCTTGGTGCTGATGCCAAGGTGGCGGGGCAGGTGGACTCCTGTCCCCGCATCATAAAATTGCAGGGGATGAGAGGTTGCGTGAGGGCATCTTATCTAGGATGTCAGGGGATCGAGCCCTGGCCTCAACAACCTGCCGCGCGGTGCTGATGCCGTGGCGGAGAGCTGGTTGGGGTGTATGGCCCGCGGGCCTGATAAAGCTGCCTGGTGCTGACTCCAGGTGGGCCCCTTGGTGCTGATGCCAAGGTGGCGGGGCAGGTGGACTCCTGTCCCCGCATCATAAAAGTGCACTTTTATGATGCGGGACGGGCATCACCACCCGCCCGCCATCCCGGGCCAAGAGTCAGCACCTGCCAGGAAGGCCCACCTGGCATCAACACCAGGAGGCTTTATCAGGCCCGCGGGCCATACACCCCAACCAGCTCTCTGCCACGACATCAGCACCGCGCGGCAGGTTGTTGAGGCCAGGGCTCGATCCCCTGACCTCCTAGATAAGAGGCCCTCACGCAACCTCTCATCACCAACTGATCCGCGGATCAGTTGGTGATGAGCATTCGCATGAGAATGCTTTATCAAGGAGGTCGGGGGATCGAGCCCTGGCCTCAACAACCTGTCGGCGTCTGTTGTGGGCCCGGAGAGCTGGTTGGGGTGTACGGCCCGCGGGCCTGATAAAGCCGCCTAGTGCTGATGCCAGGTGGGCCTTCCTGGCAGGTGCTGATTCCTGGCCCAGGATGGCGGGCGGGTGGTGATGCCCGTCCCGCATCATAAAAGTGCACTTTTATGATGCGGGGACAGGAGTCCACCTGCCCCGCCACCTTGGCATCAACACCAAGGGGCCCACCTGGAGTCAGCACCAGGCGGCTTTATCAGGCCCGCGGGCCATACACCCCAACCAGCTCTCCGCCACGGCATCAGCACCGCGCGGTAGGTTGTTGAGCCCAGGGCTCGATCCCCTGACCTCCTAGATAAGAGGCCCTCACGTAACCTCTCATCACCAACTGATCCAGCCCTGACCTCAACAACCTACCGCGCGGTGCTGATGCCGTGGCGGAGAGCTGGTTGGGGTGTATGGCCCGCGGGCCTGATAAAGCTGCCTGGTGCTGACTCCAGGTGGGCCCCTTGGTGCTGATGCCAAGGTGGCGGGGCAGGTGGACTCCTGTCCCCGCATCATAAAAGTGCACTTTTATGATGCGGGACGGGCATCACCACCCGCCCGCCATCCTGGGCCAAGAGTCAGCACCTGCCAGGAAGGCCCACCTTGCATCAGCACCAGGCGGCTTTATCAGGCCCGCGGGCCATACACCCCAACCAGCTCTTCGCCACGGCATCAGCACCGCGCGGCAGGTTGTTGAGGCCAGGGCTCGATCCCCTGACCTCCTAGATAAGAGGCCCTCAAGCAACCTCTCATCACCAACTGAGCCGCGCATCAGTTGGTGATGAGAGGTTGCTTGAGGGCCTCTTATCTAGGAGGTCAGGGGATCGAGCCCTGGCCTCAACAACCTACCGCGCGGTGCTGATGCCGTGGCAGAGAGCTGGTTGGGGTGTATGGCCCGCGGGCCTGATAAAGCCGCCTGGTGCTGATGCCAGGTGGGCCTTCCTGGCAGGTGCTGACTCTTGGCCCAGGATGGCGGGCGGGTGGTGATGCCCGTCCCACATCAATAGGTTTTCATGTTTTTTTGTGAGAAGCAGAGAGGTCAGGGAGGAGATCGTGAGGGGAAAGGTATCCTTGAATGCATGTGCATGATTATTCTGATTGGGTATATGAATGGTATGATGAGTTTTGATTAAAAATGGACATCCCTGATGAAATAAATGGTGCACACCATTACACCACAAGGGGATATCCTTATATATTAATATACGTATATATATATATATCTTTATATAAAGAAGTTATAAGATGAGTAGTAACATGTCATAGACGAACTGCGTGTCCTGTTTTGGAACCTGTGCAGGCTTTTTGCGGGTTTCTTTCAACACAAGCGTAAGATGCTAATCCGTGGAAAATAATTATGCAGTTATAATTAGACTTCTCTAATGAATATAAAAATACGATTAATGACAAAACAAGCTATATAAGTATGCTAACAGTCAAAATAGCTTAAACATTTCCCTTCGCTTCAAATTTTTGAAAATTGTTTTTTATAGAATAAGTTTTAGACTTTTAGAGTTTGACTTTTTTTTGACACGAGTGATAGTATAGGGGGTGGGGGTTCCGTACTATCGCGATAGTACCCTGGTGACGACAGTGCCCCGACACGATGACGCTTTTGTTGGGTTTTCTATGAGTGTCACATCGTATATGCACAACAGAAATTGTCTTCAAGAAAACCCTAACTAAAAGTAGTGGATCTTGCGAAAACTATGATTTGAGAATAAGACAACATGAATAAAAAACAACATGAATACCTGTGCATAATCGGGTCACAATACTTGATCGGGCTTTAAAATTTGCAGATGCTTTGGTATCGGTTCTAAATCCAAACTTGACTTGATCTGCGGGCCTGCGGCTGATTCGAAACTTGTGCACGACTGACTGAGTTCCGAGAATGCAGAAATAGATCCGCACCTTCACGGGTATCCTCACTAACGCCGAGAAACACATGCTATCGTCAAACGACAGTGGCTGGAAGAAGATCGGGTTCTTTGTCTCCACAGATTACTAGATCCGTTGCTGGAGAAGATGACCGATGCTTGGTTTCAATTCGCAAAAGCGGCCACCACCGTCGGGTCCGCTGTTCTGTACACTTTAGAAAGAGGGCCGTATTAATAGTAATTCTTACTTAACCATAAAACTGAAAATACATCTATATATAATTATCAGTGAACCGGATTTAAGTTAAAAAAGAATTAACCTCATAACAAGTGAACTGGGTTCAGAGTTTAGATGCAGGAGAAAATAGTCTCAGACCATGTCGATTTGATGTCCAGTCTATGTTGTCAAGGCGCGCGCCTAGGTGCGCCTGGGGCGCCTGAGGCGCCTAGTGCACCGGGGATAGCTCGCCGCGCCTTAGCACGGCTGAGGCAGGCTGTGCCCCAGGCGCACCCAGGCACGCACGCCCAGGCGCGCGCCTTACATGCTCTCAGGCGCACCTTGGCGCACCAAAGGTGCGCCTGGGCCTTTCGATGAGTTTTTTTTAAATTTTTTTTGAGATGGGCAAAAACATGATCTCAGACGCACCTGAGGCACCCCTAGGCGCACTTGAGCGCCCAATTCGCTGAAATTGAGCGAACTGGGCGCCCGATTCGCTGAAATTGAGCGAACTGGGCGCCCGATTCGCTGAAATTGAGCGAACTGGGCGCCCGATTCGCTGAAATTGAGCGAACTGGGCGCCCGATTCGCTGAAATTGAGCGAACTGGGCGCCCGATTCGCTGAAATTGAGCGAACTGGGCGCCCGATTCGCTGAAATTGAGCGAACTGGGCGGCCGATTCGCTGAAATTGAGCGAACTGGGCGGCCGATTCGCTGAAATTGAGCGAACTGGGCGCCCGATTCGCTGAAATTGAGCGAACTGGGCGCCCGATTCGCTGAAATTGAGCGAACTGGGCGCCCGATTCGCTGAAATTGAGCGAACTGGGCGCCCGATTCGCTGAAATTGAGCGAACTGGGCGTGCGATTAGCTGAAATTGAGCGAACTGGGCGCCCGATTCGCTGAAATTGAGCGAACCGGGCGCCCGATTCGCTGAAATTGAGCGAACTTGGCGCCCGATTCGCTGAAATTGAGCGAACTTGGCGCCCGATTCGCTGAAATTGAACGAACTAGGCGCCCGATTCGCCAGTTCGCCCGATTCGCTAAAATTGAGCGAACTGGGCGCCCAATTCGCTGAATTTCAGCGAATTCGCTCAATTTTAGCGAATTGGGCGCCCAATTCGCTCAATTTCCTTTTCCCCCTATTTTTGCGCCTTACGTGCCTCAGGCGCACGCCTGCGCCTTGCGCTTAGGCTCCAAGGACCCTTTGCGCCTCGGTGCGCCTTGCGCCTTTGACAACATAGTGTCTAATCAATATATACTATATCGACTAGATGTCCAGACAGCTTCTAATCGAATATTGGCTAGATGTCCAGACAACTTCTAGTCGATATACGATATACACTATATCAACTATATACAGGGGCGGACCCAAGTACAGACACACCCGAGCAAGTGCCCGAGTGTAAATTCTGAAAAAAAAACGCTAGTACATACATAGACAGTACTAAAAAGTCAAGAATAGTCATTTATGTCAGCTGCCAATTCTGAATAAAATGGGTTACTGACTAAACCTAGCTTCCTAGCCCTGTACTTTTATACAAATTGAAGAAGGAAAAATAGGGCAAGTCATCATATCTAGCTGTACTAGAAGGAAAAAAGCAACTGTAGTCATGTCTTAGTATTTTCAGCAATCTATTTAGGCATCTTCTCTCTCATCAAGCTATAAGAAGTTTCTCTTCTCATATATTTAAATTAACAAAAAGAAGCCATGTTTTTATTTTTCTTATTAAAAAACCTTATATCGCTCATCCCAAAATCTTCATTTATGGCCTCATCTTTGCATCTGAGAAGATATTGCTCATCCCAAAATCTCCATTTTTTTCAATTACAATAGTTTTTTTTAATTAAAAAAATATCAAAAAGCTTTATTTTTTAGTTGGTGCCCGGGTCGAACAAAATTTCTAGTTCCGCCACTGGCTATATACCATGATAACCTATAGTCGATATATACTATATCAGTTAGATGTCAAGATAGCTTCTAGTCTACATGCATTTTATCGGCTAGATGTCCAGAAAACTTTTAGTCCAGATGCACTGTATCGACTTAGGGTTCAAGTTGACAATGTCCAAATCGCCAGAATATCAAGTCGATCGACTTGAGGTTTAGTCGATAAACATTAAGTCAACTGAAGCCAAGTGTGCAGTCAAGTCGATATACACTATATCGATTTGATCTCTAGTCGATACGGTCCAGTCGATACAGACACAGTTTAGTCAACATTATATAGTCGACACAAACAATCAAGTTGACATGCACTATGTCGACTTGAGTTCTAGCCGATATCAATATATCAACATGTAGCCTAATCGACACAGACTTTCTCCTACTCAATCCAAGTTTGTCTCTCCGCTCATATCATATATAAGTCGAGCCACCCCGATCATATATCTAATTTCTCGTACGTTATTATGTGCAACCCTATAAACTCATATTATATTGGCAACTAAAATAACTCCTTGATTACTTCTAGTTCACACAAGATTCCAACAGTCTCCCACTTAACCTAGAACGTATCAACTATAATCTCACAAGCAATGATCAGTATCTAGCAATGCATCACTGTTACCCAAGTAATACAAGATTTTGTAACTCAATGAACCAATCTGTGACCAATGTATAAGTGTTGTCATGGACCTTTGTCCCTTACATCCAGATTGAACTCGAGGCATGGAGCGTGACCCCTATTAATAATTTAATATTTGTTTCTTGATATAGAGTAGACTTTCTGAAATTGGTGAGTTCAATATCATATATTGACTCAACCCGACATGACCATGCATTTTACGGTCTCATTCCATAAAGGAGCCCATGGATGTAACTCCTTTTATATAGGAGAACAAATTCCATCTCTGTCTACACAAAAACACTCAAATGATTCGCAACGTACTCAAGAACCGACCTTTTCATTAATTTTTCTCAAGAAAGACTTTAGATAACATCAAAGTATGCTCTTCCTCACCTGATGGATGGTGTGACTTTCAGTTAAAGAACCACAAACACTATTGTTACTTGAGACCTACTTGTGATACACTCATATAACAATCGACAACGTAGTCTCATGGTGGGTCGGTCCAGTACAATTTATTCTCTAACAAGTATCTATATGATGACTTAATATCCAATATCTTGACCTGTGAGAACCGATCATCAGTCAACCTACATACTAGTTTTATTGCATCATCCTCGCCATAATTTCTAAGATGATATTTCGACCAGAAACCATTTAAGAATAATGCTTTTTATAAACATATGCTCTTACATTCAAGTCACACACTTGAATTCCTATGAAAGCAAAAATTCCAAGGACATTTATTATGCTACATGCCTGCTACGAGAAAGTCTAATAATGACTGGGACGTCTACTAAAATATGGTGGCCTATCAGGAGGCTCTCCCGGTGGAGTGTAGAAAAACTCATCACGTGTGTGACGAGTGTTTAGATGACTGCGTGAGACACGTATACTCAAGTACGAGCTCGTAGCCAGCCAAATGTCTCTCAGGGAACGCAACACATCAGGGGGCTCACCTGAGTGGAAGTCGTGTACACCGACTAGAAAACGTGACTCTCGAGTGTGGTGCGTGTTCCAAAAAAGAAAGAGCTCGTCTGGTGGGTCAGCAGGTGGTGCGTCCCAAAAATCATCGAGGGTACGATGCGCCATAATGCAGGCCCTCAAAATATGAGTATGCTCAAGCATACTCAATGAAGACCCTACATACGTTATGCTCCACACAAGATCAACTCTCTGGGGCAAAGCTATAGATGATAGCGAAAGAGACACCAATAACTCAAAGCTCATAAATAAGCGTCTCACCCGAATCGCATCCTCACCAGGATGTGGCGGCTCATCAGGAGGCTCAACAGGGGGGTCATCGTAAAACTCGTCACTAGGGTCATGATCCTCCATGTGAGTACCATTGCAAGGGGCCGTGTCCCCGTGAATGGGTGACATAGTCACTGCGAGATCAACATCAAGCTCTGGGCTCTCGGTCGTGATGTTACTCAGGGCAATGACAACGGGAGAGCAACATAGACCTACACTCAAAAATGGGCCTGTGGGTGTAGTGTCAAGAATTGGGTCTGTGGTAAGGGTGTTAACTAACCCGGTGCATGACAGAAGAAGAGGTGTAGGTGAGGAACACAGTACTGCAGAATCAATAGGTCGCTCAGGCTCACTCTCAATCGGGGTCGCAGGAGACGGGTCAGAGACAGGTGATAGGTCACTCACTAGGCTAAGTACCTCACTGGGGTGAGAGCAATCCGCCTCGTGTGTCACTTCTGTCGTGGCTGACAGGATAGTGGTAGGCGTTGTGGTGACCTCAGCATAAGAGGGACTTGTACTGCAGAGGTCAGGGTGAGAATCCCATCGAACAGCTCTTGCGGATCTCAATGACTGTTCATAACAAAGGACGAGCTGATATGTCTGCTCGAGGGACTCCGAGCTATGATAAACTACCTTAGTATGAATGTCAGATCGAAGCCCAGACCAAAATCTGGTAGTGGCCATTGCTGGGTCCTCTCGGATATCACTCCTCACAACTAACTCATCAAAGCGATCCTTGTACCCAGCGTCAGACATGGATCCCTGCTGAAGGGAAAATAATTGGTCGAGCAAGCGACTCCGATATGCCGAAGGCAGATATCTTTGACACAATATACGCTTCATGTCCGCCCAACTAGTGATGCGACGAAGACGGTCTCGCTCGCGGGTCCTTTCAACGCTAGCCCAATAAGCCATCGCCTTATCTAAAAGTCTAAGTTTCGCAAACTTGACGCGATGCTCACCGAATAACTCAAAATAATCTAAAAAACACTCCATGTTCACGAGCCAATAGATGAAAGACTCGGGACTCGATGAGCCGTCAAAGGAAGGGGAAGTAGAGTACGAAACTGACTCTTAAGATCTCTCTCGGAACGACTATCCTCATAATAATCATTCCTAAGGTAACCGAGTCGTGTCGAAGGATCAACACGATTTACTCGCGTGTACGGATAAGCACGACGACAATCATCATACTGATCGTCTCTAGCATAGTGGGGTCGTGTCAGTGGGTCAACACGATCTCTGAAAGTGGTGCACTGCGATCGAGAATGATCGTCGTAATAATGTGAGGATCTCCCTGACGGGGCTCTGTGAGAGCAGGTGCAAGTGGACTCAAGACCTCCAAAGTGAGGTGGGGACAAGTGGTGATACCTAGACATAATGAAAAACCTATAGAATCTACGACTGCGTATCGAAAAGTGTGTGCAACCTCGTTGCACGCAATCTCTTTATGATACCAATTGACGCAGGACGAATCCATAGGCGGCGGAAAATTTGCGACCTAAACCTACATGCTATGCAAAGTCCGACGGTGTGAATTCAGATTAGATAATTAAAATTAATATCCCACGCAGATAAATTCAAGACAAGGAAAGATATTTTATTTGAGCGAGACAAGCTTAGGCTTCCCTCTGCGTGGAGGGTCAAAGCAAGAGCGCGAGGCGAATAAATCCTGCAAATCACAATATTTATCTAAACAAAACTACCACGATACACGAAATTCAAACAAGTGCAAGCTCCAACCCAATAATAATAATGCTGAAAATAATAATCCAATACAACTATACTCACAAAGTAGCGGGCTGACCGAGACACTGGAGATTTTGGATCCGGATGCGTAGATCGGCGATCGCATGTGGAGCCGACGGCGTGGAAATAATGGAGGTGGCTGTCCTCGACGGTGGATGGCTAAATCGGACCGGAAATAAATAGATCCAGGCACGAGGCGGGGGGATCCTGGCGGGGAAGGATAGATCCGATATTTTGGAATCGGATCCGGGCTGAAAATTCCAGATCTGGACTGATCCAGAAGGTGGAGGGCTGCGGGATGGTGGTTCCACAGAAGGAGGGGCTGGGGGTGGAAATGATGGTGGGGAGGGGGGCTTAAGTACTGTAGGTGAAGTGGGGTTTTTGGCGATGCTTTGGGGCCGGATGTGAGGTGGCTGGGAGAGGGAGTCAAGCGGGACTTGGTGGTGCTGCTACAGAGAGTCAGATGTGAGGCGGCTGGGAGAGGGAGTAACGGGAGGGTTTGGTGGATGTGGTTCCAGGAGGAATCGGGGAGTCCGACGGGGGAAGAAGGCTGGAGGAGAAAGCATAGGAGTGAACAATAATGTTAATTAAAGTATAGGCGTGAACAGTAATCTAAATTCTTGAACAATAGATGGAAATTGAACTTATACTGGAATCTGGACAGCAATACGTGGCTGCGTTTGGGAGGGTTGGGGGGGGGGGGGGGTTGTGGGAGAGGATTTGGAAGGGGAAAAAGAGGCTTAGGGTTAGGACAAACCTTGGGGAGGGAGATACAAGCCTAGGAGTCGTCACATAGGGTTCCACGGAGTCGGCACCATGGAGGGATCGCCGGATTTCGGGATTTCTCTTCTCCAAAATCTGCAATGACTTAGATCAGCCCCTAAGAGGTTTATTTATAATAAAGAGAAGATTAGGGCATCTCCCATCAACGACTATGATTGGCCGGAGGTGAGGTTACCCAAATACAACAAAATAAATGCAAACATAGTGAAATAATATATTAAATCGATTTGCAACGGGAATCTAGACACATCTGCAGAGTCCGATCGTCGACCCGGGCACACCATATATGGAAATTCACCAATCAGCCCCGAACGGGCCCAAAACTCGTCCTCCACTGCAAGTTCTCCTCTCTGCTCCGCATCAGGTCTCATCATAGTCAACACTATGGATTTGATTCAAATCTTTAGCCATCGGTCGTCTTTTGAATGTCTGTACATTCCCATCCATGTCGGTCTTCTTCTTGAAGACCCACTTGCACTTTATGGGTTGTACCCCTTCTGGTGTTTCCACAAAGATCCAAATTTGGTTTGCATATATACTACATGAAGTCCATTTCAGATTTTATGACCTTAAGCCATTTCTCGGAGTCCAGTCCATTTATAGATCTTTGGTAGCTTGGGGGTTCCTCATCAGGATCAATAAATAACACATTACCTATTAAGACACGAGAAATCTATATATCTCAGACTCAAATCGAGGTCTACTAAATTTACATAGGACTTGTGTTTCTTGAGCAGGCTCTCTACCTGCAACAACTTGTAATCCTTGCTCAGATTCCAATTCTGATTCATTTATAGTTTGTGGTTCTTGAACCTCTTCAAGTTCTATTTTAGCAGTCTTTTATAATATGAAATCTCTCTTGAATGACATCAGTTCTTGCGACAAGCACTTTATCCTCGAGCTGATTATAAAAATAGTACTCTTTAGTTTCCTTAGGATATTCCACTAGATAATACTTATTTGATTTGACATCTAGTTTGTCAGGCATTTGACGTCTCACGTATGCCTCACAACTCCAAATCTTAATAAAAGACATAGTAAGACGCTTCCCAGTTTATATCTCATATGATGTTTTTTTAACCATTTTGATTGGAACACGATTTAATGTGAAAGTAGTTGTTTCTAGAGCATATCCCCAAAATAAAACGGGCAGATTTGCATGACTTATCATCGACCGCATCATGTCCAACAAGGTACGATTTCTTATCTCAGAAACACCATTATGTTGTGGTGTTTTAGGCGCAGTGAACTGTGATACAATACCACTCTTTCAGATGATCACAAAACTCCCGACTCAAATATTAGTCACCTTAATCAGATCAGAGTGCTTTAATTATTTTTCCTAGTTGTTTCTGTTCTTCATTCTTGAACTCCTTAAACTTTTCAAAAGATTCAGATTTGTACTTTATAAGATACACATATCCGTATTTACTGAAATCATCAGTAAATATAATGAGGTTGTGAAACCCATCTCTAGCCATAATACTCATGAGTCCGTATATATCACTATGTATGATACCCAAAAGATCATTAGCCTTTCAATATGACCAATGAAAAAGGTTTTAGTCATTTGGCCTAATAAACAAGACTTGCATCTCTCAAATGATTCATAATTAAATGAGTTCAAAAGTCAATATTTATGGATTTTGAATATGCGTTTCTTATTTATATGGCCTAAGCGATAATGCCGAATTTACGTATGATTCAATTCATTCATTTTTAGTATTTTATTATTTTCAATATTATAGTTCGACTGGTTTAAGTTCAAAACATACAGATCTTTAAACATCTGAGCTACTCCATAACAAACATCATTCATATATAAAACAATTATTGTTTTAATAATGAAAGTAAAATCTTTCGTGTTAAAATATGAAATGAATATAATGTTTCTAGTTATGACTGAAACATAATAGATAGATTATTCAATTACAAGCCCAGTGGGTAAAGAAGACGATAAACTCCTACTCCATTAACAACAACTCTTGCTCCATTTCTAATACATAGGTCCACCTCTCCTTTACCCAACATTTTTCTCCTTCTCAGTACATACACATTTGTACAAATGTGAGAATCGCATCCGGTATCTAATACCCAAGATGAAGGAGCAAAACGGTTTATCTCTATAACAAAATACCTAAAGCAGAAGTTACACTTCTCTTCTTATTTTGCAGATTCTCAATATAAAAAGAACAATTTCTCCTCCAGTGCCTCGTTTTCCCGCAATGGTGATAATTTCCTTCCTTGGCCAGTCCCTTCTTCTTCATTGCTTAAGATTTGGGCTCAAGATAAGACTTAGATCTTATCTTCATCTTCATGGATCTCTTGCCCTTGCCTTTATGCACCATCAATATGAGGTTAGCAGGCTTGATCTTTTTTATGCTGTTCTCGACAGTTTTTAACATGCCTAGGAGCTCGGGAAGTGTCTTGTCAATTTTATTCATATTGTAATTCAAGACGAATTGCTCATAACTATCCGACAATGATTGCAGGATCATGTCAATAGTCAACTCTTGGCCTAAGGGAAAACCCAGTCTCTCAAAGTTCTTAATGTACCCAATCATCTTGAGTACATGAGTCCCTATTGGGTCACAAGCTCCTTTCTTGCACAGAAACAACACCTTAGAGATGTCAAACCTCTCTTGTAGAGTCTGCCCTTAAAACATTTTATTTAGGTGCTCGATTATTTCATAACCACTCATTGTCTCATGTTGCTTCTGAAGCTTAAGGATCATGGTAGCAAGCATGAGTCATTCAACATCTAAAGAGTCGTCTTAATACTTCTTATAAGTATCTTTATCTTCTCTGGAGGCAGATCCGGTTGCTTTTTTTTTTCCACCTTATTTTATCACTTATCTATAGTTAGCTACTCTATTTTTTTTTTGCAAATTCACTTAGCTTTAGTTAGTTACTTTAAAATATTTTTGCAAATCTACTTAGCTATAGTTAGCTTATATATATTTTTTGGCAATTTCACTTAGCTACAATTAGCTACTAATTTTTTTTTAAACAAGTCCACTAAGCTACAGTTAGCTACTATTTTTTTGGCGCCCGACAACATTGGTCGTGGACGACGACATTGATCGTCAGCGGCAACATTGGTCGTGGACGGTAACATTAATCAAATATCAATCATGCTTATAAAAAGTTTCTGATAGATGCCATGTACTAATTACAATTATCAAGTTGTTGTAAATGACATCCTGAAAATCAATAAATTTTAAGGTTTAGACTTACAAACTGAATCAATTCAAAGAGCTAACAGTAATAATTATATTGTCGGTGGATTTAGACTTGTAAACTGAATCAAACAGCTCTGTCTGGAAGTCGCAAATCGCAAGAGAGGGATCAGCCAAATGTGATGTTGCTTCTCTTAGCCCTAATGAACCAGGAACTCCTCTTATAATAAAACCTAATTTAGAGAAGAGGGTTATTAAACCGATGCAATGAACCGCCCTGTTCATTTGGAAGGGGCGGCAAAAACTCACAACAGGATTAATGCTACCCTCATCAACAATGGTTTTCAAAACAATGCATATGAACCAACTTTATATGTTTAGTGTTATTGAGTAAAATGAAATTAAAAAAAATCATATTTGATTTACAAAAAATTTTATTTCTTACATAGCTATAGCTAGCTATTTAAATTTTTTTTGGTAAATATTACTTAGTTATAGTTAGCTAATTTAAATTTTTTGTAATATCCACTTAGCCTCGACTAGCTGGCCATAACTAGCTGTCTGCGTTGTACCACTTAGTTAGCTGTTCGAGGTCTGCACCATTTTGAGTAAAAATGTGGACATAGGTGGTTTGGTGAATAATGCCATGTTCGGCAAGATAGGCCCCAAACACTCCCCGATCATCTCCCCACCATTATCACTACGAAGCACACAAATTGTGCCGTTGAACTATGTCACAACCATTCGATGAAATGACCGAAATCAAGTAAGCATGTCAAATTTCCTTTTTAACAAATACAACCAAGTAGTACGAGAATGACAATCAATAAATGTAACAAATCATTTATAGCCAGATAAAGATAAGACGGGAGATGGATCCCAAACATCATATTGTATAACATCAAAAGGACAAGTAAGAAAAGAAATATGACTGAGACTATGTCGAGCATGTTTTGAGAGTTCACAGGTGTCACAAGTAAACGATTTAATTATAACAACAGAAAGCAGAAAACAATTTGGTAAGATATAAAATAGAAGGGTGGCCAAGGCGCAGATGCCAGCGCCAGATGTCATGTAAAGTCGGAGCACTTGTGGTGGAGAGAGCACTGAGAGATAACGACTTGTTCAACAAGTACAGCCCGCCAACGTTTCTACCACTACCAAGCATTTACTTCGTATCCAGATACTGAAACACACAAATATCAGGGAAAAAAGTTACAAAGCAACTTAATGAAGCAATTAAGTGGCTAATGGAGAGAAGATTGCGATGAAATGAAGAGACATGCAAAACTGAAGAAAGAGATAGGTCGGGAGAACATGTAATGGTTCCTTTGCCAGCAATAGAAGAAAGGGAACCATTGACAACAATAACCTTATCACAACCAGAGAGAGGAGTATGAGAGGTAAAATCTGAGGCAGGACCAGTCATGTGATCCGTCGCACCTGAGTCGATGATTCACTCGGAAGGGGATGAAGGCACAACATGAGCATTTGTGATACCTGAAGTAACAAACTCGACAGTGGAATCCGCTGATGTAGACTCAGAATGAGAACCAACATACGACGAAAGGTTTCTAACTCCATATTAGAAAGGCCCCTAGAGGTGTCCTTATAAACCTCAGTCGAATGCGCAGAATATTGTGTGCGGGCACAAGCCTGACGACTATCACCACGGTGACGACTTCTCCCACGAGCAAAAGAACCCCGACCAGAGGGAGCAAGATGAGGGTGTTGACGAAAACAGTCGTCCTTAGTATGTCCTTTCTTCCCACAACGGCTGCATAAAGACGGAGGTCCTTGAGCCATTCCAGCAAGAGCAGAGTGGTCGGTAGATGAACCAAGAGAGCGGCTACGATTCTCATCACTGAGGAGCATACTGAATGCTCCCCTAAGTGAGGGAAGAGGCTTGCGCCGGAGGACATGCAGACGAACCGTATCAAACTCCATATTGAGTCCCATAAGAAAGACGTGAACCCGAAAACGATCTTTATCTTTCTGAAGAGCCTGGGAATCGACAGTCCAAACAACGGTAAAGATGTTGAAGTAATCCAGTTCCTGATACAGACGTTCGAACTCAGATTAGTAGGTATAGACGGACATGGTTCCCTGCTTCAGCTCCAAAACACGGCGAGTGAGCTCATAAATCTGTGTTGAACTGCCTGCCTGAGAATAGGTATTACGGGCCCGCTTCCAAATTTCATGAGCAAAATTCATAAGCATACAACTGCGATACACATGAGGGGACAGAGTGAAGTAACCACGAGACAACCAAGTAATTGTCTGCATTCCATTTTCTCCATGAGGGATCGGAATGCTGTGGCTCAATAGTGGTACCATCAATATGTCCATATAGCTAGTGGCTGTGAATAACATGCTGTGCCGTCCTGAACCATTCAAGATAATGTGTCATCCAAGGCAACTATTGTGATCTTTAAAGAGCCAAATTGACCGTGGCTCCGAGGAGGATCTGCAGCGGGATTAGCGAGGGCACCAGTGTGGGAAAAAGATGAGATTTCAGAGGAGTCACCCATCGATGACCGTTTGAAGATAACTAGCAAGACGAAGAACTCAAAACTAGAAGAAACCACATCCTATGAGTGTCCCTTAGATCGCGTCGTCGGAGAGGACACCAGAGGATGTGACCACGACGTCTCCGGTAGCCCCCATGGAGGACAAAACAACCGGAGACAAAGGGCCGCCCAAAAATCGTGCGGTGAAGGGCGCTGAAGCTGCGAAGGCCGTTGGAGAAGGCTGCTTGAGAAGGAGGCCATAGGCGCTGGAAGCTCGAGGCGCTGGAAGGCCTAGGCTCGGGCGGCGGACAAAGAGAGGAGCGGCGCCGGAACGATGCGACTAGGGCGGCGCCGGCACTAACGCGGACAATGCGACTTGGAGCGGCGCTGGAACGAATGCTGGAAGAGGCGAAAACTGGAGCGACTGCGTGATCACGGCGGAAGCGGGATCGTGGCAGAGGCGGAAGCGGGATCGCGGCTAGGCTCTGATACCAAGTAGAATCGAGAGAAAATTTATCCCGATGCTCTAATTCGAGCCAAACATACATATTTATAGGAACCAATACACGTGACATATCACGTGTAATAAGTAGCGGAAAAATAAAACTTGAAATAAAAACGTGTACATTCAACTTTAATAACATGTATAAATAACTAAGATATATGTTAAATTTAAATTTCTTATGGCCTATGATAAAATTTAGAAATAAAATAATTTGCATATTGATAGCGCTAAAAAATATAGTAAAAATCAAGATGAGACGAACACTATTTCAAATTAAAAATCAAGTTAGAGATGAATTAGGTAGACTTTAAAATTAAGTTATTAAATGTAAAATATGAAAATTTCATATTTCTTGTTTTTGTATAAATTTTTTCCCAACCTTAACATTTTAACTAGAGAAACAAATCATCCTTTTGTGCCAATTTGTATCTCATTTTTATATTTTTGTCCATTTTGAAGCATATTACTTTTGATTTCTTTGTTATTAATCTGTTTTTTCTCTTGAATCTCAACATCATAACATATACTATTTTTGCCATGCTATTTTTTTATAAGCAATACTTATAAATGTATATGTGAATGATTGATTCTAAGAGATTTCAAAACGTTCATGTCGGACACATACAATTAAAGTAGTAGTAGAAATCAGAAATAACTTTGCTAATACCCTAAACCGGGCAACACACTCATATATATAGGTACACTAGCACGTGACATATCACGTGGAATACATAACTTGATATCGAAAAATAAACGCGAATATTCAACTCTCCCCTCAAGTTGGGAATATATATTGATCATTACCAACTTGTCAGTATTGTTCTTGAAGTTGTCGCTGCTTAGCCCCTTGGTGAAAACATCGGCAAACTGATCAACTGAGCTCACAAACGGAGTGCAGACATTCCCCTTATCGAGGTGGTCTTTGATGAAGTGCCTATCAACTTTCACATGTTTGGTCCTGTCATGTTGAACTTGATTGTGTGCAATGCTGATGGCTGCCTTGTTGTCACTGTAGATAGTAATAGGTTTGTTCACCTGAAGACCCAAATCTTGGAGAATGGTTCTCAACTACAGTCCCTCACAAACGCCTTGAACCATAGCTCTGTATTCTGCTTCAGCACTTGAGCGAGCAACCACGTTCTGCTTCTTGCTCTTCCATGAAACCAGGTTGCCTCCCACAAATGTGCAGTATCCCGTGGTTGACTTTCTGTCATCTTGACTACTAGCCCAATCAGCATCAGTAAATACCTCAACCTCCAACGACTGATTAGCCTTGAACAGAATCCCACGCCCGGGTGTCTTTTTGAGATATAACAACACCCTAAAGGCTGCCTGCTGATGACGTAACGTAGGGGAGTGCATATACCGGCTTAGGACACCCACCGCATACGTGATATCCGGGCAAGTATGGGACAGATAAATGAGCCTCCCAACCAGTCGTTGGTATTTTGAGGCGTCTCCTTTCTCCCCACTAATATCTGCATCAGTTTTATGATTAGCCTCAATTGGAGTGTCAACAGGAGCACACCCAAGCATCCCAGTCTCCTCCAAAAGATCAAGAGTATACTTCCTTTGGGAGATGAAGATCCCCTGCCGGGACCTCGCAACTTCAATTCCTAAAAAATATTTCAGCTTTCTCAGATCCTTGACTTCAAATTCTTCGCCCAGTTGTTTTTTCAAGTACTTGATCTCATCCAAGTCATCTCCGGTAATGATGATGTCGTCCACGTATACAATAAGGATAGAAACCAGAGCACCCTTCCTCTTGATGAAGAGAGTATGATCAGCTTGATTTTGAGTATATCCAATACGTAGCATGGTCTTGTTAAAACGCCCAAACCACGCTCTTGGAGACTGTTTCAGGCCATATAGGGATTTTAGCAGGCGACAGACCCTCTGGCTGGACTCTTTGACATCAAGGTCCGGAGGAATATCCATATAGACCTCCTCTTCCAAATCGTCATGCAGGAATGCATTCTTGACATCGAGCTGCAGTAGATCCCATCCACGAATCACAGCACAAGAAAGAAGCACACAGATTGAGTTCATCTTGGCAACAGGAGCAAAGGTCTCCTGGTAGTCAATGCCTTGAGCTTGAGTATATCCTCGAGCCACTAAACGTGCTTTGTATCGCTCCACCACCCCATCTTGGTTCTGTTTGACGGTGAAGACCCAACTAGATCCGACCGTTCGCTTCCCAGGGGGAAGGCTAGTGTGCCGCCATGTTTTATTTTTATCCAAGGCACTTAGTTCCTCCTCCATAGCCTGTTTCCATTCAGGTATCTGAACAGCCTCCTGCCATGTCTTAGGAATCACAATAGATGACAGAGAGGAGATAAAAGCTTTATGAGCCTGAGATAGATGAGTATAACAAATGTAGTTGGCAATGGGGTGTTTGGTGCCACCCCTTTTACCTATAAGACGTGCAAGAGGAACATACAGGTCATCATCTGAATCTGGAGCTGTGACAGTCATTAGCACTGGCAGAACATTCACAGTCTGCACTTTGCTCAACAGTCCTGGGACGACGTGAGTACGTGTATAATATAGGTGGAGCGGAGGTGAAAGGAAGATGAGTGGCAACAATTGGAAGAGGAGATTCGATGTTAACAATTGGAAGAGGAGATTCGATGTTCTCGTCACCGTCACTTCTCGTCTCCCCCTGACGAGGACTAAAGTACGACTCCCCCTCACGAAATGTTACATCCACAGTGCAATAGTAGCGCCGAGTTGGAGGATGATAACAACGATACCCTTTGGTGGTAGGGGAGTACCCAACGAAAATACACCGCAGGGAACGCGCATCAAGTTTATCATGATGTAGGGTATGAACATGGACAAAACAGACGGAGCCAATGATACGAGGAGCAAGATGAGAGGTGTGGACGATGTGTTGTTTGGCAAGGCGCGATAGGGGCATATCAAATGAAAGGGAACGAGACGGAAGACGGTTAATGAGATGAGCAGCTATGACAACTGCATCACCCCAGTAGGATTTGGGAAGGTGCATAGCAAGGAGTAAATACCGAGCCACCTCCAGCAAGTGTCTATTCTTCCGTTCGACCACCCCATTTTGGGTGAAAGTGTGGACACACATAGTTTGATGGATGATGCCATGATTAGATAGATAGACCCCAAAAGCACCCCGATCATCATATTCTCCACCATTATCACTACGCAACACCCGAATTGTGCCACCAAATTGTTGGTTCACCATCTTATGAAACGTCTGAAAACAGGAAATGACATCACTTTTCTTTTTAAGCAGATAAACCCACGTAATACGGGAGTGCCAATCAATAAAAGTAACAAACTATTTATAACCAGATAAAGATAACACTGGAGATGGGTCCCAAACATCAGAGTGAATAACATCAAATGGACAAAAACTAGGGACAGACAAATGATTAGTATTCTGACGGACATGTTTAGAGCGTTCACATGCATCACAAGAAAAAGACTGAATTAAAGAGTTAAAAACAGGAAACAATTTAGTAAGATAAAGAGGCGAAGGGTGGCCAAGACGCTGGTGCCAGCGTTGAATGTCATGTAGAGTCGGAGATCTTGTGGATGAAAAAGCACTGGAAGAAGACTGGTTCAGCAAGTACAGTCCACCAACGTTCCTACCACTGCCAAGCGTCCGCCACGTATCCAGATCCTGAAATACACAAACATCAGGAAAGAAGGTCACAGAACAGTTTAAAGAAATAGTTAAGTGACTAATGGAAAGCAAATTGCGAGGAAAAGACGGGACATGCAAAACAGAGGAAAGTGATAGGTCGGGAGAACAGGTGACAGTCCCTTTACCAGCGATGGCGAAGAGAGAGCCATTAGCAGCAATAACCTTATCACGATCAGAAAGAGGGATATAAGAGGTAAAACCTGAGGCAGAACCTGTCATGTGATTGGTCGCACCCGAGTCAATAATTCACTCGGAAGGTGAGGACACAATATGAGCACTGGAGAGACCCGAAGTAGCAACTGCAGCATGAGAACCAACAGTAGGAGAGTCAGTGTGGGAGCGCAGCATGCGACGAAGAGCATCTAACTCGAAAGCAGACAGGCCTCCGGAGGTGTCCTCCTGAACCTTAGTAGAGTGCGCAGAAAACTGAGGACGATCGCCAGACTGACGGCCACCACCACGGTGCCCACCGCGAGCCCGAGTACTAGAACCCCGACCAGCAGGGGCAAGGTGAGGATGTAAACAAAAACATGAGTCCCTGGTATGACCCTTCTTCCCACAGTGGCTACAAAGAGGGGGTCCGCGTGAAGCTCCTGCAAGCGCAGAATGATCAGTTACAGGAGCGGCACCAAGAGCACGACGACGATTCTCATTATTGAGGAGCGTGCTGAAGGCTTCCCGAAGAGAGGGAAGTGGCTCACGATGGAGAACATGCAAGAGAACAACATCAAACTCCATGTTGAGCCCCATAAGGAAGACGTGGACACGAAAACGATCTTTGTCTTTCTGAAGGGCCAGTGCATCAGCAGTACAAACAACCGTAAAAGTATTGAAGAAGTCCAGTTCCTGATAGAGGCGCTCAAATTCGGAATAGTAGGCAGAAACCGACATAGTGCCCTGCTTCAACTCCAGAACACGGCGAGTGAGCTCATACACTTGCATCGAACTGCCTGCCTGAGAGTAGGTATCACGGGCCCGAGTCTAAATATCATATGCGGAGTCCAACAACATATAACTGCGATACACCTGAGGGGACATCGAGTGAAGTAACCACGAGACAACCAGAGAATTTTCCGCATCCCATTTTTTCCATGTGGGATCTGTACGTGGTGGCTCAACGGTGGTACCATTAATAAGTCCATACAAATGGTGGCTGCGAATAGCATGTTGGGCTGCTCGGGACCACTCCAGATAATTTGTGCCATTCAAGGCAACAATAGTGATCTTCAACGAGCCAGACTGGCCATGGCTCCAAGGAGGGTCGGCAGACGAACCGGTTGGAACATCGGATTGAGGAGCTGTGGAGATAGTGGATTGATCATCCATTGAGAAGAGAGACTGAAGAGCTCCAAATCAGAGAAGACGGCCTCCAACGGGTCCCCTGTAGATCATGATGCCGGAAGGAACACCAGAGGAGGTGAACAAGATGTCTCCGGCTGCCCCATGGAGGACAAAACGGCCGGAGACGCGGGGGGCTGCCCGGAAGGCCGAGTGGAGAAGGCCCCCGGAGGAGGAGTGCTGCGGAAGAGAAACGCCTTAAGAAGGAGGCGAGCGGGCGAGTGAGAGCGAACGTGCGAGCGGACTGGCGACGGACTGGCGGACTGGCGACGACGAACGGGCTGACTGGCGACGGCGAACGGGCGGACTGGCGACGACGAGCGAACGAGCGAGCGGGCGAGCGGGAGGAGGCGAGCGAACGGGCGAGCGAACGGGCGAGCGGGAGCGATGGGATCGACGATCGGGCTGGAGCGGCGGAAGACCTAATCCTCTGATAGCAAGTAGAAATCGGTAATAATTTTGCTAATACCCTAAACCGGGCAACACACTTATATATATAGGTACACTAGCACGTGACATATCACGTGGAATACATAACTTGATATCGAAAAAATATTCAACTGTAGTTACTATAAAATATTGAATTATATGCTTCCAGTTAAATCCTAGTGCATCCTTTTTTTCTCAGGTATCCAAAATTCTGCAATATTGCAACACTAGATGTTTGGCTGTTGTTCCACAGGGTGGTAATACTGGGCTTGTAGGTGGAAGTGTACCTGTCTATGATGAGGTAATAATTCTATTATCTCTTTGGTAGTTTGTATTTGGAAATGAAAATGCTTCTGCATTTGTATATAAAAGAGCAAATGATATTTCTCTGTCTTCATTATTTTAATTAATCAACCTCCGTTTCTATCGTTGTGTATCCCGGGGAAAGCCGAATTGCTGCTACTGGAAGAAACACCACTCATATCCTCCCTCTTTCTCCTACTTCAGTGGCAGTCTCTGTTTTGGACTGTGGTATCTTCTCTGATACCTGAAAGCGGATAAGACTTTGGTTCAATGATTACAAAATCTCTAATCTGCATGATTTGCAGTCCTCCATCTGAACCAAAGAAGAGTGAACTTGTATCATAATTTCTTGCAAGCTTTCAGCTAGTGCTAGATGTAGTTGTTAGAAAAAAGGGATTCATTAGAAGCTCATGCAGGTCTTAAATCTGTTCAAGTGATCCCAATTCAACCATTAGGTCGGTCAAAGACAAATAAGTTCTAACCCAAATTCGGGCAACTGTAACATTATTCCTTGGTTGTGAGTTGAATTGTGAGTTGCTGTTGCTTGTTATCTGAAGTTGAAAACTCCATCATCATTACACTTATTCTGACTACTTTAGAACTGTTTTACAAATTCTCCTCCATTCATTTTTATTTTGTACCTCTTATAGAAATTGGTAATGTTCAATTGTTAGTAATGGAATCATAGTGGACGAAGGCATCTTTTGGAATATTTTGCTATCCGTTCATTTGCATTAGAGCACTCAAGATGTTTATGGATATGGAATCCATTATACCCGATACAATGTTCATATGGAATTTCAATTATACCAGATGCGATGTTCTTTTTGGGGAGTGGTACTTTTAAGCTTTTTTGGTACGATATTCCTAAATTGCTAAAACAAGTTAGTGCTAGAGTAAATCATTTTCATGCTACTCTATCCTGAGTCGTTACAGTTTCTACTGGAGGATTAAACTTGGTTAAATAGAAATGACATATCTATTACTTTTTCTGAGGTTTATAGCACTGCCATAGGATCAAGCTGGTTTCAAAGGCCATGCTACAATGATGGATTTAGGTAATCAGGGTTTGGCTCAACTGGCCTGCCTAAAATCAACAATTTGATGATTAAGGTATCAAATATCACAAAGTTACGTCTCTCTCTCTATATATAAGTATACGAGTATATATAAATATAAATAAATTAATAAATAAATATATATATCTTACCGACATAATTTATTAAAATTGTTCATCGCATTTAGACATGCTCTTATATGTAATTTCTTCTTGGTGTAGTGAAGTAACAAGCATAAAAATATAAGCGGACACATAATATACCTCATTATAACCCCAACTACATGAATAATCATCAAAATATTTAAACTTTGGTGTTATGTTGTTAAAGGCGCGACTAAGGCTCAATGCTCATTAAACTCATAGGTTTGCACATTCGTGCACATTTTTTACGCCTTTGGAGCATAAAAGCCGTGTCTAGATATGATTTCTGTTGTAATTTTTTTTAAAAATAAATAAAAAAATAATGTATGTACTCAATAATTTATGCATGATTTAGTGCTTGTGAACATAATCGTGTGTTGAAAATTAGACATGATTCAAGTGACCACATTGATTCTATTTCTAAGAGATATTAAATGATAGTAATGAATGATTAATGAATAAAATAGATGAAGAATCTCATCAATAAGATAAGTGATATTTGATGCTGATTATTTAAAATGAATGTATTTGCACCATGCCTTCGTCCGACGCGTGCCTGCTGCCATGAACCGTCTAAAAGCAAAGATCAGAGTGTGCTTCTGGCGGGTCGTGATGCCACAGGCATGGGCGGAACCACATAAGAAGTTCAATGTCTGTTAGGCGGAAGCAGATTTAATGTTATTAGTTTTTAAACAGATAAATTGAGAAAACGAATACTATTTTGTAGTTATGCAGAAGTTTTAATAATGAGCGGTGAAAAATAAAGAGTTGATGCACATGTACTTTAATAAAATCTTCTGCCACACATTTGTTGATACAAAATATTGATGCAATAAACCACAAAGGTGCACATGCCATTACTATTGAATACTAGCATAAAAATACAGCCTAGCAGTTGTCCAAAACACAAAGGAAAATGACTGATATAACTAGTACATAATGATGAAATCCGACAGTACAAGAATAAAATACATAGAACCTGACTACACAATGGCCAAAATAGACCTCCAGGAATACAGGAACTCGACGCTGAACAGCTCAAGAAGCAGACGGCGCAGTCACGGAACCTAAGACAAAGTCCAAATAAGAAGGAAAATGTCCCAGAACACAAGTTAAAACAACAAGCAAGTTATAGAATTAATGTACAACATAGGTAAACAAACAATATTAAAGTACCACTTTATCTTGTAGCAAGTATGTAAACATGCAAGTAACTGGGTCGACCGAAAAGAGTGTGTCAGATCACACGATAGGTTGATTCAATGTCATACGGTGTTTTCAGTGCTACGTTTAATGTTAAAAAAATTATGCAATTTTAAATTCAAATAATATTCACTTAAAATATTTTTCTTTAAGTTTTGCTGGAGAGAGTAGTTTTTCTTACTCTCAAATGAGCCAGAACCTTTTGGAACTTGTTTTTATAGGGGGCTCCGACCAGGGAATCCGCTTAGGATAGGTGGTGCAGTCTTCTCAGTCGTCAGTTTTGTTCAATTGTGCCACACTGTTGTACCTGTTCTTTTATTTGTAGACATTATGTTTATGTTGTATACTTTACTCATATTTGATGTATCAATTTATTTCAGTTTGACAGTGTTTCAGTCTCTTAGTATTATATTCAGTTTTAGTTGACTCTGTGAATTCAGCATGACAATGTACTCTTTTACCCATAGTTAGTTTTTCTTTCACTGCATCTGCTGTAAATTTCTTTTTAGCAATTTCATTTTTACCTGCTTTATACCAATTTTATACCGTTACGTAGTTTGTTTTTTATCGCAGGCCCGACCGGACTGTTGATTTCCTGTTAAACTAGGTTGAGGTGTTACAGTATACATAATAATTGGTAAAGGAGTGGTAGCTGGAATAGGCTGATATATTGGAGGAATGAGTAAAAGTATAAGTGAGTACTCCTCCAGAAGAGATAAGGAGCTTACAACATTGGTGAGGATGCCCCTAAAGAGAGGTCCCATATTAGCTCTCAGATTCATGAAATGTGACATCTATGGTCACAAAAACATTTTTGATTACAAGATCAAAGCATCTGTAACCCTTTTAAGTTGTGGAATACCCGATGAAGACACATTTTAGAGCGAGATAGGCAAGTTTTGTTTTTTGATGTATTTGAACGAAACACACACATCTAAAGACACTAAGATGAAGATTAGTTGGAGGAACTTGGAGAGTGTTGAGGGGCGTTTTATTCCTGAGAACCCGTGTATGCATACGATTAATGAGGTAAATTGTGGGAACAAATCGCATTAATAATGGAAACACTTCATTTTTAGTTTTCATTATATACCCAGGTAGTGCGAGAAAAATAATCAATGAAAGTAACAAGCCAAACATTCTAAGAAAATCACTATCATTAACAAAAGGTGTAGAGCTAAGTGAAGAAACACGATTAAAAGAAGTTTGACAGTGTTTGCTTAGTTCACATACATCATAATGAAATTGTCCAATAACAATGAAAACATAGTAGGAAATAAAAGTTTCATAGAAGGGATAGAGGGATGTCTTCGATGACAATGCCAAGAATTTAAAATAGAGGATTGATCAACATAAAGAGCTTGCGGTGGTGAAGCATGATCAAAAGATTCAAACACGTAAAGTCGTAAAGGCCTTCATAGTCTACCAGAGCAATTACTGTCCCCATTTTCAGGTCCCGAAACACACAAGAGATATGAAAGAAAGTCACAGAGCAGTGCATAGAATTAGTTAAGTGACTATTGAAGAGAAGGTTATAAGTAAACTTAGGGACATGAAGAACAAAAGAAAGGGTGAAAGAGGAACAAGGGATAGATCTTATCCATCCGCAATACTTACCTTGTCTCTACCAGACAAGGCTGTAGAACCTTTCATATGATTTTTTACTTTAGAATCAATGATCTATTGGGTAGAAGGGTGAGTTGATGTAGTATGAGCACTATGTTACCCCTGATGGATATGATGACGAAGAGGTGGACGGCTCAGTAGGCTGTTCTTGCATCAAGCAATGGAATGCCAGTATCTCTTCATTAGATAGAGCCATTGGAGAATCACATTATTAGAGCCAGCACAGGGCGAGACCTCCTCTAAGGAATAAAAATGACAAGCAGACATAGACTTAGATGATCGACCTTGAGAAAGACCAGAGTCGTGACCCCCTCTCAGTGCAGAACCGCCTCTCTGGCTCTCTGTGGTGGGAATCCATGATTTCTGAAACATGTGTCTTATGAATGACACATTGACGTGATTTCCCGCAGTAGTGACAAATCAAATGATATTTGTTAGAGGGCTTTGATCTGGGTCACACGAATCGCAACTACCAAAACCATACAGAGCAGCTAGGGAAGATTTCTCAGAAATAGAGTTAACTGTCACCCATCAAATTCTAGTTGGACAAGGCTATACACTTCTAGAGAAGAGGGAGTATGAGTGTGTCCAAGGATCTGAACACTGATATGATCGAAGTCTCATTGCATGCCATGTCGAAATTCTAAGACCCGTCCGTTCTTCCTGGGCTTGAACAAGAACTTCATCTTCAGGAATATTATGGTGTGTGAGTCTTAGTGATCATATTCCTGATAAAGGCGAGTGAACTCTAAGTGGAAGACAGAAGGTGGATAATCACCCTGTCTCAGGAGAAGATTTTTTTGTTGTTGTTGGGAGATTTGGGCTACATTCCCTCTGCACGAGTAAGTGACCTCAGCTCTATTCCAAATATTTACCGCGGTATTCAAGAGCAAATAATTTAGGACAATTGGTTCCATCATGGAGTTCATAAGCCAGGACATGATCAAAGAGTTCTCATGCTCCCATTACAATTAATCTGGGGAAGTCTGGACAGACTCCCGTGTATTACCTCAGACATAACCAAACATTCTTTTGCTCTTCAAGGAAGATTTATAGATCAAGAAGACAAAAGGTAATTAGACCCATCCAAGTGTATAGTAGTAATTTGAGGGGTATTGTGATCAATGTTGTGAAGATCGAGATCTTAACTAAGATCGGGAGGCATCCCTAAGATCGTAAAACGTAAGATCGACACGGATCGCAAGATCGTATTTTAATAAAAATTAAATCAAAAGCATGAGAAATATGTATTAATCTACATACCATCAAATAAAAATATAATATTCCATATCATACCAAATTACTAATGATACCATCACATCAAAATATTAATATAAAAGACAGATGCATAGTCGCATACTCGCATACCATACCATCACATTAAAATATTACATTCCAAAAAGCCAATAGTGTTCAATCCTACTTTAAAGAAAATCACTCAAGTCAAAATTTAAATTTTCCCCAAAAGCATCTTCATCTCTTTCAACCATCAGTTGCTCTGCCTCTTCGTCCTCTTCTGCAGCGCCAACAAGTTCTCCAATGAAATCAGGAGTATCCAAATCCGCTTCATTTGGAGCCCCTTCTTCCTCTCCTGCAACCATCAGATTATCTTCATCTTCAACCATCCACTCATCATCTGAAGGGATATCATCAAAATTGTAATTATCCGCAGTCCTTTTTTTCATTTTGCTCAATCTTGAATTTGTCATCACAAAGATGACATCATTCATAGTCTTCTGTTTTAAGCGATTTCTTCTCTTTGTGTGTACCTAAAAAAAAATAAGTTAATTTACATAACGTAATATAAATGCAACATATAAAATATTTCTTATTTATTAAAATATACCATTTCAAAGGCACTTCAATTCCTCTCACATCCAGAGGAATTACAAGTCAAGCTCAGCACACGAAGAGCAAATTTCCGAAGTTCTGGATGTTCCTCCCCATATGAATCCCACTATGCTGCTGGAGTTTTGATATTAATTCCGGTTTTGGCAACTAAAGATCCAAAAAATTGTCTTTTATTCTTAAAATCCTCAAGCTGGCTATCAATTTTTGAAATTTCATCTACATTTCCCCCCATCATTCTTTCAATACAGTCATATAGTCCACGTTTTACTTCATAATCAGCCTTAAATGTAGGACTGTAATGAAATTGGGGGTTCAAATAATAGCCAACAGCATGCAAGGGCCGATGGAGTTGCTTGTCCCATCTTGCATCAATAACCGCCCATATTGGTTGATAACTAAACAATGAAAAAAATTCAAATAGGTTAAAAGTTAAAACAATACTACAAGAGAGCAAATCAACAATTTAATAAAAGCAGCTTACTATTTTTGCACACCATCAAATGCCTGTGCAATTCTCTCTTTGGCTCTATCCATTTCTTCATAAATGAATCCCATGATAGGCTTTTCATCTGAATCAACCAATCGCAACACCTTCATCAATGGGTATGCCCCCTTCAAGCAAATAACAATATTTTCCAAAACTCTCTATCCATAATCACTTCTTCTATCAATTTTCCATCTCTTGAAGCTGCAAACCGACTACCCTTCCATTCATCTGAGTTAAACATTCGTATCAATGAAAGTTTCTTATCATGAAGGCATCCCAAAGTGAGGTATGCTGTGACAAAGCGAGTCATTCCTGGTCTAGCTAAATCTTTATCTTTTGTAAATTTTTTCAAGATAGATATGAGATTAGTTCTTGAATAAATATAGGTTGTAATTCTCCTAGCCCTTGGAATTGTTTCATGATGCACAACTATCTTCTTCTCCATATCCTCCAACATCAAGTCTATGTAGTGCACGACACAAGGTGTCCAATACAAATTTTTCCTCTTAGCCATCAACATTTCTCTGGCAGCTTTGTAGTTTGCAGCATTATCTGTCACTACTTGGACAACATTTTCTTCACCTACCTCCTCCACAGTGTCGTCAATCATTCGAAAGATCTTGTATGCTGTTTTAGTCATATTAGATGCATCAATAGATTTGAGGAAAACTGTTCTCATTGAGCTGTTCACTAAGAAATTTATTATTGTTTTTCTTCTTTTATCCGTCTACCCATCAGTCATTATTGTGCATCCCAGCTTCTTCCAATGAACTTTATGTTCAGCAAGAGTCTCCAGTGTCAAATCATATTGTTGCTTCAGATATTTGACCCTAACTTCATGATAAGACGGTGGTTTGAAACCCAATCCATGTCTTGAAATAGACTCGCACATATTGTGGAATTCATCACTCTTTACCACATTAAATGATATTGCGTTGTTGTAGATGAACGAAGCAATATCATTACATGCTTTCTCTCGCACACCCTTTTTGAAAATGTTGTTGATTGTAGATTGTTTTTTCACTTCTCTTGAAATAACTAGTAGAGCTTTTATCCTCTACTTTCCTCTTCGCATTTCCATTTGACTCTTCTTCTACGGGGGCGATTGTTTTCTTCAATAGTCTTTCTTGCAAACCAACTAGGATATTCCATAATTCCTTTTTTACTTCGTCTGGCACGACTCTACAAGCTCCAACATCCTTTTGTGTACACGCCAAATGATGTTTTAACCGATATATTCCTCCGGTCACCACTTTCTGACAAAATTTGAATTGTATTTTCCTTATATCTCCCCCTACTGGAATGCCATACTTCCATCCAACATCACTTTTAGCTCCTGCAGCATCTTTTGTGTTCTAGATCCCATGCGAGCATCAATAATATTGCTTCCAGATGCACTATTTGAACCACCACTTGACGTCATTATTAACACTACAGTCAACCTATTCAACACTACAGTCAACCTATTGTTTTGTACAAATTAAAGAAGTTGTAACTTGTAAGAACAAATTAACATTTAACACACACTCACACAAATCACACACACTGAAATTAACACAAATCTGGACAGAATTGCTGTCCAGATTTTCACACAAATCTGGACCAAAATTCTGTCCAGATTAGTGTGAAATATGGACATAAACCTAATGATATAAGCATTAGACATAATGGTATAAACTATAAACCCAATGAAGACACAATAGTATAACTGTATAAGGCTATCAACATTAGAGTATACAGAGGAAGATGGAAGAAGAAGACCTGCTGCGGTATTGCCTGCTGCGGTATTGCCTGCTGCGAAATCTAGACACAGAGGAACCAGGAAATCAGAAATCAGAAATCAGAAAGAAGAAATAGGGATTGCCTGCTGCGACTGCTGGGAAGAAATAGGGATCAAAAAGAAGACCTGCTGCGACTGCTGGGAAGAAATAGGGAAGAAATAGGGATCTGGGATGATCTAGCTGTGGTATTGCCTGCTGCAAAATCTGGACACAGAGGAATCAGAAAGAAGAAGAAGAAGAAATAGGGATTGCCTGCTGCGACTGCTGGGAAGAAGTAGGGAAGAAATAGGGATCAGAAAGAAGACCTGCTGCGACTGCTGGGAAGAAATAGGGAAGAAATAGGGATCGGGGATGACCTAGCTGCGGTATTGCCTGCTGTTGCAAAATCTGGACACAGAGGAATCAGAAAGAAGAAGAAGAAGGATGACCTAGCAGAAGAAGAAGAAGAATGACCTAGCAGAAGAAGAAGAACATTGATTTTCCCGTAAAACTCGTACGATTGTTCGTCCGATCTTACGATCAAAATCGAGATCTTAACAACATTGATTGTGATCATGAATTGACCTTATGGATCCTCCAAAAATCAAGGTAGTGGAAGAAGCCCAGACTTCAGAAGAGATAGTTGGAGATTCTCCGTTCCTTGACATGATGATCCAAGAATACAAACCAAAGAATCAAAGGGAAAATGCCAAGAAAAAAACCTCTAGGGATTGCTCATAGAAAGAGGGGAGAACTAAGATCCATGAAGAATCAACCCTGAAAAAAAGAAGAGAAAACAACACCAAAAATAGGTCTACATCTTCATTTCCGACGCCTGTAGAAGATTTGGCAGACAGTCGATTGAAGGTTGCAGGACCCGCACGGGATACGCGGGACATGCGTGAGAAGAGACGACACTTGCAGGAGTTGACGCCTACGAGAGTCGGAGTGGGTGGAGTGATGCGGAAGGAGCAGGAGGCGGAGTCGACGATGCGAGAGGCCGAGTCAACGAGTCACGAGATGCTTGAAGTTTGAGTCGAACGCGTGCAGGAGATGAGGGTTTCTCCCTAAGGCGGTCTGATACCATGTTGAAAAATGTTCAGTTACTTGCATAATCAATTACAACGAGTCTCACTCTAATATATATGATCAAGTGGTAATGATGAAAAATACTTAGACTTCATTTGGTTTGGTGTTTTGCTTAGACGGTGGGAGGAGGGCTTTTGGAACTGGAGGAGGGAGGCCGCGGTTGGAATCCCTCCGTTTTCCTCCATTTCCCATGGCGCGACGGGTGCAAACCGAGAAAATGCCGCCGCCGGCCATTTGGTTACCCGCCGTGCGGCTGCGTTTTCCCCAAACGGAGGGCTCCAAATGCTACGGCAAACGAAACCTTAAAAATAGAGATATATAGGAAATATGATCTAATAAATGCTAACGGAGTCAATTTATATTGACAAGATTACTCTGTAAATTTCTCAAATATCTTACTGATTTCTTGTGTTCAAACACCTATAAATGTGACTAACGTGATTTTTGGTACTTTTAATTAAATAGACCTAAAAAATCGGGGTAAATTTATGCCACCCTAAACGCATTTTGAGGTTTTTTATATTTCCTCTAGGGAATGTTATTTCATATCATGCACCCAAGTAAATACAGTACCTCCTTTTCCGCTGGATCATTTTTTCCCACTACATTTCATTTTTTTCAGCTCTTGCCATACAATACTTTCTTTTCCATCTGGGATACTTTCTTTTCCTTACAATACTTTCTTTTCCAGTTGGGATACTAAAGGAATTCTTAAACAAGCTCTATTTCAAATTTCACTTTGGTTTATTAGAGATTCTATTAATCTGCATTTGGGTGCTAACATCAACAATTATTACTTACATGTTATCATAATGGTACTTGCAGGTAATCATAAACCTTTCCTCAATGGACAAGAACATTTCCTTTGATAAGGTAGGTATTCAGGCTCACAGTTATCAAAATTTGCTGCATTCTAATCAAAGTATAGAATATGGGGTGCGTGGATATATGGTATTTATTTTTTGTGAGAATTTGAAATATTAAATGATATTACTCCTTCTTTATATATAGTAGTTGATGAAGATGTGTGTACATTTGAAGATGTGAGACTAAATACAATAAGGACTGTTAGAAGACATAAGGAAAAATGATGTAAATGCCCATTTATAGGCCCCTTTCCTCCTCCTTTAGTCGCACATCTATTGTATAGGATTCTTCCTCCATCTCTTCTCCTATATACTTGTATTCTCTCTTGTATTTAATTAATGAAGAAGTATCTACAAGGTTTTGTTGGATGAAAAACTCTCTCATCCCCAAAAGAGGAGAGGAATCAAATATATAGACAAATCAATATTACAAGCTAAATACAGACCATACAGACCAATATACAAATAATAACAATAATAACGCCAATACTCCCCCTCAAGGTGGAGCAAAGATGTCAATCATGCCCAGCTTGGAAGATAGCAAATCTGAACGCGTAGGACCAAGGGCCTTAGTGAAGACATCAGCAAGTTGGTCGACCGAAGGAACATAGGTCGGAAGGACAGTCCCAGTACGAACGTGGTCACGAAGAAAATGAACATCCATTTCGATATGCTTGGTACGCTCATGAAGCACTGAATCCTGAGTGAGAAGGAGAGCTGACTTATTGTCACAGTAGAGAGTCGAGCCAGTGGTCAGAGATAGACCAAGTTCAGTCAGCAACGATCGCAACCAGATTAACTCAGTGACACCGTGTGCCATGGCCCGGTATTCGGACTCAGCGGACGAGCGTGATACAATGTGTTGTTTCTTACTCCGCCATGAAACAAGATGATCCCCATGAAACACACAGAGGCCGGTAGTAGAGCGCCGATCAGTCAAAGAACCGGCAAAATCAGCATCAGTGAAGCAGGAGAGACTGGAAACACTGTCAGCCCGATAGAATAGACCAAGTCCCGGGGCATGCTTGAGATAGCGAAGAACACGTCGAGCGGCCTCAAGATGAGCAGTCGTAGGAGAATGCATAAACTGACTCAGAACACCTACTGAGAAGCTGATGCCTGGCCTCGTATTTGTCAAGTATATCAGGCGGCCAACCAGACGCTGGTACTGAGAAGGGTCTGGTAGAGGATCACCAGATTCCGCATGAAGACGATGATTGGTATCCATAGGCGTACGCGCAGGACGACATCCCAGGAGACCAGAATCCCGGAGGAGATCTAAGGTGTACTTTCGCTGGGATATGGAGATGCCCTGTCGGGAGCGAGCCACTTCAATCCCAAGGAAATAACGGAGAGATCCAAGATCTTTCACCTCAAAGGCGGCCCGGAGAGTAGCTTTCACCTCAGAAATACCGGCAGAGTCATCCCCAGTAAGAATAATGTCGTCAACATAGACCAGGACAATGGCACGACGGCCATCTGTCGCGGCGCGAACAAAGCAAGTGTGATCTGCGTGACACTGAGTGAAGCCTATCTGAAGGATAACAGTGCTGAACCGGTCAAACCAGGCACGCGGAGATTGCTTCAGGACGTACAGGGATTTGTGCAGACGACAAACCCTGCCCGAATACTCCCCCTTAAGGGCAAATCCCGGTGGAGGAGCCATATAAACCTCTTCCTGTAAGGTGCCATGAAGAAAAGCATTCTTGACGTCGAGCTGGTAGAGAGGCCATGCCCGAGAGGCGGCAAGAGAGAGCAGAAGACGAACACTAGTCAGCTTGGCCACGGGAGCAAACGTGGCACCAAACTCATCCGGAGCCTGAGTAAACCCCTTAGCCACCAAACGAGCCTTGTAGCGGTCAATTGAACCATCAGCACCATATTTCACAGTATAGACCCATTTGCACCCAACGGTGCGTTTCCCAGGAGGTAGAGGAACAAGGGACCACGTCCCGGTATGACGAAGAGCAGACATCTCCTCCTCCATGGCCCGAACCCACCGCGAGTCAAGGAGAGCCTCAGCAGGCGAAGCAGGAATTCGAACCGAATCAGCAGCGACCACAAAAACCTGGTAAGAAGGAGAGAACCGCTGGTAGGAAACAACACTAGCCAGCGGGTGCTTAGTAACAGAGGAGTGAACACAAGCACGTTGGCCCTTGCGCAAGGCAATGGGCAAGTCATCAGAAGTAGTAGAGGGAGAAGGCTCAAGAGAAGTACCTGCAACCGGAAGGAGCAATGGATCCGGAACTGAGGGAGAAATGGGAGTAACAGCTGGTGTGGGCGCGCGGCGGCGAGTGTAAGTAAGTAGAACGGGTGGAGACGGTGGAGGGGAGACGGTGGGGACGACCGGGACAGGTTGGACAATAGTAGGAGGGTCCGGGGTAGTCGAGGAAGAGTCAAAGAAGGGTACTTCCTCGTGAAACGTTACATCACGAGAGTGAATGATACGACGGGAACGGGGATCAAAACAGCGATACCCCTTAGTGGTAGTCGAGTAGCCGAGAAAGAGGCAACGGACAGCCCGATCGTCGAGTTTTGTCCGGGAAGGACGCCGATCCTGGACAAAACACACACAGCCAAAGACCCGAAGAGGGATGGGAAAAACAGAGGCGGAAGGGTGGAGAAGACTATAGGGAGCAATACCGCCAAGAGGGCGGGACGGAGTTCAATTGATAAGAAAGGCCGCGGTAAGAAGAGCAGCACTCCAGTAGGACTTAGGAACATGCATGCCCCGAAGAAGGCATCGAACAGTGTCCAACAGGTGACGGTTTTTGCGTTCGGCCACGCCATTTTGCTCGGGGGTGGCCGGACACGAAAACTGATGGAGGGTGCCTTCCGAGCAAAGAAACTCGTCAAAGGAGCGGGAGGTGTATTCACCGCCACTGTCAGAGCGAAGAATGTGAACAGACTTGCCATGTTGTGTCTGTATCATAGCCGTAAAGTGAGTGTAAACAGATAGAACGTCAGACTTACGTTTCAGAAGGTAAACCCATAAACAGCGAGAATAGTCATCAATGAAAGTGACAAAATATGAGAATCCATCAAAAGAAACAATAGGGGCCGGACCCCAAACATCAGAATGTATCAACTCAAAACAAGAAGTTAGCACGACTAGTAGAAGATACATAGGTACTGCGAGTGTGTTTGGACAATTCGCAGACATCACAATAAAAAGGAAAAGAAAAAGGTACATCAGGACAAACAGATAACATCCGAGGGGGGCTAGCATGACCGAGGCGGGCATGCCAAAGCAAACTCGATGGCGAAGCAAGAACAGCAGTGGTGGTGGTAGCAGCAGTAGGTGGAGGCAGCACCAGATGGTACATCCCATTCTTCTCAATCCCCGTACCAAAAGTCCTCCTGGATTGCAGGTCCTGAAAAACACAATGATCAGAGTAGAGAGTGACTGAGCAATTCAAAGCACGAGTAATGCTACTAACAGATAAAAGGTTGAGAGCCATGTGAGGTACATGAAGAACGGAGTCAAGAGAAAGAGAGGAAGAGAGAGAGACAGTGCCCTGGCTGAGGACATGAGTAAACGAGCCATCAGCAAGGCGCACATCCCGGTGTGAGCAAGGGGCAACCTGGCGCAGGAGGGAAGACGTACCAGTCATATGGTCGGTGGCACCAGAATCAATCACCCAGGGTGACGAACCCTGATCAACCATGGTCGCAGTGCAAGCAAACGGAGTACCTGAGGATGAAGACCGAGGAGAGGCAGAGGTAGTAGTGGAGGACTGAGATTGCTGGAACTGCTGAAACTGGGCCAATAGGTGACTGAAATCCGACGCAGTGATTCCGGAGGGACGCTCGACGATATCAACAGACTCGGCAGCAGCAACGGTAGAGCGCGGAGCAGCACCAGACGAAGTACGATCAGAACCCCGAAGGTGTGGGTAGAGCTGATAACAACGGCTCCGGTCATGATAGAGACGCCCACAATGAGAGCAAGGGCCAGGCGGACCTGTAGAGCCACGGCCACCGGAGGAGCCACGTCCCCCAGACTGAGGAGATGACCCGCGACCACCACGGCTCCGGGAGGCAGAAGTGGGAGGACGAGAGGAAGCTGCAAGAGCCATCTGCTCAGTAGGGAGCGAGGAAGTAGTACGCGCGCCGGAGAGGCATGATTGACGCAGCAGGCGTTTTTCATGCTCAGAGATAATGGAGTAGGCCTCAAGCAGGTCGGGCAAGGGAGACATGCCCACAATCTGAGCACGTGTGGACTCAAACTCGGGGAGAAGACCCATCAAGAACTGGTAGGTCTCCCGACGCTGTCGCTGTTGTCGGATAAGGGTGACATCCTCTGGAGATTTCAGGGCACTAAGCGGCTCCAGATCGTTGAGTTCCAGAAAACGATCCTGGAGGTAGGTAAAGTACTCCTGAACAGACCGCTCCCCCTGAGTGGCGGAAGCAATATCCTGAAAGACACCAAAAATCTGGGCGTCAACACGAGTATGCCCGAAGGTGCGCTGAAGAGCAGACCAAAGTTCGGTGATGTCTTCAAATCGCATGAACTGGCCGAAGATACGAGGTTCCATCGAGCACTGAATCCAGCCTAGAACCATGAATTTCTCCGTGGACCACTTGACCAAATCATCTTTCTTGTCATCAGGAGGCTTGGGAGGTCCTCCAGTCAACCAAGAAAGTTTGTTCCGGCCTGCAAGGGCCACCTTCATCGATGTAGCCCAAGAAGAATAGTTCCGCTCATCCAGAAGAATGCTAGTGATCCTCCTCGAGGAGGATTCGTAGGTGTCTGTAGAAGCCATAAATCAACAGGAGATCTCTCCCACAAAGGAGATCGAGGATCAAGAACAAAAGAAAATCAGCGGGAAGGCCAAACTGGAACAGGGCAGAGCGGGAGAAGCCGGTCACTGAAACAGAGAGAGGATCCGCGATCCGATCAGTAGCGGGAGAGGCCGATCGATGCGGCTGCGAGAGAGGCCGATCGATGCGGCTGAAGCAGACGAAGCCGATCGCGATCGATGCAGGAGAAACGATCCAGTCGCGATCGATGCAGGAGACGAAGCCGATCGATGCAGGAGAAACGATCCACGGAGAAGCCGATCCAGTCGCCGGGAGAGACGATCCAGTCGCGATATGCCCGAGAGGCCGGGAGATCACGATCGACGAGCGGGAGGAAGAGCGACCCCGGAGCGGAAACGAAAACCCTAGAATTCCTCTGATACCATGTTGGATGAAAAACTCTCTCATCCCCAAAAGAGGAGAGGAATCAAATATATAGACAAATCAATATTACAAGCTAAATACAGACCATACAGACCAATATACAGATAATAACAATAATAACGCCAATAGGTTTGCCCATTGCTTTCTACATGGTATCAGAGGGAACCGGTCTGGCCTGTGCCTAACCGCTTGGTTTTTGCTTCCCTAACCGCTCGGTCCTTCTGTTTAACCGGCTGGCTTGGTCCTTCCTCTTACCGCTCGGTTTGCAGCTTCTCTACTTTTCTACTTGCCACCTTCTTCTCTCCCGTGGATCCACCTCCTCTTCTACTCCTCCTCTGCTATTTTATAACATTCCTCTCTCTTGCTCGTGGACCTCACTTCCGTATCGTTAGCCTTCTAACCGCTTGGTTTTTCGGTATGTTCGCGTTACTCTCTTCTTCTCGCCGACCTCATCCTCTCTTTGCCGCTTTGCCAATTTTCTGCTCTGCCGCCTTGCTGCTCACTGTGGTCTCTTTATCCGCGCGAATACAACTTCCGGCTTGCCGGATTTTCGGATTCTTCTCTCCGCTGCGACCTCCTTCTCTGTTCTGTTCTCGCTTCTTTACTCCCTGCTCGCCGCGACTTCACTTAGTCGCCGCGACTTCTCTTCTCTTCTCGCCGCGAGTTGTTCCTTACCCGCTGCGAGCTACGCATCTTGGTCGCGACATTGTCCTTTGCCGCTGGTGTGCTCACCGTGACCGATGCAGACTTCTCGCGCGGCTTCTTCCCTTGACTATTCTTTGCGGCTTCCCTTCTCGCGTGTCCTTCTCTTAGCCGTTGCGGCTTCTCTACCCGCTGTGGGCTCCGCCTCTTGGTCGCGGGCTCTTGACCGCTGGTGTGTTGACACCGAGACCGGGCGACTTCCCTTCTCCGCTCCGCTTTCTTCAGTTTGCGGTTTGTCTCTTCTCGAGCGGCTTGTTCTCGCCGCTGCTTCTTCTCGTACTGCTGCCTCTTCTCGCGCGGTTTGTTCTCGTCACTGCGACTTGTTCTCGCCGCTGCTTGTTCTCTCACGGCTGCATATTCTCGCTGTTCTCAGTACTTCCTCCGTAGTAGCCGATGGACCTGTCTGACAAGCCGCGTGTCTTCTTGCCGCCCGGTTTCCGTGGCTAGTCTCTGCTCAGGATTATGGCTTCTGCCTCCACCACTGCTGATGATATTGCTGCGTTGCGTGCTCAACTCCATCAGCTTCAAGAGGTTGTTTGTCGCTCCTCTGGCTCCGTGACCTCGATCTTCCAGGAAGGTATATCGTGTCTCTCATACAGCTCTCACTGGATTGTGGACTCGGGTGCTACAAATCATCTCTCTCCGCAGCAGCCACACAAATACTTAGATATTGCTTACCCCCAGCACATCACCGTGGCCAATGGTGACAAGATCCCGTTTTTTGGCGCTGCTCATCTGCCTCTTACTCCTCTCTCCTTATCCTCGATTCTTTATGTTCCGGGTTCTCTTTTTAATCTCCTTTCTTTTAGCCGTCTTACACAAGACCTTGATTGCTGTGTTACTTTCTCATGCTCTTCCTTTGTGGTGCAGGATCGACTAACGCAGAATATACTTGGTAGAGAGCGATTTTCTAATGGGCTATATCTTCTTGATGTTCCTCCCACTGTTCTCACTACTGTCTCCACCACTGATTGGCATCGTCGTCTTGGGCATGCCCCTCTTCCAATTCTCAAGAAAGCTCTTCCTACTGTCTCTCTTCAAGAGTTCTTTTGTGAATCATGTATTTTCGGCAAACAACACCGCGTCTCTTTTTCTCCTTCCTGTACCCGAAGCGTTGCTCCTTTATCCTTAGTTCACTCTGATATCTGGGGGCCCTATAAGGTCCCTAGTATTTGTGGGTATCGATACTTTGTTACCTTTATCGATGATTACTCACGGGTAACCTGGTTGTATTTAGTTCGTGATCGTATCAAACTCTCAACTACGTTACGTATATTTCTTACGAAAACTCGCACTCAGTTCTCTACCTGTGTCAAAACTCTTCAAACAGACAACGCTCAAGAATATACTGGTCGCACCTTCTCCAATCTCTGCGCTGAGTTCGGTATTATACATCAGACTTCATGTGCCTACACTCCTCAACAAAATGACGTCACGGAAAGAAAAAATCGCCACCTCCTTGATGTGGCTAGATCTCTTATGATCCAAATGCAGGTTCCTCCCCTCTATTGGAACTTTGCCGTCTATACTGCTTGCCACCACATCAACCACATGCCTTTGTTTGTCCTCAACTTTGTGGCACCCATTACTCTCCTTTACCCATCCACGAATCTCTTCTCTCCCACATCTCGTGTTTTTGGGTGTACCTGTTATGTTCACCATCTTGGTCCTTCCAATGACAAGCTAGCCCTTCGTGCTACCAGAGCTATGTTTGTTGGGTACTCCCGCACTCAGAAGAGGTATGTCTGCTTTAATCCTATCATTGGAAAGGTGGTTGTGTCTGCTGATGTCTCCTTTCATGAAAACCAACCATATCACGCCAGTCCTTCTGATCCCCGTCTTCCTCCTCCGCTACCTCGACCCATCATTCCCGTGACGTCTCCGCTTCCACCACTTCTCCCTACTCCTCTGCTTTCGATTCCTACACCACCAGTACCCTCCAAACCTCCTATCATTAAAGTTTACACTCGTCGTCCTCCTCGTCCAGCTGCCCAGCCACAACTTCCCTCTACCGGTGTGATCTCGCGGCCTGTTGATCCGGCCTCCTCCTCAACGGCCCATCCCTTGGCCAATTATTTCTCTCTACATCGGCTCTCCCCACTTATTCTTACCTTTGCTCTCTCTCTCTCTCCTCTATCTCTATACCTGACTCTGTGCAGGAAGCTCTCCAGCATCCGGCGTGGCGTGCCGTCATCGATGAAGAAATGTCTGCTCTTTGGGGTAATCATACTCCGGATCTTGTGTCTCCTCCTCCTGGCCACAGTTGTGTTAGCTGCAAGTGGATCTTTACTATCAAACATGCCGCGGATGGGACAGTTGATCGCTTAAAGGCTCGGCTTGTGGCACGGGGTTTTACTCAACAGTATAGGCTTGATTATGAGGAAATGTTCTCCCCAGTTGCGAAATTAAATACGGTTCGGGTCTTGCTCTCTTTAGCTGTTCATCGCCACTGGCCCGTTCACCAGCTGGATGTCAAGAATGCTTTTTTGAATGACGACCTTCTTGAAACTGTCTATATGCAGCAACCGCCCAGGTTTGAGACCACGGGGGAGTCTCGTGTTTGTTTACTTCGCAAATCTATTTATGGTCTCAAACAGTCTCCACGGGCGTGGTTTGACAAATTCAGCAAGGCTGTTTGTGAGGTTGGCTTCAAACAAAGCTCGACAGATTCTTCTCTCTTCGCTCGTTACCAATCAACAGGGACTACAATACTTCTGATTTATGCGGACGATATTCTGATCACTGGTGATGACTCCGCTGGGATACAACATGTTAAACCACATTTAAATTCTATCTTTCAAATCAAAGATCTGAGAAATTTTCGATATTTTCTTGGACTAAAGGTAGCACGGCGACCTGATGACTTTGTTTTATCCCATAGTAAGTATTGCATTGACCTTCTGAAAAATGCTGGTCTCTCGGGTTGCAAACCAGCGGAAACCCCGATGGAAGTCAAGCATAAGTTGTGTGCTCAGGGATCTGAGGCCGACTCTCTACTTCCAAATCCAGAATACTATCGTCGTCTTGTGGGAAAACTGATATACCTAACCGTTACGAGACCAGATATATCATTTGCGGTTGAAGTGGTTAGTCGGTTCATGCATAACCCGCGAGTCTCTCACCTTCAGGCAGTGAAACGGATTCTCAGATATCTGAAGACTGCCCCTGGGCAATGACTTGTGTATAAGCCATCTTCCTCCCTTTCTCTTATTGCATACTCTGATGCAGATTATGCAGGCTCGTTGGATGATCGACGTTCGACTACTGGTTTTTGTACTTACTTTGGAGGAAATCTTATCACATGACGGAGTAAGAAGCATACGGTGGTTGCTCGCTCGTCTGCTGAGGCTGAGTACCGTGCGATAATGATATGAAAAGACTGAAATGAGAGGGACGCGTGAAGGAGCTGGTGTCAGCTGCGGGATATCATGGGAAGGAACATGAATGATGGAAACAGTGAATAAAAGTGGGGGGAGGAGAGGTTTTAGAGAGAGGAGAATAGATCTTGAGAGGAAGGGTCCCTTCATTCTTGAAAAATAGGCCCTAACCTCAAAAAAACAAAAATGGTGACGTCAGTAGAGACATTTTGTCGTTTGGAGATAGAGTCGAAACATCGATCTCTTTTGAATTGGAGTGTACCCCGCGAAGAGATATTTGGTAGCGTGTGAGTGTTGAGTTTATTACGATCAAATGTAGGAGTGTTGATGATGGCAGTACATCCAAACATACAAGGTGAAGAGAAACATTGTATTTGTCAGATATAGAAGAGAGAAGAGAAATTGGTCTTACTCTGAATGATAGAAGAAGGTAAATGCTTAATTAGAAAACATAAAACATTCATCCGATATAATAGTGCCCGAGTAACATCAAGGAGATGTCAAAATTTTTTTTTGGCTACCCCATTTTGTTGGGACGTATGCACACAACTGGTTCGATGAATAATACTATTTGAGGTGCAGAAAGATAAGAACTTTTAACTAATGTATTATTTTGCATTATCGGTTCGAATAATATTGAGTGACATGCTAAACTGAGTTCAAATTTCATTATAAAATTTTGAGAAGACAAAAGTTCAGAACGTTCCTTTGAAAGATGCACCTACGTACATCTAGAGAAATCATCAATAAAAATTACTTAGTGCAAACTACCTACACCAACAGACTCGGTGGGATTATGACCCCAAATCTTCAACTAAACACGGTCAAAAGGACGAACAAAACCTTTACATAGTTTAACAAAAAATAAGTACGATGATGTTTTCCATATTGCCAAACCTCACATTCTAAAGTGGAGTCATTCTTGTAAGAGGGCATGAGCTGGTGAAGGAGACCCAGCGATAGATGAACAAGATGATGTTGCTACTGGAGTTGAGAAGTGGACACAACATATGCAGAGATACTGAGAAGATCGTCGTGGTAGTAGAAACCACAATGTTCATTCCTAGTAGTAATCGCTCTCTGCGAGTAAATGCCCTAAAAATAACAAACAGTTGGAGAAAGTGAGATAAAACATTGCAATTGTCGTGAGAGAGCATTGACATACAACAAGTTGCAAGGAAAATTGGTGACGAATAGAGTATTCAACTCCAAAGCCACAAACTGGAGCATGAGAGCCATCAACCATAAAGACCGAAGATAGCCAGTTATGTTTCTTGAAGTGCGAGAAGACAAGGTGATTTCCAGTCATATCATTAGTGACACTCGAGTCAATGAACCACTTATCCTGAGTAGCAACATGCACGCTACCTAGCGAAATGACAATGAAGGAAGATTTCTTGGAAGCATTAACGAGAGCCTCAATATCTACCAACGAGAACCAGCGGATGAACTCTGGTGGCGGGTGGACGACGAGGGAGAAGGCTCCGGTGCAATAATGCTGATATGTGTATGCGGACGGAGGTGAGGATGCTTGATAAAGCATTTTTTGGATGGGCAAGGCGTCCACATTGGGAACGAAGAGGGCGAGGTCCCACACAACCGCCGATGCGACCTCCACGATCGCGTTGAGCTCCACGATAAGTTGTATAAGAAAAATTGTCGGGGGGTGGAGGAGACACAATCAGAGGCCACTGTAGAAGGTTAGTAGCCGCATAGATGCGAGTAACAGTAGCATCCATGGTGGGAGTGTTAGATTCTCTCAAGATTTGTTTGCGGATCATCTCATATGAATCTGGAAGATGAAGATTTCAGACCACCAGAAGTTTCTAAAAATATTTCTGCTAAGTGGTTTGGTCAGCAGAGAAGGGGCAATGCTGGAGATGTTCTGCGCTAAGACATTGAACTTCCTGATACGAAACATTGGGAGAGAGAATTGGCCGAGCGAAGAGATGAAAATACATTGTGTAAATGCAAGATGTTTTGGCATCCTTGGAGTGAAGGGAAACAAGATGGTCCTATGCGGCATCATAGTGTCATCATAGCGGATGATAAACAAATATGTATCAGAAAGACTGTTCGCAAGCCATGTGCGAACAAGAGCATCTTGGTGTCCCAATCAGCATAGGCAGGGAACACATGGTTAGGAGGAGCGTCATTGAGATGGTGGTGTTTGCGTTGAGAGCACAAAAGGAAGGTGAATGAGTCACTTCAATCTGGATAATTTGGCCAAGTTAATTTGATGTCGTGCCGAGATTTCCAGAGGCACTGGAAATGATTGTTGGAGGAGCAGCGCTGGTGGATATAGGAGGGTGCAGTGGATTGACCATAGTTCAAGTAAAGCAAGCTTGGCGAACCCACATGAAGAGGTGGCGAGTTTGGAAGGAGAACTCACTGGAGTTTGCAAAACATGCACGAGAGCTCGCGGGAAGTTTCGACGGGTTCCTGCTGGAAGAGATCGCAAAGACGGTAGAGGCCGGACTGGGAAAATTCATATGAATGAGTGTATTCGCAGCTTGCAGGAGGTAGAATGCCGAAAACTAGTAGATAGCCCGAGTATCGCTCGCTGGAAGAAGGTAGGGCTTTTCGGCGAGTTCGATGCTCTTAAGATGACCGTCACAGGCTTGATGCAACAGAGATGCTAGAGAAGCCACAAACAGAGATACTGGAGAAGTCACAGACGGGCTTGCATCAGTGAGTTCTGTTGTTCGCAACAAAGCTACTGGAGAAGTCACATACACTCTTGTGAAGCACACGTGAGGTCTCACAGATGGCACGCTGGAGTGAGTACTCACAAATTGCTGGAGTTCTGCAGGAGGAGATTGTTGGAGCTTGGCTTATAAATATCACGGGGGGGGGGATTATTTTGGTCCTCGCTCGGGAGAGATGAAAAAGGGCGAGCTCTCCGTGGTGAGATTGTCTGAGAGCGGGATTACTGGACTCAATTTGATTGCACCAGAGTCTTGAGTTTGATTTATTCGCATGATTGGGATTGCTGTCTTTTGAGGTTGGGACTGACACACAAAATCTGAAATATTTCCTGTGAGGCCGGTATTCACACGAGAGGAGTGCAACGAGTGATTTCAATCTGTTCTGATACAATGTGAGAATTCGAAATATTAATGATATTATTCCAAAAATTCTAATTAAGTACATGAGAGCTCCCCTCATGATATAGAGTAGGTGAGCAAGAGGTCTTTACATTTGTAAATGTGAGACCAAATACAATAAGGTGGAAAAGTACATTGGGCCCATATGTGGGCTTTTGATCTTGGGATTTAACATTTTGAAATCTAAGCATCATCTCCACGTGCTCTCTTATATTATTAAAATAAAATAAGGGCATTGTTATTGGTAGACCAACTTTGGCTATATACAAATAAAAAAAAACTTACATTTTTGGTCCTCTAAAAAGACTATCCACAATCTAATAAAAACCTAAAACAAAGGCATTTTCCTTCTCTTCCCTTCCACGCTGCTGCAAAATAACTCCCATGCCCTGATGAGCCCGTTTGTGAATGCCTCCCCGACGCCCAAACTCCGCTCCCGTTCTAGCTACCGTTGTGCGCGTTTCATTCTCTAGGGAAGCTCTTGTCCCAGAGAGCATGCGGCGGTGGCTTTTCCGGAGATTGAAGAGTATACATGTGCCCTAGATGTCGTTGGATCCAACTCCGTCGAGCTGGCCCAAAATCCCACCAACTGCTTGCTTGATAAGGAAAATCTACGGCGGCGGATTTTGATCCCTGGATGATTGCGTGCGGCCATGATAGAGGCATTGCCGAACAAGGATCCCGTCGCCAATTGTCAAGCCTTGTCTCCTTGATTTTATTGGCAAGGAGAAGGTCCTTCTCTTGAAGATATTTTTTGCGTGATTCTGTTGTTTTGGTTTCCATTTTAGATGTCTTTTGTACTTAGGATTGGAGCTCTCGTGCTAGGTGATTTGGTTTTTGAATATAAGGCTTGGTCTCTTGTGGAACCCAGCAAAGTGTTGAACAGTGCTCGTTCATGACTTATTTCAAATCATAGATATACCTTACTGTTTTATGGTGTTTATTATTCTTGTTGTAAGTAATTCTGTAATCATTCTAGTACTTCTATTTGGTTGATTGCTGCATAGAAGTTTTGAATTTTCAAGATTTTGTGTGCCTCTTTGGAGATTTTGTAAGTCAGAACTCACAGTTTATGCTTCTGGTAATTTTACTTTTTTTTTTCCAGCATGGGTAGTAGACTATCCATTCAGTATGAAGTGCAGATAATCTACTTGTCCTACTGTTTGTGCGAAAAAAACTTATCTTTCAATGCTAAGGGTTTAGGGTTCAGTGACTTTGGGTTAGGTTTTGTTTGATGTTGTCAAGGTAGATTATTTATGAGTCATGCGTGGTCTTGCGAAGAAAATTCGTTCATTATGGTGGCATATGAGTTAAAAATAGAAAAGCAGAAGCACATGCCACTGAAACCTTCGTCGATTCATTGAATTGATCTTCAAAGCACCGACCATCATCTATTTGAAGTGCTGTGGATGACTTATACAACCATGTTTTCTGTGATATCAATTGACTTTGAGTGGGGAGACAGAAATGAAGATTACTGCTGATTTGTAGTCTTGATGGTTGAGTGGGAATGAATTTGGGTAAGAGGAAGACTGGGAGGTGAAGTAAAAGAGATTTGCAAGAGATGAATGAAAGCCTTAAGGAGGAAAGAGGTGCACATAGAAAAAAAGAAAAGCCCCATGGTTAGGAGATTTGGGTTGATTAACCTAGAGAAATAATTTAGTTCATATTACTTCTCTAAATAGCCAACTAAATTACATTTACACCAGCTCTATTTTGAATAGTAAACTGTATTAAAATTGAAAAAAAAAACTACCATTGAACAAATAGAAAAAGAGTACAAAGTACTCTTAAATGACAAATGAATTTTAAAACATGATACTTTAGCACATCTATGGACAATCACATAAAGCCTTAGAAATACTAATGCCCAAGGACTAATGACTATTTGCAGAATGTTGTTGTGTTTTGGTACCAATTGATGTAAGACAAGACAACTTAAGAGAGGATCTTGGGAAGAGAATACATCCATTATGGTGAAGTTGACTTGGGTTTACTTGGATATAAATTGGTTAAGTTGTTTGTAAGCCATTGCGGATCTGGATAAGAGAATACATCCATTATGGTGGCATTAGGCTTAAAATCGGAAAATCAGAAACGTATACCATGGAAAACTTCACAGTTTTATTAATGCTAATCTTCATCATAGCAATGGTCGTCATTATGTTGGCTTGTCAACAGTTTACCGACATAATCTGAGGTTTGATATCAATTGATGTTAATGGAGAGTCACCTGTGCCTCATGCAATTGAAGGACGAGAAGAGTGGATATGCAGAGAGAAGTAGAGAAGAGAATCAAGAGTGATCCTACAAGGAAGGAAGAAGAACCTAGCATCATTGTTCAATATCATCATCTACTTTTGCACGACCTCTTGGACCTTTAGTTGTAATAGATGATCATACAAGATAAATAATAATCAAACATACCATAAACAGCTGACAAATGAACATACTTCCCTCGATAGTTAAAATACAGATAGAATAAAGATATAAATGTACAATACAAATTCAATTATGCCTCTGTTTGGGGGGACTTATTTCACCGGTCAAGCGGTTACGACCGCATGAACCGGGCCTTAATTAATTAAGGCCCGGTTCATGCGGTCGTAACCGCTTGACCGGTGAAAATAAGTCCCCCCCAAACGGAGCCTATATTACTAAGACATGAAAATATACATTTTCCTACATCATGGTATCACAAGAAAAGCTTGCAGACCTAATTTTCTCATGCCGCTCGGTTCCGCTTCCACTTCTCGCTCGGTCCCGACTTCGCATTCCCCTCGCTTAGTCGACTTCCGCGCGTTACCTCTCTTGCCCGTTTCCCACCGCAGGCTTTGTTTCCAGCTCGCAAGCTCGGTTTCCAGTGCGCAAGCTCAAAGAACCTATGTCTCTCTGCTTTGTGCCTATCAACACATACAATGCCCGTACCCTCGATGGATCTGACTCCCCTCTCCGACGTCCGATTCCTCCCATTCTCGCTGGGACGGTTCCTCCTCCTCATTCCTATTACCTATTGTGATTTTACTTGGTTCCATTGCCAGGATTGATCACAGTTTTTTCTTCTTTCTTTGAGAAAAACCCTATTTTTGGCCTTTTATTCCTAGTTTCTATGATCTATTGGTTTCTATTCTTGGATCGCCATGTCAGGGAGTGTTGACTTTCTAGTTATGTCATCCGGAGGAGGCTCTTCTTCTTCCGTGACTTCTGTGGGATCCATTCGCAAACTATGATCACGCCACTCCTTAAATTACCACCATTCGATTGGATGGCACTAACTACCCCTCGTGGGCTCACTCCATCACCCTTGCTCTAAAAAACCTCCACATGCTTGGATATGTTTGTGGCACCATAAGGGAGCCTACCCCGGCTTCACCGGATTGGCTGCAATGGGAGTTTGAAAATTCCTTAGTTATGCCATGGCTTACCAACTCCATGCAAGAATCCATTGTTTGCAATTATTTGTTCTTGGATACGGTGGAAAATATCTGAAAAAGAGCTGAGGTCACTTATTCTTAATTTCTTATCGTGCGAATATAACTCAGCTCTTTCAACTGCTACAACAAATATTTCTTCTGTGTTTGGATGATCATTCTCTTTCGTCCTACTACTTTGAATTCACTGAACTGTACTTGGAATATAATCACTTCGATTCACCTACTCTTGTGTGCTTGAGGATAATGTGTTGGTTTGAGCTCGGGAAGAACCCAACTAGATATTTGAATTCCTTCATGGTTTGCAACATAGTTTTGGTTTGATTAGTGTCTAGATTCTTAGGCGCTCTTCCATTTTCTCTCTAACAGAAGTTTATAGTTTAATGCAACAAGAATATGATCAAAGTCAAACCTTACTTCCTAAATCAATTGCAGATTGATCTTCTCTTGTTGCCCAGTTCAATGCTGGTAGTCGTCATGCCTGGACCCTAAGTCGTCCATAGAGAAGGACTTCCTGATTTGTGATTACCACAGGAAGGCCAATCATTCCGAGGACATGTGTTTCGGGTTTCTTGACATTCCGCCTGAGGAAGTTCTACTCCACTAGGTGGCTGTGGCTATGGTTATTCTCAGGGCCATCCACCCTCGGCTCATTCTGCTCATTTTTATGATGCCATGGAGGACACAACACTCAGCATTGGTCTAGATCCTCCTAGAGTTCCTACTTCTTTTTGTATTGTAGAGATACAGACCTCCAGCCATTTGACGCTTTGCCACTTTGCTAAACCGCCTACTTCATCATCATCGTCCCCTAAATACTCTCAAAGTCACTCCCACTTAAATTCACCCTTGTATCTTTGGGTGTGTGTTTTGTTCATGTGCATCACAAATCCAAACTTGACTCCAATGCCCTGAAGTTCGTCTTTATTGGGTATTCTCCGATGCAAAATAGTTATAATTGTTTTCATCCTATGATCAAGATAACCTTTGTTACAATGGACGCCATTTTTCAGAAATTAGAGGCTTACTATAGAACCAACCTTCATTTGGAGTCCTTTACATTGGAAGTCAGTTCCTCTCCTCTACCCATTCCTCCCTCCTATTAGCATCCTAATTCTACTCCTTCCTCTATTGCATCTCCTCCCCACCCTGACTATTTGCATTCTTATACTTGGTAGAACAAGGGGATAAGGACTCAAGTTTCATCCATGATACCCAACTCAACACCAGATCCATCTTTGGGTTCTCAAGATAATCGTACTTCTACCCAACATCCTTTATCTCAGTTTGTGACTTATGATTCTTTATGAGCTTCACGTAGTTCCTTTGCCCCCCTATTAGTCCTATATGCTTATTCCATCCTCTTCACAGAAAGCCCGTAGTCACCATAAATGGCAGAAACAATGCTTGAGGAGATGCAGGCTTTTGAGAAAAACTATATATGGGATCTGGTATGCCTTCCTCAAGGGTTGTTGAGTGCAAGAGATTCTTCTCCGTAAAACAAAACTTTCAAGGGATTGTTGACAACTTCAAGACAAGATTGTTGGTTAGAGACTGTAGTCAGACTGTTGGGATTGATTATCTGACAACTTTTGCTCTGGTAGCAAAGCTCAATCGATAGGATTCCTTCTCTCTTGTGTGGTATGCAAATGATGGAACCTCAGTCAGTTAGACGCGAAGAATGCTTTCCAGCATAAGAATTTAAAGGAGGAGGTATATATGTCTCTACCTCTGGGTCTTACTCCTGAAAGATTTGAAGGGAAGGCCTGTAGGTTGAAAAAGACACTATATGGCTTGAAATAGTGTAGCATCCGTAAATTTTTGACGCAAAAATTCATTTAAATTGTAGGGGCGAGTCACGACGGATTCTGAGCGAGACAGCGCATTGTCAAGGTACAACGTTACTATGCTAGGGGTCGCGTCCATTATTTGGTAACGTATGTTAGCTATAATATTAGTGTGACGCACATTAAAAGTTAATAGTGTTACATAGCGAAATTGTTTTAGAATTTAAGGTGATTTGAGTGGCGTGGTTTGCGTATAACAACTTAATGTTGGCTTTGGGGTGCCAATAGCAGTCCTTGCCCCCCCCCCCCACGGATGAATTGATAACCGCTGAAGCCAATTAGAAATCCCGCACTCCCTCTATTTCACGGAAGAAACCGCTACTGCTCCCGTCCTGTTCCGTCTCCCGCAAGAAGCGAGCCTGACGCTTCCGTTTCCGCGGCCGATACATTCCGCCGGACTCGCCGCCGCCCGATACTCCTCCGGAACACTTTTCCGTCTCCTCCTCCCTCCTCTGAAGGTGCCGGTGAGTGTTCCTCTTCATTCCCTGGCCGTGGGAGAGGTTGGATCAAACCCTAACCGGAAGAGCTGAGTTCCGTTTCGGTTCCGGTGAGTCGATTCCTCCTTAATCTCGATTTCCTCTTGAAGATCCCTCATTTTAGAGGATTAGACTAAACAATATTTTGTTCCTATTGCCCTATTCTAGGTTTTGGTGGTCGTGATCCTCCGCGGGTTTTGTGTGGGACGCTTTGAGAGCCCCAATCTCTCCGCATATAGGTAATATGCACAACTATCACTTATATTCTTGCAACCTAAGATGATTTGGATTTTTCTCCATCGGAAATCCTTAGGGGAAATGTTGGATTTAGGGCTCCCCTAAATTTTGCAGGTTTTTCGGTGGAGTCGGGGCAGCACTTGAAGGTCCCCAACAGTAGGATCACCTTCGAAATAGAAGATGCCGCCACGCCGAGTGTACGAGCACCGCACCACCGCTGTAAGGAAATCTAAATTCCTTTTAGTTAGATATATCAAGTATTGTAATTTTACACACACAAATAGATTTATTTCAAGTACCATGATAATGCATAGAAAGGTGTGGTGATAGGAAAACGGTTACGAAAAACGTGTAGGGTGACACGATTTCCCCAAGACCCAAGTAGTCGGATCATGAACAGAAACATAGAGTACGAAAGCGTTAGCCGTGTTCGTAGGTTTGAAATTCGTTCCGATCAAGGGCGTAATTGCCCCTTCAAGTCGACCGCCCGGAAGTCAAGGGTCGCTTAGTAGTACACCAGAAAAGATATCCCTTGCAGACTTGGGTAGTACAGACTTATGAGTAGTACAGACTTGGGAAGTGTCTTCCCTTGAGCCAGCTAGTAGATTCGAGACCGTGTCCGCGTGACACTAGAACAATTGGGTTCGTAAGATGGTCTCGGGTCGTCAGTTTCAGTTGCGCGTTAGGAGCTACTCTGCCTAGAGCCTTCCTAGTAGATGAGCAGGTTAGAAGCCACCTAGAACTCAAGTATAGACCTGACATGAGACAGTACGCTAGTTAGTGAACGCCAGGACTTGAGTTAGTAAAATAAAAGTCACGTGCTTAGTACGAGTAGATGCTTGACCAGAGAATAGCGCGAAGGCATGCATAACACATAGCATAAAAGTTTTTAATGCATAAAATTACTTTTCAAAGACATACATGCATTCATATCTAAAACTGGGTTTTAGTGTCACTAGGAGGGGTTATTTTTCCTTACTCTGACCCTTCGTGGGCACTGTTTTTCAGGTGACCCAGGTGGGAAACTACGTCTAGGATGAGCTTTATGGTGGCGTCAGTTTGTATTATTTATCTTATTCAGTTTACTCTATTTCAGCATGTACTTGTAGATGAGAACATTGTATCAGATTAATGTTTCTATCTAATTTGTATCAGACTATTTATGGTTAACCAGATTTTCAGTCAATTCAGTTTTATATCTTGTTTAGTGGCTCTGTGAAATCCAGATATCAGGTATGTGGTTACCCTTAGTTTACTTTTTAAACTTCCGCTGTAAGTCTTATATTGCTTAGTATAAAGTTTATTACCTGCTGCTACTAGTTTTAATACTGTTTCCTAGTTTTCTTTATATCGCTGACCCGGCCGGACGGCTGATTTCTGAAATACTGGGAAGGGGTGTTACAAATTGGTATCAGAGGGAGGTTAGGATCCCTGGACCCTAGAAAGAATTCACAGAGCCATATGAGCGTATAAGAGTAAACTCTTGTTAGTAAAATATTTTTAAGTGCGATTAAGCCCTAGTGTTCGCTACAGTACGAAATAAGTTGCTAGGCCAGATTTCTTAGATGCTTGTTATATAATCAGATTTCCTTTATATATTCTATCAGACACCACGAGTTAGTGAACCAGGTGAATCTTCACGCCAGAACTCGGTTCCTAGTGCAACCATGGGAGACGCTGCCGTGCCACAGGTACCACCAGTTCCAGCAGCTCCAGAGGGCACTGACATAGCGTCTCAGATTGCCAAGGCGGTTACTGTTGCCTTGATGGAGTTTCAGAGAGGACTGGCTGCAGGGTTTCCAGCTCCAGTTCAAGTACCAGTCCCTGCGCCAGCTCCTGCAGCAGCACCTGTGGAGATGACCCTGGAGCGCTATTTGAGAAATTTTAGAGAACTTCAGCCTTCAAACTACAGTGGGGATGAGACCCCGATGGATACAGATGATTGGATAGCTAACACCAGAGACCTGCTGAATGTTTTAGAGTGCCCGGAGAATAAGAAAGTTCCTCTGGCAGCTTTCCTCCTCCGGGGAGAGGCAAATGTCTGGTGGGACAAATACCGGGCAGATGATCCTGCAGGTAAAATGTTATGATCAATTCCTGTATCTTAGAAAGTAATGTTTTAATTTTAAAATGGTATGATCGTTTTTTTTTTGGCCAGGCCGTACCCCAGACATGTTTACTTGGGGCGAGTTCTCTAGAGCTCTTGCTAGTTGGTTCGTGCCTCCTTCCGCACGACGAGGTCTCCAGGAGAAGTATCTGAGGCTTTTCCACGGGGACAGGACAGTTACTGAGTATGAGCGAGAGCTGACTCATCTTGCTCGATATGCGGGCGTGATGCAGGGGGATCAGACTGAGAAGTGCAGTCGCTTTGTGGATGGTTTGCGTGACTCGTTGAGACAGCTGCTGATGACTATGGTCAACGCTGATTACAGGAGCTTAGTGGATACGGCTCGCAGACTGGAGGCTGACCAGCAGAAGGTTCAGAAGCGAAGTAGTTTCCGTGCGAAGCGATCTCAGGATTCGCATCAGCCGCAGCAGAGCAGAAACGATCAAGGAAAGAACTGGAGCAAGAAGCCGAAGCCTGATGCTAAGAAGATTGGTCAATCTGGTGACCTGAGCAAGGACTATCCCACGTGTCCCAAGTGTCAGCGTCGCCATCCAGGAGAGTGTTTGGCCAGTGCAGGCGTATGTTACAAGTGCCGACAACCTGGACACATAGCTCGCTTCTGTCAGGAAGCTGGGACGAATCAGGTAATCAAGGTCCTTCTGTTTTGATTACATTTGTGTAATTACGATAGATTTTTAATGTAATTTATTCCTGCAGTCGAAGTTCGAGGTTGGTGGCTCTAGCAGGGTAGATAAGGGCAAAGCCTTGATGATTACTGATGGGAGACCACAGCAGGGTCGAGATTTAGTGCATCCCAGAGCTTATGGGTTGAGTCAGCAGGAGGCGAAGGATCAGGAGGATGTTGTGACTGGTAAGTGTCGTTTTGCTTAACAAGTTAGTTTTAAAATCCTCCGTAGTGACACATTAAATTTTTCATCCTTCATAAATCATTCATGTAGGCATCCTTATGATTCGTAACTTACCCTCTAAGATTCTGTTTGATACGGGTGCCTCACACTCGTTTATCGCGGAATCTCTAGTGCGTAAGTTAGATTTAGAAGTCTTCCCGGAGTCAGTACCGCTGGAAGTCATGATGCCGAATGGATCCCTTCTGCAGACCAGAGATAAGTGCAGGGTACCAGTGCAGTTTAGTGATGTTGAGATTATCGTGGAAGCTTTGCTGCTACCTATAGCAGGATTTGACTTGATCTTTGGAATGGACTGGCTTTCAGCAGTCAACGCCAGGATTGACTGTAGGGCGAAGCAGATTCAGTTCGATGGCCCCAACCAGACATCTTTTTCTTTTCAGGGCTTGAAGGGAGTAGTGAAGATGATCATAGCTGCAGTCCAAGCGAGAAAGTGCATTAGTCAGGGTTGTGAAACCTTCGTAGTACTGATGAGCGCGGAGTCTAAGGCTGATTTGTTAGAGGTACCAGTGGTGCAGGAGTTTCCAGATGTTTTCCCGGAAGAGCTCCCTGGTGCCCCTCCAGATAGAGAGATTGAGTTCCCGATAGACTTGCAGCCTGGGGCTACACCGGTAGCCAAATCTCCCTATCGGATGGCTCCAAGGGAACTAGCAGAGTTGAAGAGCCAGTTGCAGGAGCTGCTTGATTTGGGTTTTATACGCCCTAGTACTTCGCCTTGGAGTGCTCCAGTGTTTTTTGTGAAGAAGAAGGATGGTAGTCTGAGATTGTGCATAGACTACCGTGAATTGAATAAGCTGACCGTAAAGAACAAGTATCCGATTCCCAGGATTGATGATTTGTTCGACCAATTGGTGGGATCGAACACTTTTTCCAAGTTAGATCTGAGATCAGGCTATCACCAGTTGAAGATTCGTGACGCGGATATACAGAAGACTGCATTCAGTACCAGATATGGACACTTCGAGTTCGTGGTCATGCCGTTCGGGCTGACCAATGCCCCTTTAGTATTTATGGACCTGATGAATAGGGTTTTTCGGGAGTACTTGGATCGTTTTGTCATCGTCTTCATAGATGATATTTTGGTGTTCTCTAAGAGTGCAGAAGATCATGCAGCACACCTCAGGATTGTTTTGAGCACACTCAGGAAGAACCAGTTGTTTGCCAAGTTTTCTAAGTGCGAATTTTGGCTTTCAGACATTGCATTTTTTAGGCCACATCATCAGTCAGAAAGGGGTTAGTGTTGATCCGAAGAAGATAAAGGCTATTAAGAATTGGCCAAGACCGTCGACAGTTTCAGAGGTTCGCAGCTTTTTGGGTCTTGCTGGATACTACAGGAGATTCATCAGAGATTTCTCAAAGATAGCCCTACCACTGACTTCCCTCACTAGGAAGGGAAAGGGCTTGGTGTGGACTGTTGAGTGCGAGTTAGCCTTTGAGGACTTGAAGGACAGATTGATGACCGCACCGATTTTAAGTTTACCATCAGGACCAGACGGATTTCAGATCTATAGTGATGCTTCAGGTCAGGGTTTGGGTTGTGTCCTCATGCAGCATGGAAAGGTCGTAGCATATGCCTCGAGACAGTTAAAGGTTCATGAGAGAAATTACCCCGTGCATGACTTGGAGCTTGCAGCAGTTATTCATGCCCTGAAGATTTGGAGACACTACCTTTATGGAGTGCGTTGTGAGATCTTCACTGATCATAAGAGCCTCAAGTATATCTTTGATCAGCGAGAGCTCAATTTGAGGCAGCGTAGATGGTTAGAGTTTCTTTCAGACTACGATGTAGACATTCAGTACCACCCAGGAAAGGCGAATGTGGTAGCTGATGCCCTTAGTCGTAGAGGCTCGTGTTTTTATCTTCTCACTCAGCAGGAGGAGTTAGTACGAGAGCTGGAGAGACTGGATATTGTCATTGTGTCCCGTTGCAGTTTTGGTTCAGCTTGGTTGAGTTGGATGGAGATTTCGTGCGATATTAGAGATAGGATCAGAAGAGCTATACCGTTGGATCCAAAGATGGCAGAGATCTGGATATCAGTGCAGTCAGGTCAGAAAGAGAGGTTCTCTATTCAGGATGAGTTACTATTGCATGATGGCAGAGTGTGCATCCCAGATGTTAGTCACCTTCGTGAGGACATTTTGTTCGAGGCACACAATTCCAGATATTCTATACATCCTGGTAGCACGAAGATGTATGCAGATCTTAAGAAGGTAGTCTGGTGGCCAGGTTTGAAGAGTGATGTTGCAGTTTATGTAGGGAAGTGTGAGACTTGCAAGTTGGTTAAGGCCGAGTGTCAGAGGCCTGGAGGCAAGATGCAGCCACTTCCCATCTCAGAGTGGACTTTTGAGGATATATCCATGGACTTCATTCATGGTTTGCCGAGATCGCAGAGTGGGAATGATTCCTTATGGGTTATAGTAGATCGACTTTCTAAGGTTGCCCATTTCATTCCTCTTAGGAAGACGGATCAAGGTCCGAAGCTAGCCCAGTTATATTTAGATGAGATAGTCCGACTTCACGGTGTGCCCAAGACTATAGTATCAGACCAAGATGGCAGATTCACCTCCAGGGAGTGGCCTTACATTCAGGAGCGTTTGGGTACCAGGTTACATTTCAGCACCGCTTTCCATCCCCAGACCGATGGACAGACTGAGCGGACTAATAGGACTTTGGAGGATCTGCTACGGATGTGCATTCTAGATTTTGGAGGAAAGTGGGAGAAGTATGTTACTCTTGTGGAGTTTTCCTACAATAACAGTTTTCAGGCGAGTATTGGGATGGCACCGTTCGAGGCCCTCTATGGTAGACGTTGTCGGACACCGTTATGTTGGGCAGAGAGTGAGGAAAGATCGTCCATCAGAGAGTCATGGATTGATAAGACCACAGACAGGATTAAGCTCATTCAGGAGCGTATGAGGACAGCTCAGGATCGCCAGGCCAAGTATCATGATCAGAAGCACAGGTCAGTAGAGTTCAGTGTTGGAGACTACGTTTATTTAAAGGTCAGACCAGTCAGAGGAGTCTCTAGAATAAAGCGGATGAAGAAGTTGAGCCACAGATTCGTTAGTCCTTTTGAGGTACTGGAAAGAGTTGGTGAGGTTGCATACAGGTTGGCCTTACCTGAGGAAATGAGTGGTGTACATGATGTATTCCACGTCTCCTATCTGAGGAGAGCAGTCAGAGATCCTAGTCAGATCATCAGTACCGAGGAAGCACCAATTGAGACAGATCTTAGTATTGGAGTTAGACCAGTCAAGATAGTGGACTCAAGGATTTAGAAGCTCAGAAATAGAGAGATTCGCATGGTCAAAGTCCTTTGGATGAATTGTGGTCGTCCAGAGTATACTTGGGAGCGAGAGGATGAGCTTAAGAGCAATGCAGACTATTCTTTTCTCTTCGATTCAGGTATGGTTTCAATTTTTGAGGACGAAAATTTTTATTAGGAGGGGAGATTTGTAGCATCCGTAAATTTTTGACGCAAAAATTCATTTAAATTGTAGGGGCGAGTCGCGACGGATTCTGAGCGAGACAGCGCATCGTCAAGGTACAACGTTACTATGCTAGGGGTCGCGTCCATTATTTGGTAACGTATGTTAGCTATAATATTAGTGTGACGCACATTAAAAGTTAATAGTGTTACATAGCGAAATTGTTTTAGAATTTAAGGTGATTTGAGTGGCGTGGTTTGCGTATAACAACTTAATGTTGGCTTTGGGGTGCCAATAGCAGTCCTTGCCCCCCCCGGATGAATTGATAACCGCTGAAGCCAATTAGAAATCCCGCACTCCCTCTATTTCACGGAAGAAACCGCTACTGCTCCCGTCCTGTTCCGTCTCCCGCAAGAAGCGAGCCTGACGCTTCCGTTTCCGCGGCCGATACATTCCGCCGGACTCGCCGCCGCCCGATACTCCTCCGGAACACTTTTCCGTCTCCTCCTCCCTCCTCTGAAGGTGCCGGTGAGTGTTCCTCTTCATTCCCTGGCCGTGGGAGAGGTTGGATCAAACCCTAACCGGAAGAGCTGAGTTCCGTTTCGGTTCCGGTGAGTCGATTCCTCCTTAATCTCGATTTCCTCTTGAAGATCCCTCGTTTTAGAGGATTAGACTAAACAATATTTTGTTCCTATTGCCCTATTCTAGGTTTTGGTGGTCGTGATCCTCCGCGGGTTTTGTGTGAGACGCTTTGAGAGCCCCAATCTCTCCGCATATAGGTAATATGCACAACTAGCACTTATATTCTTGCAACCTAAGATGATTTGGATTTTTTTCCATCGGAAATCCTTAGGGGAAATGTTGGATTTAGGGCTGCCCTAAATTTTGCAGGTTTTTCGGTGGAGTCGGGGCAGCACTTGAAGGCCCCCAACAGTAGAATCACCTTCGAAATAGAAGATGCTGCCGCGCCGAGTGTACGAGCGCCGCACCACCGCTGTAAGGAAATCTAAATTCCTTTTAGTTAGATATATCAAGTATTGTAATTTTACACACACAAATAGATTTATTTCAAGTACCATGATCATGCATAGAAAAGTGTGGTGATAGGAAAACGGTTACGAAAAACGTGTAGTCGGATCATGAACAGAAACATAGAGTACGAAAGCGTTAGCCGTGTTCGTAGGTTTGAAATTTGTTCCGATCAAGGGCGTAATTGCCCCTTCAAGTCGACCGCCAGGAAGTCAAGGGTCGCTTAGTAGTACACCAGAAAAGATATCCCTTGCAGAGTAGCGTCAGACCAAAAAGGTCAGCCAGCACACAGAGGTCTTTCGTGCTAGGTTGAGGCGCACTACCTTTCTCATAAGGCACATGGAAACTTATGAGTAATACAGACTTGGGAAGTGTCTTCCCTTGAGCCAGCTAGTAGATTCGAGACCGTGTCCGCGTGACACTAGAACAATTGGGTTCGTAAGATGGTCTCGGGTCGTCAGTTTCAGTTGCGCGTTAGGAGCTACTCTGCCTAGAGCCTTCCTAGTAGATGAGCAGGTTAGAAGCCACCTAGAACTCAAGTATAGACCTGACATGAGACAACACGCTAGTTAGTGAACGCAAGGACTTGAGTTAGTAAAATAAAAGTCACGTGCTTAGTACGAGTAGATGCTTGACCAGAGAATAGCGCGAAGGCATGCATAACACATAGCATAAAAGTTTTTAATGCATAAAATTACTTTTCAAAGACATACATGCATTCATATCTAAAACTGGGTTTTAGTGTCACTAGGATGAGTTATTTTTTCTTACTCTGACCCTTCGTGGGCACTGTTTTTCAGGTGACCCAGGTGGAAAACGACGTCTAGGATGAGCTTTATGGTGGCGTCAGTTTGTATTATTTATCTTATTCAGTTTACTCTATTTCAGCATGTACTTGTAGATGAGAACATTGTATCAGATTAATGTTTCTATCTAATTTGTATCAGACTATTTATGGTTAATCAGATTTTCAGTCAATTCAGTTTTATATCTTGTTTAGTGGCTCTGTGAAATCCAGATATCAGGTATGTGGTTACCCTTAGTTTACTTTTTAAACTTCCGCTGTAAGTCTTATATTGCTTAGTATAAAGTTTATTACCTGCTGCTACTAGTTTTAATACTGTTTCCTAGTTTTCTTTATATCGCTGACCCGGCCGGACGGCTGATTTCTGAAATACTGGGAAGGGGTGTTACAAATAGTCTCCTAGGAGTCTAGGACCCAATTTGGGAAGTTTCATAGAGCCATGATGACATTTGGTTTCATGCAGAGCAATGCTGATTACATGTTTATCAACCACATGGTAGATAAATTGCCCCCTCTCGTCGTTTATGTGCACAATATTGTTATAACAATTGTAACATTGGATGATATCCAAACCCTTAAGGCAAGACTGACAAGGGAATTTGAGATGAAAGGCCTAGGGAATCACACGTACTTCATGGATATTGAAGTTGCTAGATCTAAGCATGCGATTTTTATCTCTCAGAGAAAGCACATCCTCGATTTATTTGAGATGTTAGGGACGAATGAGTGTAGGCCTGCTGACACACCTATTTAAGCCAACCATACATTAGGAAGGGATGACAAATAAGTCGTTGCAAACATCATTAGATTTCAGCCTTTGGTAGGGAGACTTATTTATTTGTACCATACTTGTGTCCAAATATCTTGTATGCTGTTAGAGTAATTAGCCATTGCATTCATTAACCAATGTATTGTCTCTTGGATGCTGCCCACCGAATCCTACGTTACCTCAATTCCTCCCCAGGAAGTGATAAAGAATTAACAATTGAAGTTTACACAGATGCAAGTACGGCTGGATATGTTGATGACTAAAGATCAACCTCTAGATATTGTTCCTTTGTCTGTAGGAACCTGGTAATCTGGAGAAGCAAAAAATATGTGATTACTAGATCGAGTGTTGAAGCAAAGTTCAGATCTATTACACATGGGATTTTTGAAGGTCTTTGGATTTGCTCCATTATGAATGACCTTGGCATTGAAAACAGGGGACCTATCAGACATTACAAAGACAATATGACAATCATTAACATTGCACACAATCCCATTCAACATGATTGCACCAAACATGTTGAAGTGTACAGACATTTCATTAAAAAGAATATAATAACAAGAGTCAAGTACACCATTTGTTCCCTTTGATCAACAATTGGTTGATGTTCTCACTAAAAGATTGAGTTTGAGTGTCTTTGGGAAAAAATTATGCCCAACTTAGGTATGATAGATATTACACGACCAACATGAGGGTGAATGCTAGAATTGAGTGCTATTATTGTATTTTCAGTTTCTCTCTTTAGCCCCTTACTCTTGTATTTCTCCATTCCTCTATATTTAGGAATGTTACTCTTGTGTAACAATTTAATTGATCCTAATTTCAACGGCAATCTTACTGCATTATAGTGCACACACGTCAGCTCGTCCAAGAATACCCATTAAGATTCTCTAATTCTGCAACATATACAACTCAGGAAGATGTCAGCTTGTGTTTTCTCGGCTTAAAGCCAAAAGGAATTTCTCATGTTGTTTTAAAACTCTAGAAACATGTTTCATCTTTTATTTTTATCTACTCTAATGAGTAATTTTTATATAGGATCGCAACACCTGGATTCACGCTAAGTTTGTTCTAAAAATTATAACTTAACAAGGTGCACTTAGGAAGGAGAGATTTCTCTGTAGAAAATTGCCTCCATTTGTTTTCCCGACCCTTGCTTTTATCAAATTACCTAAATCACATATTGCATACCTGTCAGCCTCAATCCACCTCTCCCACACAATTTTGCCGCCAACTGCCTGATAACGCCTCCCAACCGCACGAAACCGCCCGCTCTTCTTCCTCCATGCCGATCGAAGCCTTCCAGATCCAGCCCTAACCACACGCCTGCATTCGATCGATTCCCTCCTTATCAAAATCCGCAAGCCCTGGGGGTTGTCTTTGCCCACCCTACGGTCGACGCAGCCCAATTGTCTTCCTCCCTCATCCAACCGCCTAGCCGTAGGCATCTGCTGTCAATTCATCTCTCCCGCTATTGCATATCACCATTCCCGCTTCAGGAATCGCTTATCATGTCTCAATTCCACCACAAACAATCCTCCTCAACCCTAAAACTAAACCTGAAGAACCCATCTCATCTCATAACATCCCCCATTCCCACACCCTAACAACCCCTATCATCTCTCTAAGCCCTCACAATTCCTCGAAAGCTCAACCAGCCCTTGAATTGTGTACAGAGTTGCTGTCCTGATGTAGGCTCAAATTTAGGGTTTTGGAAAATAATTAATTTTTTATTAAAGATAATACTTTTTAACGAAAATAGAAATTTAGGGTTTGAATTTTAAAAAGAACACAAGGGCCGAGCAGCTAAATCAAATTTTCGCGTGCGTGATTTCAATGCCGTCGCTCTGAGCTTTGAGAAGTTCGTTAATTTCGTCGAGTGGAATTTCTACGCGTTTTAGGGTTCCAAGTCCTCCGCGAAATCTACACGACCATAAGCCAAATTACAAACAATAATTTATGAAATAAACGGTATTAGTAGCAGAAGAATGCAACGACAAGCCCAAATTATTTTAAGTAACGCATAAATTTATACTAAATGCAAGGAGCAGCGTGTATACCCAAATGATTGTTAGTGGAACTGTGATCCCTCCGAATCCGTCACACACAGGCGGGAATACGCTGGAAATGAATCATGGCCGTTGGGTTAAGCAACCAGAGGTTAGGATGGCGGTTGACGGTGTTGAACGGAGCCGGGACGCTGGAATAGGGGCTTTCCGAGGTCGACGACGCCCGACGAATCTTCTGTCAACAGAGGCGGCGTCGCCAGGTGGAACTTCGCGTGAACGAAGGCGCCAGTAGCGGTGCGGGAAGAGCCGGAAGGCGTCCTCGAGGTGACGCCTGGAGCGGCCGGGGAGAACGACTTCGGGCGGAACTCTTCAGGCGTGGAAACGAGCGTCGAACTGGCGGAACAGATGGGAGATGCAGGACGGCGGCGTGATCGGTGATGGCAGAGAACAAATTAATTTTGTTCTCTGTCTTTTTTCGGGTTCCTTTCTTTGGTTTGGGATGAGCTTTTTTATTTTAAAAGGCAAAGCACAATTTTGCATTTTAAGAATAAGATCCGCCTTTCTTATTTTGTAGAGCGAGATCTCCATAATATGTTTCTTAATTGACTCTAATTTAAAATTTGAATTTTAAATTTATGTTTACTTAAAAGACTTGGGCTTGCCGTTATCGTCCTACTACTAATAATACCAGACCATTTTATTCAGGGTCTCAATGGCCGGTCAAACCACGGAGCCAACGAACGAGCATTTGAAAAAAGACGAGTACATGAAATAAAATGCGCAGAAAAATAATAATAATAAAATACCGAAAATACTTTGATACACTAGGGTGCTTTGCGGGATGCATCAATTCCCCCGGAGTTGAAAGGGCTTGACCCCGGAGAGAGCTCGCAAAGACTACAATAGAGAGATTTGGGCGGCGGTGTCGTAGCTCGTCGGTGCTGATCCATAAACTGTCTGTGATGTCCCGTCCCCGCCAGGAGACCAAGTAGCGCTAGTACGTCCCGTGGCGAGTACGAAACTCTCGAACATCAAGAACCTGATCTATCTTCTTAGTGCTGGGCGTCTGTACTGGAGCTAAGTCTGGTGGGATCTCTGGTACTGTCATCGAAGGACTCGGGATGGAACTAGGTGGTTCTCCATAGAAAGACGTCAGATCTGCCACGTTAATATCGAAGAGGTACCGAATTCAACGGGAAAGTCTAGGAGATATGCATTCTCACCGATGCGCTTCCGGACTTGGAAAGGACCAAGCTTCCTCTGCTGTAACTTGTGATATGTACCCGGAGTGAATCTCTGCTTCCTGAAATAAGCAAACACCCAATCTCCTTCTGAAAAGTATAACTCCCGGCGATGACGATCGGTCATGGATTTATATTTTTCAGAAGTTGCTCGCAGTTTATTAGTAATAAATTTATGCAGTTCCTTTAAATAATCACCATGGGTTTGCACATCAAATGATATACGTTCATAGTTCGGGAGGGAGTGACGATCAAGTAGATGCGGTACAGGAAATCCGTAAACAATCTCGAAAAGAGATTTAGTTGTGGAGCGATTAGTAGAATTATTGAATGCAAATTCAGCTTGTGGTAGTATAATATCTCATTGTTTCGGATTCTCCCCCGTCAAACACCTAAGTAGGTCCCCCAAACTCCTATTAACGACCTCAGTCTGCCCATCGGTCTGAGGGTGATATGCGCTGCTAAATTCGAGTTTGGTATCTAGTCGGGCCCATAGTGTCTTCCAAGAATACCCCGTAAAACGAGTGTTCTTATCAGAAGTGATCGACCTAGGAATTCCGTGTAGTCTAACGATTTCTTTTAAAAAAAGTTCGGCGACGTGTACGACACTAGAAGTTTTTCTACACGGAATGAAATGTGCCATCTTCGAAAATCGGCCTACGACTACAAAGATAGAATTGGCCTTCCTCTGCGTGCGAGGAAGTCCTACCACAAAGTCCATCGAGATGCCATCCCATGACCACTCATGTATCAGTAAGGGGGTATATAATCCAGTGTTTTGTGCGTATCCCTTATACAGCTGACAGGTGGTGCAGTGCCTAATGAATTCGGTTACATCACGCTTCATATTTGGCCAATAATAACGTGCGCTGACGAGATCTAATAATTTGGACTGGCCTACGTGTCCACCTAATCCATACGAGTGGAGCTCTCTAAGTAGTGTCTCTCGAAGTGGTCCTTCGCAAATGCAAAGGAGAGTGCCCCTAAACAAATAACCCTCACTTATGACGTATTGTGTGGTGGGGTCAGTCCCACTGTGCTTACATGAGCTCCAAATATCGTGAAAGAACGGATCGGCGGCGTATAGGTCGCGCTGTGAATCTAAATCAGTAATGCACGGTTGCAGGGTGACTAATAAATGTGTGCGACGACTAAGTGCGTCGGCTACACGGTTCGTGACTCCGGGTTTGTGTTTCAAGTGAAATGTGAACTCTTGCAGGTAAGCAGCCCACTTGGCATGACGACTGATCTCCTTTTGGGAGTTCAGATGCTTCAGAGCCTCATGATCGGTGTTTATGACAAACTCGCGCTGAATCAGGTAGTGTCTCCAATGTCGGAGAGCCTGAACGATAGCGTATAACTCTAAGTCGTAGGTGGAATATCTAGTTTTCGCCTCGTTCAACTTCTTACTAAAGAATGCGATGGGACGAACCTTCTGACTCAAAACTGCGCCAATGCCTACGATCGATGCGTCACATTCAACATCAAAAATTTTCTCAAAATCAGGCAGCGCTAATGCATGTGCACTCGTGAGTCTCTTTAACCAAAAGAAACGCTCGCTCGGCTTCCTCAGTCCAAATAAACAATCCTTTTTTCAGACAATCAGTCTCATGTGCTATCAAGGTACTAAAGTTTCGAGTAAATCGCCGATAAAAAGAAGCCAACCCATGAAATTCTCGAGCCTCAGTAATCGTCCTAGGGCTAGGCCACGATTCTATTGCCTTGACCTTCTCTCTATCAACTCTAATGCCCTTAGAAGAAACGATATATCCTATGAAAGTCAGGCTATCAGTCAAAAACGTGCATTTCTTCAAATTTATAAATAGCGTATTTTCTCGTAGGATCTCTAAGACCTGCTTAAGATGAATCATGTGTTGTTCTTGATTAGTGTTATAAATCAAAATATCGTCAAAGTATACCACTGCGCAAACTCCTATGAGTGGCCTAAACACTTGATTCATCACTCGCATAAATGTACTTGGAGCATTGGATAGCCCAAAAGACATCACCAACCACTCATATAATCCTTCCTTAGTTTTAAACACAGTCTTCCATTCGTCCCCTTGTTGAATTCTAATCTGGTGATATCCACTTTTTAAGTCAATCTTTGAAAGTACACGGGATCCACTAAGCATATCTAGCATGTCATCCAATCGGGGACTCAGAAAGCGATGTTTGATTGTAATTTTATTTATCGCTCGACTATCCACACACATACGCCATGTCCCATCTTTCTTAGGAACTAGGAGTGCGGGGACGGCGCACAGACTCATACTCTTTCTGACGTGACCATTCGAAATCAGATCGGTCACCTGCCTATGTAGCTCCTCATGCTCTTTTAGACTCATGCGATAGTGAGGCAAATGAGGTAAGCTAACTCCTGGGATGAGGTCTATGCAGTGCTGTATGTTTCTCATCGGGGGTAGCTGATCGGGAAGCTCCTCCGACATGATCTCAGAGAACTCATCTATGAGGGGACGCACCGTACTAGGAATGTCTAATGTAACAGGGGTGATGTCGATACCGGATAACATATAGACGACCTCGCTATCCTTCATCTCCTCCTGGAATTGGGACCCAGTCAGTAACATGACGGCGGAGGGGAAGGATATCGCGAAGACAGTGGTGGAAAGGAGTGAAGTCCTCTCTGGGGATTTGGGAACAAGACCATTCTTCTGGGGGAGAAGAACGATCTTGCGACCATTGCGCTCGAAGGAGTAAGAGTTCTTTACACCATCATGAACTACGTTCCTTTCGAGCTGCCAAGGTCGTCCTAGCAGGATTTGACAGACCTCGATAGTAGCTACATGACACCATACATCGTCCTGATACGTACTGCCTATGGAAAACTCTACGAGACACTGGTGCGTGATAGAAATGGTAGTGCTAGTAGTGACCCATGACAGATTGTAGGGTTTTCCTAAGGGCTGCGTTTTTAATTTCAGCTTATCCACCATGCGTTGAGAAACAAAGTTCTCCATACTACCGCTGTCTATAATGATGGAGCAGAACTGCCCCTGTATGCGGGCGGTGGTACGAAAGATATTGTTTCTCAACCAGTCGTTGTCAGTAGGGGTCTGTGGAGTTAGGAGACTATGTTGGAGAATACACACTAACTGCTCAGGTTGTTCTCCCTCAACTTCGTACTCACCCTCTAACTCTGTCTCAGGGGGTCGGGTCAGCCTGGGAGTCACTAAGAAAGACCCCATACTCGGGTTCTGACCCACTCTCAGAATCGATGATGGCGACGAAGTGGCGTCACGGACACTCGGAAGATTTGTGGCCCGGCTCCATACACTTAAAGCATCTAAACGTCCCAGGTTGAGGTCTAGTGCCTACAATCTCCTTGCCCTTGTTGGGAGGGGCTGGGAGTGCTGGGGTGCTTGGGGATACTACCGATCGAGAGGACCCGACAAGAGTGAAAGTGTGAGTCGGGTGGGGCTTGTCAGTAGACTTATGCCCGAATGTCCTCTTCTGCAACGCCTCTATTCTACGTGAGCGACTCGAAACCTCTCCTAAATCTTTGTAATCAAGGAGTTTCAACTGATCTCGAATGGAATAACGTAACCCGTTCAGATAACGGGAAACAATCATGTCATCGTCCTCTCAGAGGTCGAGGCGAGACAGCAGGACTATGAACTCGTTTGTGTACTCATCGACAGATAATTTTTCCTGACATAGGTTATGGAACTTACGATACAAGGTTTGCATATAATCAGACGGAATGTATCTCTTACGCAGTTGAGTTTTGAAGTCGTTCCACGTTGTGATCGGGGGCATACCTAAATTGAACCTAGACCGTTCTAACTGTCCCCACCACACTAGGGCGGACCCTTTCAGTCTAAGCGTGACATACTCAACTTGCCTAGCTTGGGACAATTGCTTCCAAGCCAGGAAACAATCAATCCTTTCACACCACTCTAAGCAACTCTCGGTCTCTATTCGCCCTTCGAAATCACCCACGTCCAGCTTGATTCCCATATCCCAACGGGGTTGGTGACGTGGTTCGTTATGTGCTTCCAGGTCGGGGTGTGCGAGTTCTCGAGGCCTATGGTCATGGTCATTTTCGACCAATGGGGCAGGTGTTTAGTTGACGTGCATGGTTGCTTCGATATTATTAACCGAAGTGCGCAACCCGTTCATGATATGTGTGACACTACCCATTCCGGTGGTGAGAGTTTCGACCGTTTTCATCAAATCACTCATGCGTCGGGCCAAATCTTCAACGCTGTTTTCTAATTGATCAACCAGTTTTTTCATCGAAAAATTCAATTTTTTTTTTGTTTTATTATGTTGATAAAATTTTATTTTAAAATAGAGAGCTCCCGAGCGGGATAAAAAAATGGGTTTTTTTAAAGGAAAACAAATTCTTTTTTTTTTATGTAGAAAAAAAAATTTAAAATTAAAATTTCTCTTTTTTTGTTTTTAGAAAGATAAAATTTTTAAATTTTTTTTTTGTAGAAAAATTAAGATCGTCTGATCGACCGATTCACGATAGAAGTGAAGCGACTTCGTCTGATACCAAATGATGTAGACTCAAATTTAGGGTTTTGGAAAATAATTATTTTTTGATTAAAGAAAATACTTTTTAAAATTCAAACCCTAACTTTCTATTTTCATTAAAAAGTATTTTCTATTTTCATTAAAAAGTATTTTCTTTAATCAAAAATTAATTATTTTTCAAAACCCTAAATTTGAGCCTACATCATGTCCCGTAGCTGGAATTAAATTCCAGCAACGATTCATGGCCTGTTTTATGCTGCCAAAGTCATCTTGTACAAGTGATGACTGCTCGCTATCACCTCCCACTGCCTGTTCCTCTTGCTTTTGATTATCTAGTATTGTATTTTCTTTTTCTTATAGAATATGTGGATGGATATTGCATAGTAGCATGAAGATCCTTATTTGATTATGCTACTATTTTCTATAATTTTTTTTTTCAAGTGTGGCTTTAAACCCTTCATGGAAAGGAGGACATGTTCAATTGCTTGCTTGAAAATTATTGTGAACGTTATGTTATTTGCTTAACTTGTATAAATTTATTGCTAAAGTTAATCCCGAATTGAAAATTTTAAAACATTCACACCTTGTAGATTGAGTCTGTTTGAGTCCAGTGCGCACTACACAAATAGGAGTACATCAATGTTGACACCACTCCGCACAACCTACCCTGCCTCATACTATCTAATTGAATGTGTAGAGCCTTGCTTGTAACATCATTCAATTTATGGAATCTAGGTACGGTGTTTTTCACTTTTGAAGACATAGACCAATGTGGAACACAATATAATAGGGATCTATGCTAATTTTTTTATTCTTTATTGGATTTTCTTAATCCTTTGTTTTGGAACTTTTTTCATATCTGTACTACCATAATCCTCTATTGACAATGCTGCTAATACTCCGTTATGCATTTTACTATTTTGAAATTGAGACTTACGCTTCTCTTTTTTATAAATTTCATTTTCAGGTTAATGGGATACTTATCTGTGAAGCTGGTTGTATACTGGAAAACTTAAATTCATTTTTAGCAAATGAAGGGTACCAAATATATAGCGTTTATGTTTTAATCGTCTTCTGCTTCTTAACCTGTTGCTTTGTTTAGGTTGTTAATCTATTTCCAAGGTTAGGATTGGAAACCTTTCACTGTTGTAGCATGTTCAATCACTTGCATTTTCATGTTCAGTAGCTTTTTGAAAGGCTACTCTTGATTATTCACCATAGATTTCTGAGATCTGATATATGTAGATAGTAGATCTAATTACAACAGATAACTTTCTGTTATATAAAGGTGTGCACAACATCAATTAAGGATGATGGTATCAGACAGTCTTAGTTTCTACAGTTTCTAATGTATGCGTAACTTGCGATGCAGAAAAGATGTAGCTAACCTGCAAAAAGTCTCAATCCGAAAGTTTTTATCCAATAAAACTAATCTACATCGATGAAAAACTTAAAGAACAGTAGATGAGTCCAATTCAAGCATGAGATCTATTGCTTTTTATTAGAACACAATGACTACAATTTAGGGTAAATACCCGTGCACATGGTTAATGATTAAAGTTTTAACAATTATATACTTCGTACTTTTGGTGGCAAAGAAAAATTGAAAGCATTGAAATTGAATACTAGAGAGTGGAGGAGAAGATGAGCTTTATGAATAGGTAGGGAAGAGGAGGAGAATAGGACCTTAATGAATAGTAGTGAAGAGAGAGAAGATAACTTGGAACTCGACATAAATCTGACCCAAATTATATGCATGCTACAATATCTTTTTGGAATAGATTGATGAAACATTTCTTGTTGCCGATCCTCGTTAACTCAATGAACCAAACATCTTATCTAGTCCATGAGAATTTTTATTACATTACGGAGGGAGGATGGCACCAAACCTCAGACGGTTGAGATTTTCATTAGCATGGTACCGGAGTAAGAATCTTAGGTACCAAATCCGTTGGTTTACAAGTTATTTATGATAGTCCGAGTCCCTTTCTCTAATTGCAACAAAATTATCTATGGATCGAGTGGAAGATATTTTCATCAATTAAATGAAAATAAATATTCTTGAAACATTCTAGATGAACAAGTTATTTTGAACATTATTGCCTTTCTAAACTAAAATATATTAAATTAATGTCATTTTAATCTAATGACCATAAAATGATGTAAGATCCTCCCACTTTTGATGAATTTGGTCTCCAAATTTAATATTGTCAACCTATTCATAAATAATTTGAAATTTTTTTTACAAATGAATTTATCCAAATCCTCCATCAACATTTTGTTTGTGAACTATCATTATTTTAATTTAATTCTCACCCACATTCAGCTATGATTAAATAAATACCTTTTAAGTTAATCTCAAATATCACCAATAAATGGAAGGGTTTAAATAGCATTTTCCTCCAGACATGTATACCATGGCTGGCTTTAACATCCATACCGGCAATCATTTATCAAGCATCCAATTAACTTAATATTCAGCACATGCACAAACTCATTTATCAAGCATCCAAATAACTTTATTGCAAAGTCATGCATGAACTCTGGATGTTTGCAAGCTAAATCAGAAACTTACTATTACCATGAGTTCATATACCCTGAATTGCAGGGAAGCTGGTCCCTCTCTCACTTTCAACATTGTGGTGGGAAATCCCCGAATACTCCTTTAGAAATCAAATATAAACATAGAAAAACTACAATTGGCCTCACCATGATGAGATTATCATCTCTGCATTGTCCTCATTATGCACACAAAACCAACACATTTATTTATATACTTTATTATGTAAAGAGCAATAATCAAATGAACATATTTATAAGAAATAAGTTTTTAATACATCTTAATCACCCAATGTACTTAGAATTTATCAGCACTTGGATCATTAACATCTTAGAGCAACATACAATACTTTACTTTTCTATGATTAACAAACTGGTGCACTGTTGGGTGAGTATTGTTTTCCATGTTGCTGCCCCAACTTATTATCTGCAAGTCACTCACATCATTCATGCATTAGGTTTCATTTGCTCGCTTTCATTGCGTTTGACTGAAATGCTGACCTTACTGCCAGATTTCGGCCTTCGCCCTCCCTCCTACAAATTGGGCCCCAAATTTTACGAGACCTTTTCGATCCTCCAATGCATCCGCGAGGTTGCATAGCAGCTCCAACTCCTGCCGGAGGCTCGCATACATGACGTCTTCCATGTATCTCTATTGAAGCCATTCATGTGCACCACTCCGAAGGAACCATTGGTTCATTTGCCTCCACAGCTTGAGGACAAGCTGCCTTTCGACCGGGATGGAGATGTTATGGACCCATGTAAGGGTCACATGTATTTACGACATCCAATCCACCGGGGATTGATCATTTTCTATTTGCACTTTTTATCACACTTTTTATAGCATTATTTATACTTTTATGTTGCGTATGTGTTATTAGACTTGTGTTTTGGCTCAAGTGAGGGGCTTGAAATTATTTGGATGACTTAGTTTGAGTGGAAAGGCAATTCGGAAATTATTATCCAATTCTCCCTCTCTCTTTTCCTTTCCTTCTACCCCTATATAAACTCTTGTCTCTCGACTCTCGCATGTAACTCACACACCCGTCAACATTACCCGCAAGACGAGCCCTAGCAGCGAACGATAGCTCTACTGGGATTTCTCTTCTGGATTTCTCCTCCGCAACCATAGCTCCACCGGGATCTAGGAAAGGGGACTCAAATCCCTTGGGGGACTTCTCCCTCGCTCTCCCTAGCACTCAATCTTAAACTAGAACACACAACATAATTATTCGAGCTGGCCAAGTAGCTAAGTACTAATCTGATTAAAGTCTTGATGTAGTCCATTAAGGAACTCAAATACCCTGTTGCGTCTTCACGAGCTCAAATCAAGACATCATCCCCTCGACTTACCAAAGTGAGAGTCAAAATGACCATATTCTTGGTACAGTTGAGTAAACTCTAAGTAATAAATTGAGGTGAGAAAATCACCTCGGTGAAGGAGAGATATTTTTTGTCTTAGTTGCAATATCTATGCATCATTGCCTTTGCAGGGCTAGGCACACTCCACCCTTTTCCAAATCTCAGTACCACTGCCCATAAACAAATAGTTGCGAGCAATGGATTCTTGCATGAGAATTTTGAGTCAGGATATGTCTAAGGAGTTATTTAACTCCCTCTGCCTCCAATCCTGCGAGTTTTTCACAGATTCCCTGCCCTGATGGTGCCATGACATAACCAAATAGGTGAAGACTCTTTAGCGCCAAGATGATGAAGCGAGACTATGAGACATAGTTGGGGTCATCTAAATGAATGGCCCTGAGAAATCCCAGGTGAGTAACAACTGCCATTGAGGTAATGGAATAATTAACACTTCTTGGTGACACCCAAGAATCGAAATATTAAGATCATCGCATAAGGGTGATTGCCACTAGTTGAGAGGATAAGATGAGCCCAGCGGGCATGAGCTTGCTATCGAGAAAGGAGCCTGATGGAAGCTCCTAGCGAAGAGCGCTCTCTGTCGAGGAAGGGAGTCGAGAGTGGAGCGAGTGGTTGAACGCTCAACTTAGTGGAGTGATCAACAGAGAGGACACAAATTTGAATATGCGAGCGGGGCGAACGAGCTGAGAAGATGTGAGCACTAAGGCACGTTGAGCTTGATTATGGGCCTAGGATGCGCTCTAATATCATGTTGGAGAAATAAAATGACTTAATTAGTTAATTCATTAACTAGTAACCATCTCTTCTTTATATATGCAAAGGTAAACCTACAATAAAGAGCAACAAAAATACACGAATACCCGTAAATTCTAACAATAACTTTCTTCTAAGTTTTCTTCTAGGACATGATAATTAGAATCTCCATTAAAGCCTTTATAATCATCTTCTGAATTATCTCTTAAAACTAGAGTATGCTCTTCTAAATCAAGAATGTTGACACAAATTGAATTTTCACGAGTATGGAGTAAATGATTTTGTTAACAGACTAAAAGAGACTGATTGATCAAGCCTTGATCCTATCTTTAAATCTTTTGGTTCATATACTTATTATGATAGTTCAAGCCAATAAGCTCTCCACTTTCTATTACCAATACATGAATTAGAGCGCAATAGAACTCTCAAATTGAATGCAATTACGAGGGATGCTTGTGCCTAACCCCAAGCTTTTGGTTCTTCCTTGAAGTCTCCCTCAAAAGGAGAGATAACAAACCCTAATGATCGAAAATCCCTAATACTCTCAAGTCTTCTTCTTATATAGGGAGGAGGGATTCACTTACAAATTACTACAATACCCCTACTAAATAAAATAACATAATGACTCCTACAAAAAATAACATGCATAATGACTATACACAATAAGTATCCATATCGATGTCGTCGCTCGTGCGTAATAATATATTCTTCCTGAAAATCGACCTTGATCCCAAGATCGAGGTGCCGCCCACCGTCTAGTAGTGGTACGCCTTCAGGGTGGTTGCCGCTGAGATGCTTGGGGCTTGCCCGTCGGTGCATGTGATCGTATGGATTGGACATGCAGTGAGTTGGGATATGACGGTTGTTGTATGGAGGCACGTTGGGTGGCCGAATTAGAGATGGTGTTAGTGTTGGAGCTTTAGAGGGAGGGACAAAATATTGGTGGTAGGGGGGACTTGTGTGAAGTGGACTTAGATTGAGGGTCCGTGGAAGTCGCAAGGAATTCTGTCTCCACGAGTATAGAGAGGTCCATGGCTTAGCTACAATAGACGAATGGATGGTGTTGGAACCCTAGGTTTTGATTTGAGTTCAGTCCTCTCTTTCTGTCTCTTGACCCAAGATTTATCTATGGTCAAAGGTTAGTTGATAGGTTAGATTCTCTAGTTGTGTAGAATTGCTTTTCCAGATGAATATTTGGTTAAGTAGTTTTTCGTTCGACTATAGTCGAACGTCGCTCGACTATCGTCTATCGGCTGATCGACGATCGTCTATCAGTTGGTCGACGTTCTGTCTGCGTTGATAGCTCGACTATCTGTTGATAGGTCGACTATCTATTTGCTTTGGTAGTTCGACTATCTGTCCTGATAGTTCAACTATCTGATAGCTCGACTATCTGTTGATAGGTCGACTATCTGTGTCGCTTTGATAGTTCGACTATCTGTTGATAGGTCGACTATCTGTGTTGCTTCGATAGTTCGACTATCTGTCCTGATAGTTCAACTATCCGATAGCTCGACTATCTGTTGATAGGTCAACTATCTGTTTTTCTGTGATAGGTCGACTATCTGTTTGATAGGTCGACTATCTATTTTGTTTGGTAGTTCGACTATCTGTCCGGATAGATCGACTATCTGATAGCTCGACTATCTGTTCTGATAGGTCGACTATCTGCTGAGGTAGTTCGACTATCTTCTTTGATAGTTCCACTATCTGGATCGTTCGACTATCTGTCCGATAGGTCGACGATCTCCATGCGTCGGTCGACGATCTCCAAGGGTCGTTCGACGTTTTGCTGTATGTTTTAAAATAGTTTTGTCGTCTTCTATGATGTGACTAATTTCATACTTATTTTAGCATATTTTATAAAAGATTATCTGAATAAATTGTGATATTATTTCCATGCAATATCAGTTCAATTCTTTATGCATGAGCTAATCTTTTTCTGACAAAGTTGTTTGTCTTATAGCTGAGATATGTTTTCTGCTTTATCTGTCAGGCTGTCCTTCATAGCCGTTAGACTCAAAAAGTCTTTCTTGGCTGTAAAAAGTCTTTTCTGATGTGACTTTCTCTAGTTTTATTTCATCAGAATTATTTGCAGCTTCTTAGAAAGCTTTATCCTGTTATAGGATATCAGCCTGCAGTATTTTGTTTTGCTTTATGCTTTTTGCAGCCCAGCTTGCAGAGTTCAGTAGAAGACAAGATTCAAACTCAAGTAAGAGCCGTTGCTGCTGCTGCTTTATAAAGACTTCTTTGAAGAAAAAAATCAACTAGTTCTCTCACATTGAAAAACTAACTGCAGCATTCAAACTAAAAGCTAACAGTTTCAAACTGCTCTCAGCTCGTTCACATCTAACTGAGAAGAAGCTTTAGTTCTTCACTCTTCTTCAACCTGAGTTCTCCTGCTTACAGGAAGATCTTCACTCAGAGCCTTTTGAAGAAGAAGAAGAAGAAGAAGATAACTGCCTGAAGAAGAAATTCTATTTAATATTATTTATCTTCTTGTAGCTTTTTCCTTCAGTAATTTCTGAAGTGTTTCTGCACTGAAGCAAGACTTCACCTGGACGTTCTTTTAGCCAGGGGGAGCCTTGATTCTTTTAGAGCCTTCTAGCTCAGTGCAAGTTATTGTGCTTCTCTAATCTATTGTAAAATAGAGAAGACACCTTAACCTCCTTTCCCCCTCATGTAAAGGGTTATTACTCCCTTCAAAAGTATCCCTTGGTGGCAGGGCAGCTGATCAAAAACCTGTGTTGGTTTTTAGACACCTGATCAAAAGTCTAAAGGGTTTCTTGATCTACCTGAAGCAGATCTTGTTGGTGGCAGGGCACCTGATCAAAAACCTGAGTGGATTCCTACCTTGTTGGTAGAAGAGTGGACGTACCCAAGTTGTTTGGGGAACCACTATAAATTCCTTGTGTCGTCTGGATTGCTTTGTTTAATTACTTGCATTGTGGCTGTGATTAGATCTTAACTAGGTTTGCTAGTTACTGTTTAGGTTTCCAAGCCTTAACTGTAATTACAGTTGGCTGCCTTGTTGTGCACAACACTTGTGTTAGGCTTTAAGGTTTAATCTCAAATATCTATAACTTTCATTTCGCATTTAACTCCAAGGGAGTTGAGTAGAAAGTCAACTTTACTAGTGCAATTTTTGATTACTCTATTCACCCCCCCTCTAGAGTAGTATCTATCCCTTATCTTTCAATTGGTATCAGAGGGAGGTTGACTGACTGAATAGGCTAACACCTAAGTCACAAGATCCTGATAGATACCAAAGTTTATCGATATTCACTTTCACTATCATGGCCCAGTCCAAGGATTATTCTAGCACCAGACCTCCAACATGCAACTTGGCTAAGTTTGGCATCTGGAAGGCAAGGATTAAACTATATATGAACTCTATTGATGAAAGTATTTTTGCTTCTATTTTGACAGGACCACCAAGAGCACCTGCTGCAGCTACTGCCTCATCATCATCTGATATGAGTGCAGTGCCTCCTCCAGACTACAATGATGAATACAAAAAGGCAAAGATAGCAGATGCTAAGGCAATGAACATTCTGGCTCAGACAATGTCTGATGAAGTATTCCAGAAGGTTGCTGACTGCTCCTCAGCAAAAGCAATGTGGGATACACTGAACCAGATTGTAGCTGGTTCAGCTGATGAAAGGAAGGACAGGAGGTCCAACCTTATCTCACAGTATGAGAATTTCAAGAAAACTGATACTGAATCAGTTGAAGGAATGTACACAAGGCTCAGCTCAATCATCAATGAGCTGCGGACCCTTGACAAGGATATTTCATTGACAGAGGTCAATGATAAGATTCTTATGTGCTTCCCTAGCACATGGGATCTGAGGATCTGGCCTATCAAGGAAGCCAGAAGCACAACAGAAATCTCAACAGAAGCCCTTCTCGGCAAGCTCAAGTCTTTTGAGCAAGTGCTGAAGTCCAGGGAAGCTGAGGCTGAAGCAAAGACCCCAACTCCTACAAGAAAAGAGCAAACCCTTGCTCTTAAAGCTGCTGAAGCTTCTGAAGGAAGCCAGTCCAATGAGGAACTGATGGCATTATTTGCCAAAAGGTTTCTCAAGATGGGAAAGAAGGAATTCAGAAAGAAATCTTCAAAGTATGAAGATAAACCAAGGTATGATCGTACCCCTTCTAAAGAAATAATCTGTTATGGTTGCAGGAATCCTGGACATGTTCTTCCAGATTGTCCAGATGAAAAGAACAAAGATAAAAGAAAAGACAAGAATCAGCACAGGAAGCATTCCAAGCCATCCTCCTACAAGAACAAAAAGAAGGAGAGAGACTTTGTTGCTGAAACCTGGAGTGACTCTGATGAGGAATCTTCCTCCTCAAGCTCTAGTGAGGATGAGGAAGAAAAGAAGGCAAAGGAAGTTTGCCTAATGGCAATTGATGCCTGCAGCAATCACTCAGCTGCAGAGAATTCAGATTCTGATGAAGAAATGCCAACTGAAGATGAGGTATTGTCTTCTTATGACTTTACATCTGCTGAATTTAATTCTGAGTTTAAATCTTTATGTTTAGATTTAATTAGTTCTGAAAAAGAAATAAAAGAGCTTAGAATTAAACTAGCTGAATCTGAATTGATTGCTAATGAAAACATTAGGTTAACAGCAGAACTCACTAATGCTAGTGAAGAAATCAAATTCCTTAAGAATGAATTAGCTAAGTCCAAAAGGTTAGAAGAGTCTCTGAATGGTAGAAGCCTTAAGTTGCTTGAAATAACCAGCATGTCTAACACTAGGTCAGGCAATAACAAATTAGGCTTATGAGCATCTTCTAGTGAGCCCCCAATCATTCTTAAAAATCAACTTTCAACTCCAGTGAATTTTATTTCATCTAGTGGAATCAAAAACACTGAGCAAGTCAATCAAGTAAATAGAGCTTTAAATAAAGCTAAAAGAGAGAAAAGAAAACAGAAATTTAAGGAATTACAAAGGGAGTCGAACGCTGCTCGACGATCGCAGGCCCAATGGTCGAACGAAGATCGACGATCTGGGTACCAATCGTCGAACGTCGATCGACGCTTTCAACAAGAATTTCAAAATTCCAACCAGAACTTTAGAAACCCGAATATGAATAGAAACCCTAGGTTTATTGACCCATCATCTGCATGGAGAATCCCACCTAGGAGATCTTACCCATTAGGTTATCACCCTCAGCCTGCTTATTCATTTATTTCCAGTTTTTCTTATGTGAAAAACAAGGGACCCAAGGTTACCTGGGTCCACAATGTTTAAATTGATTTATTTTCAGGTGAAGACCTATCCTATCACTCAAAATAAGTGGTATTTGGATAGTGGTTGCTCCAAACACATGACAGGAAATAAAGAACATCTGTCAAGGTTCAAGGCAAAGCTTGGCCCAAAGGTAATCTTTGGAGATTCAAGCTGTGGTCAAACTGAAGGCTATGGCAGGATGACAATTGGAGCTGTTACATTCAAGAGAGTTGCTTATGTGACTGAACTGAAACATAATCTAATTTCAGTAAGTCAGTTATGTGATGCTGGATATCAGGTATCATTCTCTAACTCTCTTTGTAATATTACTTTAAATAATAATGTTGTATTAGTAGGCATTAGACAAGGTAACATTTATTTAGTAGATTTTAATTCAACTCACTCTGAAATCTGCTTGTTTAATGAAGTAACAAATACAATACTTTATGGCATAAAAGGCTTGCCATGTTAACCTCAAGAATATATCTAGGTTATCTAAACACAACCTTGTTAGAGGTTTACCTTCTTGCCCCTACAAGAAGGAGAGCCTATGCAAGGCTTGTCAACTAGGCAAACAAACCAAGAACTCATTTAAATCAGTAAATAAAAGTGATTCTCCTAGAATCCTGTATTTATTACATTTGGACCTATTTGACCCAATAAATGTATAGAGTTTAGGAGGGAAGTATTACACCCTAGTCATTGTAGATGACTTCTCTAGGTTCACTTGGGTGCTCTTTCTGAGAACTAAGACTGATAACTTCAAAGCCCTTACAGACTTTCTATTATGTGTGCAGACTGAGTACTCTACTCATGTGGCCTTGATCAGAAGTGATCATGGTACTGAGTTTGACTCTCTTCTCATACAAGAATTCTGTGAGAGAGAAGGTATCAAACATAGCTTCTCAGCTCCTAGAACTCCCCAACAAAATGAGATAGTTGAAAGGAAGAACAAAACACTAATTGAAGCTGCTGGTACATTGTTGACAGATGCTAATATGCCTCTTTCCTATTGGGCAGAAGCTGTTAGTACAACCAACTATGTCTTGAATAGAAGTCTGATACACAAGCTTAAGTGTAAAACTTCTTATGAGTTACTTAAAGGAAAAAAACCTAAAATAAATTATTTTAGAGTGTTTGGCTGTGTTGTTTATATTCATAATAACAATAAAGAATATCTTAGAAAGTTTGAAGCAAAGACTTCAATGAGAATTTTTCTTGGATATTCCCAAGTAAGCAAAGCTTATAGGGTATTTAATAAATCATCTTCTAAAATTGAAGAGTCTGTTCATGTGTCCTTTGATGAATCCCAAATGTTTTACAAGGAGAAGGAAACTTCCCCTTCCTCAAGTTCATTACAGGTACAAGAATCTTCCAAAGATGTCACTCAAGAAATCCTCCATCTTTCAACTCTTCATATCACTGAATCAGACAGTGATGAAGACATTGCAGAAATTGTTGCTGTACCACCAATAGTAGATCAAATTCCTCCTGAGGAATTAATCCCAACTATTGCTGAAGATCACAACCCACCTGCTGATGTTGTCACACTTAGAGATCACCCTACATCTCAAGTGATAGGAGACATATCAGGTGGTGTTCAAACAAGACATCAGTTAAGACAGGATGTGATGCATGCTTGTTTCCTTTCACAGATTGAGCCCCTCACCATTAAAGATGCTGAGCTAGATCCCTACTGGATCATTGCCATGTAAAAGGAACTTAATCAGTTTGAAAGATGTAAAGTATGGACTTTGGTTCCAAGACCTAAAAGCCAACTGATCATAGACACCAAGTGGGTGTATAGAAACAAGTTGGATGCAAATGGAATCATTGTAAGGAATAAAGCTAGGCTTGTAGCTCAGGGCTACAGACAGGAGGAAGGTATAGATTATGACCAAACCTTTGCTCCTGTTGCAAGGCTAGAGGCAATAAGGATCTTCTTAGCCTATACAGCCTATATGAAGTTTAAGATTTTTCAGATGGATGTCAAAAATGCCTTTCTTAATGGTGAGCTAAAGGAAGAGGTTTTTGTTGAACAGCCACCCAGTTTTGTTTCTTCAACTCAGCCCTCACATGTATTCAAGTTGCAGAAAGCTCTTTATGGACTAAAACAAGCACCAAGAGCCTGGTATGAGACTCTAGCTAGTTTTCTGTTAGAGCACAACTTTGTTAGGGGAGTAGTTGATAGAACCCTCTTCGTCAAGCACCACAAGGACACAATCCTGTTAGTTCAAGTGTATGTGGATGACATTTTTTTTGGTTTCACTGATCCCAAACTATGCAAAAAGTTCTCCAACTTAATGCATTCTAAGTTTGAGATGAGTAGTATGAGTGAGCTGTCTTACTTTCTTGGTCTTCAAGTAAAGCAAGATGCTGATGACATCTTCATCTCCCAATCCAAATATGCCAAGGAATTGGTAAAGAAGTTTGGGATGCCAGATGCTTCAGCAATGCATACACCTATGACTACTAATGTAGTTATTGATTCTGATGATTAGGGAAAGCCTGTTGATCAAAAGAATTATAGGGCCATTGTTGGTTTCCTATTGTATTTAACTGCAAGTAGGCCAGACATAATGTTTGCTACATGCCTTTGTGCTAGATTCCAGGTCAACCCCAAGGAATTTCATCTGATTCTTTTCAAGAGAATCTTGAGATACCTGAAGGGATGTCCAAATCTAGGACTTTGGTACCCAGCTGAGTCCGAATTTGAATTAATTGGATATTCTGATTCTGACTATGCTGGTTGTCGAGTTGACAGGAAAAGTACCTCAGGAACTTGCCAGTTCCTGGGAGAGAGATTGGTCTCTTGGTTCTGTAAGAAGCAGGCCTCTGTCTCAACTTCAACTGCAGAAGCTGAATATATAGCAGCTGCTAGTTGTTGTTCACAGATCCTGTGGATACAAAATCAACTTTTGGATTATGGGTACTCACACAAGAACACTAAAATCATGTGTGATAGTACAAGTGCAATCTCCATTGCACAAAATCCAGTGCACCACTCTAGAACGAAGCACATTGAGATTAGACACCATTTCCTGAGAGATTGTGTGGAAAAAGAACAAGATCAGCCTTGAGTTCATATCCACAGACCTTCAGAGAGGTGATATATTCACCAAGCCCTTAGATGAACAGAAGCATCTGTTCTTTTTGGTTCAACTAGGCATGATTAATGGAAGAGACTAAGTGTGACGTCTGCCTTGTTGAAACTTGTTCGAAGATAGTCGATCGGATCAAGTCTATCGTCGACCTATGGTTGAAGATAGCTTATCTGCTTGAAGATCGTCGACCGGCGTTCGAAGATAGTCGAACAGGTCAAGCCTATCGTCGATCTATGGTTGACGACAGCTTGCTGTTTGTGAAGACAAAAATAGTAGAACGATTGATCGACTACTCTGCTTCAGGATCCATCGTCGAACGACCGTTCGACCATCGTCTCCAGTATCTTTTAAATAGATCGACGATCGCTGTTTTAATATAAAGCCGATGGTCGACCTAGGTTAAGAGATAGTTGCTTTTATCGTCGACGGAGGGCGTCTTTTCGCATTCCGTCTTCCCGCTTGCTCTTTGTCTTGCGCTCCGTCCTCGCCGTCTATCTCTCGTCTTCTCCAGTTTTTTTCGATGACGATTGCTCCAGCGCTTCTTGCAGTAGTGAAGTTTGATGCCGGTTTCAGCGTAGATTTCGACGCCTTCAGCTGCTGCGAACCATGAATAGTGGAAATCCTAAATCTGTGCAAAGATCAAGGATTAGAGAAACTCATGTCCTACAGAATAAAGATAAACACTCAAGAGATCAAATAGTGGGCCTTCACTTCATCTTCAACTGATGACTCGATGATTGGAACAATTAGCGGAGAAGAGGTAATATTGACTCCCGCTATTCTGACTGAAATTTTTGGATTGATTAATGGTGAAGAAGAGTATGAGCAAGATACTCCTGAGTTCAGAAGGATGTTAACAGAGCTGGGACATGCCGAAGGCATTCCCTCTAAGCTGCTCAAAGTGAATTTCCCGTTTAAGATTAAGTTTCTTGCGGAAATAGTTGGAAAAGTGCTACTGGGAAAGCACTCCGCCCACGATAATATTACAAGGCAGCAATTTGCACTAATGTGTGCAATTGTAAATAAGAAGCAGATAAATTGGGCAGACGTTCTATTTGATTTGATCAGGAAAAAGAATGGCAAGAAAGAAGTTACCCTAGGAAGGGTAGTTGGAATTTTTCTGAAGGAGAAATTTCCCCATCTGCTAGTGTCAGCCGCACCTCCATCAACGCAAGCAAGAAGATGGATCCATCGCTGTTCGCCAAATGGAAAAGGACCTTCCTGAAGCCCGCTCCCGCAGGGGTTGCTCCAGTTACTTCTGAGAGCACCAGGACTGTCTCAGTCACTCCCCCCTTCTAGCAGCTGGCTCAGCAAATCCGCCACTTCCATCTTCTTCATCTGCTATGCCGTCTACTTCAGTTGAAGTTCCTTCAACTTCAATTGAAGTACGACATTCTGCTTCTCCTCCTGCATCTTCTCTCCCGACTCATCTTGCTGGGATTTCTTATCCCAGTTTTGATTTGTTGGTGTCTGAAATTTCTACTCCAGTTCACTCTCCAATTCCCTCTCCTGATCACATTGATCACCCTGCATCCACTCATACATCTCCCGTTCATTCTCCAGCTCATCTTGCATATACCATCCCTGCTGATCTTCCATCTTCTGAAATTCCATCATCATCATCATCTTTTGAAATTACTCCTGCATTTATTTCTAGCATTGTGGAATTAATTACCCCCTCAATCAAAATTATGATTGACGAGGCGATTGCTCCCCTTGCTTCCTCTATCTCCTCTCTGACTGCTGCTATTCTGAAACTCTCAAACTCTGCTGAGCCCTCTTCTTCTAGAGGCCTGGTTTCAGTATCTACTGAAATCAGGCAGGGGGAGATGCTTGATGAAGATGTCTCTGAGCAGCCCTTGGCCTCCCCTCCAGCAGTTCATCTTGCAGTAGTAGAGAAAGCAATAGAAGATTCAGCTTCTCCTTCTTTATCTGAAAAAGAGATTTCTGATGCTCTGTTGAAATCTGAATTCATTGTTAAAGCTTGTTTAGAAGAAAGTTCTACTCCCTTGGTTGCCCTGTACCTAGAAGGAATCATCACCTCCTTTTTAGATGAATTGTGGGAGTTAGGACATGCTGTGGTCGATTCTGAAGGTATTCCCTTTACTCACTTTTTAGACTTGATAACTGATATGATAGTTTGGGAATATCTGGAAGGCATGATTAGATGTCATTTAGAACAATTTTATTCATAATACTACAGATAAATTGGAAGAAATTCTAGATGTTCAAGAGCCTGTTATCCAACCTGATACAGAAGTTCAACCAGAACCAGCCGTTCTAAGTTCTGAAGTTGCTCAGCCAGAAGTGCAAGCAGAACTGGTCACTATGACAGTTTCTGAGATTCAAGAATCAGCTGCAGATGCCCAGATTGAAAAATCAACTGTATGAGATGATTCCCCGGGCTTGGACTTAGATGCTCTATTGGCACAGGATGCCATGGAAGAAGAACTAGAGAAAGCTGCTTTAAAGGAAAAGGAAAGAGCTTTGAAAGATGCAATTGACCCATATGATATGCCCATCTCCTCTAATTCTGAAGATGAAATCGATTCTGATGAGTCTGCTGAATCCAAAAGAAAAAGAATTGCTAAAAAGAAAAGAAAAGCTATTGCTCCTCCTCCTGCTAATCCAGATAATGATACACCGTATTATATACTGAAAGAAATTGATCCAAAGTCAAAAGACTTCCAGCATTGGATGTTGTTCTCTAAGAACCAGCAAAAGCAAAGGAAAAAGTCAAAGAGGTATGACTCTCCTGTCCCTAGATGGAATCCTAGAGGTCCTCCTCCACCTCCCGGTGCAGGAGCCTCAGGAAATTTATCTTCTAAACCTGCTGCTCAGTCCGAAAGATCAAATCCATCTCAGTCTGCTCAAAGGAGAAGTTCGCAAGGATTCCAAGGTAAAAGTCAAACTGACCATCAAAGACCTGATGCTGTTAAGGAACAGGTAAAGGAGGTAGTATATCAAAGACCAACATTTTCTCCTCCTCAGTCCAAAGAACTTAAAAGCTCTACCTCTCCTAAGCCAGATCACTCTGAGAAAGATGTTTCAAAAGGTAAGCAAATTATTGTATCTGAAAATTCTAGCAAGATAGTTGCTAAGTCTGCTCCCCTTTCTTATCTAGTTATTCAGGATAAAGAACCAGTTGATACTTCTTCTGAGATTGTTTATGAAAGCCCAGAGCTTGATCCTAACTTTAGGATGGCTCGTTTTCTTGAACTGGTTGGAGCAGCGTAAATTAAGAAAGCAAAAGCAGAAGGAAAGGACACTGCAGGATTGACCACAATGTCTAAATTCAGAATGAAGGAGCTAGACAAGTTCCAGGTTAGACCTGAGATATTTGATCCTTCAAAGTATATGGAAAAGCATCCTGAGGCAGTGGTCCCAAAAACAACAGAATTGAAAATTATTGGAGAACAAGACCTAAAGTTATCAAGAAAAGAAGCTCTAGATCCCTCAAGAAAGATTACTTTTGTTTCTAGCTCTTCTGATACTAAACCTGACTCTGAAGCTCCTTAATTTTTTCATTGATTGACAGTTAATTTCTTATCTGATTGATTGATGATATCTGCTTAGTTGTTTCTCTTTATGCATTTTATTTTACTTTCAGTAATTAGTTTTGTATGTTTTAATTGTTGAGAGACTTAACTCAAATAGGGGGAGATTGTTGGAACCCTAGGTTTTGATTTGAGTTCAGTCCTCTCTTTCTGTCTCTTGACCCAAGTAATATCTATGGTCAAAGGTTAGTTGATAGGTTAGATTCTCTAGTTGTGTAGAATTGCTTTTCTAGATGAATATTTGGTTAAGTAGTTTTTCGTTCGACTATAGTCGAACGTCGCTCGACTATCGTCTATCGGCTGATCGACGATCGTCTATCAGTTGGTCGACGTTCTGTCTGCGTTGATAGCTCGACTATCTGTTGATAGGTCGACTATCTGTTTGCTTTGGTAGTTCGACTATCTGTCCTGATAGTTCAACTATCTGATAGCTCGACTATCTGTTGATAGGTCGACTATCTGTGTCGCTTTGATAGTTCGACTATCTGTTGATAGGTCGACTATCTGTGTTGCTTCGATAGTTCGACTATCTGTCCTGATAGTTCAACTATCTGATAGCTCGACTATCTGTTGATAGGTCGACTATCTGTTTTTCTGTGATAGGTCGACTATCTGTTTGATAAGTCGACTATCTGTTTTGTTTGGTAGTTCGACTATCTGTCCGGATAGATCGACTATCTGATAGCTCGACTATCTGTTCTGATAGGTCGACTATCTGCTGAGGTAGTTCGACTATCTTCTTTGATAGTTCCACTATCTGGATCGTTCGACTATCTGTCCGATAGGTCGACGATCTCCGTGCGTCGGTCGACGATCTCCGAGGGTCGTTCGACGTTTTACTGTATGTTTTAAAATAGTTTTGTCGTCTTCTATGATGTGACTAATTTCATACTTATTTTAGCATATTTTATAAAAGATTATCTGAATAAATTGTGATATTATTTCCATGCAATATCAGTTCAATTCTTTATGCATGAGCTAATCTTTTTCTGACAAAGTTGTTTGTCTTATAGCTAAGATATGTTTTCTGCTTTATCTGCCAGGCTGTCCTTCATAGCCGTTAGACTCAAAAAGTCTTTCTTGGCTGTAAAGAGTCTTTTCTGATGTGACTTTCTCTAGTTTTATTTCATCAGAATTATTTGCAGCTTCTTAGAAAGCTTTATCCTGTTATAGGATATCAGCCTGCAGTATTTTGTTTTGCTTTATGCTTTTTGCAGCCCAGCTTGCAGGGTTCAGTAGAAGACAAGATTCAAACTCAAGTAAGAGCCGTTGCTGCTGCTTTATAAAGACTTCTTTGAAGAAAGAAATCAACTAGTTCTCTCACATTGAAAAGCTAACTGCAGCATTCAAACTAAAAGCTTACAGTTTCAAACTGCTCTCAGCTCGTTCACATCTAACTGAGAAGAAGCTTTAGTTCTTCACTCTTCTTCAACCTGAGTTCTCCTGCTTACAGGAAGATCTTCACTCAGAGCCTTTTGAAGAAGAAGAAGAAGAAGAAGATAGCTGCCTGAAGAAGAAATTCTATTTAATATTATTTATCTTCTTGTAGCTTTTTCCTTCAGTAATTTCTGAAGTGTTTCTGCACTGAAGCAAGACTTCACCTGGACGTTCTTTTAGCCAGGGGGAGCCTTGATTCTTTTAGAGCCTTCTAGCTCAGTGCAAGTTATTGTGCTTCTCTAATCTATTGTAAAATAGAGAAGACACCTTAACCTCCTTTCCCCCTCATGTAAAGGGTTATTACTCCCTTCAAAAGTATCCCTTGGTGGCAGGGCAGTTGATCAAAAACCTGTGTTGGTTTTTAGACACCTGATCAAAAGTCTAAAGGGTTTCTTGATCTACCTGAAGCAGATCTTGTTGGTGGCAGGGCACCTGATCAAAAACCTGAGTGGATTCCTACCTTGTTGGTAGAAGAGTGGACGTACCCAAGTTGTTTGGGGAACCACTATAAATTCCTTGTGTCATCTGGATTGCCCATGATCACCGTGACTCCCTCACCATGATCAAATACCTTTTCACGGTCCGCCAGATGAGCTCCATGGACTCTTACATGGATGAATTTATTAAGCTGGACTCAAAACATGGGTGGCCAGCTTAATAAATTCATCCATGTAAGAGTCCATGGAGCTCATCTGGCGGACCGTGAAAAGGTATTTGATCATGGTGAGGGAGTCACGGTGATCATAGCACTGAATGAGTGCCTCGGTGAGAGTGGCCCAGGTGAGGCCTTGAGAGGTCGGGCAAAGCCACCAGATCCCATTTAAGTGTGAACCCTTACATTAAGATAAGGGCCGTGGAGACCTTTTGCTCCCGAGGAGTTTGGTGAATGTTAAAATACTTCTCGGTGTAGGAAATCCAACCCAGAGGGCTGGTCCTCTTGAATGTGGGGATGTTGATGCAGGGGGAAGAAAAATGATGCAATCCTACAAAAGCGGGTTCGTTAGGGGACAATGCATCGAGGGATCCCAAGACAGAGGCCGAAGGAGGCCCAGAGTGTTGGCCGATTTGAATGTTGTGGAGTGGTGCCATAATCGACCTGAACTACTAAGCTTTGTCTTCAAAGCGAGTGTTGATGGTGGCGAGGGCCTGTTCTAGGGCCTCCACACAGTTCATCGATTGGTGGGTCTTGGGAATAAACAAAAGATGATATAACTGACAGTGCTGCAGAGGGAGATGCAGAACTGTCTTGCAACAACGGGGGGGGGGGGGGGATCTACGCTTTGATGCGGGATAGCAAGCCAAGACAGAATAGACGAATGAAGCGCGGAGGGATGAAGATGCCGCTGCGTCGGTGTGGCATTGACTGTCGCGGTATGTAAAGTTGGGAACGTGTGATTTGGCGCTGTGGAGTGCCGAAAGTGAGCTGCAAGGCAGGATCAAATGATCCGACACTGGACCACCTGTTAGTGATCAAGGAGGGAGGAGTGTAGAAGATGTAGGAGGAGATGGACGGAAATGATTTGCGTAGAAGCAGCAGTTGCGACGTTGGATGGTTGCTGTTGGCAAATTTTGTGAGCTCAGGATCGGAGCCGCTGAACGTTGAAGGGGTACTGAGAGGCGTGATCGAACGGTCTGACGTAGGACTGACTGGAAGATCTCGTGCGGACCGGGACAAGAGCGTCACGGGTTGTCGCTGCAGAATCACTTTATGCGGGTTGAGAGGGGGATCACCATGCGAACTATGGTCGTGAGAGTGTCGCCCTGCAGGAACGAACCAAGAGGGACGAGATCCGACGGCTAAGAGCGGGCGGAAATAGCTAGGTCGGTCCAATGTTATCAATAGAATAATTATATTATAATAGAACTCACTAATTGGATCCATCACGAGGGATATTCGTGCCTAACCTCTGAAGGCTGGTTTCTCCTTGAAGCCTCCCTCAAAATGAGAGATCCCAAACCCTAATGATCAAATATTTCTAATACCACTAAATCTCTTTCTTATATATGGAGGGGAACTCACTTGCAAATTACCACAATACCCCTTACTAAATAAATTACATAAAGACCCCTACAAAAATAAATATACATAATGACCATATACTGGCATAATCAAAGATACATAATGCCAGGGCGGTCGACCATGGAAGCTATACATCTCTTGAGGAGACTCATTGACAACTACCGAGAATGAAAACACGATTTACATATGCTGTTCATCGATCTTGAGAAGGCTCATGATAGAGTTCCAAGAAAGATCTTATGGATAATCTTAGAAAAGAAAGATGTAAATGTATCACACATTGACATAATCAAAGATATGCATACAAATTCAGTGACAAGGGTGAGGAAATCTGGAGGATTAACACAGGAATTCTCTATCACTGCTGGCTTACATCAAGGTTCAGCTTTAAGCCCTTATCTCTTTTCCCTTGTCTTAGATGAGCTCCCCAAACATATCCAACAAGCAATACCTTGGTGTTTATTGTTTGCGGATAATATCGTTTTGGTCAATGAGACGCGCGAAGGTGTAAATGCAAAACTTGAATCTTGGCGTGACACATTAGAAAAGAAGGGTTTTAGGTTGAGCAGGGCAAAGATGGAGCATATGGAGCTTAAATTTAGCAGTGCAAGAAGGACAGATGACTTCGTTATTAAGTTTGGTGATCAAGATATTTTCCGTAGTGAGTGTTTTAAATATCTTGGATCGATAGTTCAAGAAGGCGGAGGTATTGATAAAGATGTGACACATAATCCAAGCGGGTTGGTTGAAGTGGAGAGGCATGTTAGGAATCTTATGTGATCGTAAAGTACCATTAAAACTTAAGGCCAAGTTTACCGTTCTGCAATTAGATCGGCGATGCTCTCTGGTACAGAGTGTTGGGCAGTGAATTGTGTACATGAGCAAAGAATGGGAGTTGCGGAAATGAGAATGCTTAGGTGGATGTGTGGACACACGAGACTGGATAAAATTCGGAATGAATGTATCAGGGATAAGACAGGAGAAGCACCAATTGCAGAGAAGATGCGAGAAGCTCGACTGAGATGGTTTGGACACGTACAAAGGAGACCATTAGAGGCACCTGTTAGGCGTTAAGAGAGTCTAATCACTAGACATGTTAAACGAGGGTGGGGTAGACCAATAAAGACTTGGAATGAAACTATAAGGAAAGACATGATGTACTTGAGCATTAGTCAGATTATGACAAAAGATATGACACAATGGAGACAAAGGATCCATATAGCCGACTCCACTATAGTGGGATAAATGCTTGAGTGTTGTTGTTGTTGTAATGACCATGCACAATAAAAGGATTCATATCATTGCAGCCGCATGTGCGTAGCACTTTCTCTCTGCATACCTTCATTATTCCTAAATATCTTTTTTGTGATCAATGTAGTAGTGAATAACTCATCTTGATGCCTAATATCATCTAATGTGATTTCTTGTCTCTCAATTGTTCTTATTATCCATTAAATAGTGATTGCCACTTTTTCTATCATGGCTTGGATAGTATTTTGCCCTTGATTTACTTGAGTAGCCACTAATCATGGGAAAGGTCAAAGTTTGTATGTAATGTAACTACTGTGCATTTTAATGCTTATGATATTTTTTTGATATGCGATATGCTAAAGACCAGCAAACAAAAAAGCTTGGCAACAACTACTTTGAATTAATTTTTTGTGGGGTTTTTGGCTATAAAAAGAAATCCTAAGACGGGACAAACCAAACCTTGTTGGTATAGTCATGCAATTAATAACTTTGAATATAGGGAGACCGAACTTGACACTTTAATTTTATTTGTAGACGTGTTGGTTTTTGTTTACTTACTATGAATATTGTATTATCGTAGTATGCCATTTTTATATCTGTTTCACTTTGCTAGGTAGGATTTCAGGTATGCCTTTTTCTCTTTCTCTAGTGGGGACCATTTCAATCTTTATGGATAAACATCTTTCGGGCCTTGTGATGGCTCTCCCTCCCTCTGAAGCTTGTGCAGTAGTATTTTACCTTTATGTTATTATTTCATTAGAGGTTCGTAGCATCTCATCTTTGAATCTTTAAGGCTGCTTAACCTTAAGCAAGCTACGGGTATTATGACACCCGAATACGTCTACAATGCTTAGCATGCATAACTTGTACTACTCTTTGTGTTCCCAGATGGATACCAACTTGGTAATTTTGATAATCGATATCTATATGGAAATTTTGAAGGGATTATTGTGTTCAATTGTAACCCACTCTATCCAAATGGTTGTTTCTGTATTCAAATCATGATCTTTGAAGTCATAATAGAGCTACTTAACTATAGTTTCAACATGTCCATCAATTTAGTAGATGATAAAAGGCTTAATCAATGTATAACCACTAATGTCGGTCTGAATTTGGGTTCTTGCACTTAATTTGCAATTCATGATTCTGATACTCTGTAAGATGCATGGTTAAATAAGGTTTACTTCACCATTCAGTAAAAATATTTCTGCCACCGGTGTTTTGAAAATAAAATTAAAAATTGAACTCATCGGTGCACTGTTTTCTGGTCCAACCTTTCATTGTAGCTTCTACTTATCCGACTAGTTTTGCCTGGCCAGCTTGGAAATACATTAACAACTGAATTTGTTTGCTCAAGGAAAAATGACATTTATATTTGTTAGAAAAACCCATGTAAATGGCTCATTAGTGGGCCCTTTTTCTATTTTATCTCCTTCTTCTCCTTTTAGTCCCACATCATTGTATAAGATTTCTTCTCTCCTTTTCTCTCCTATATATTTGTATTCACTCCTTGTATTTTGACACACAAGCAATACATACAAGTTTTGAGCTCACTCAACATGGTTCAGAGGACACGGTTCGGTCCTTGCGGTTTCGCCTTCTCTAACCGCCCGACCCGTTTTTCTCTTCTGTCCTCTTTCCCTCTGCGGTCTGCTCTTCTACTCGCACCGGGTAGCGGACGCTTCTTCCCGCCCTTTCTCTCCGTGGCTTCTCCGTTTCTACCCGCGGCGTCTCCGTTTCTACCCGCTGCCGGCTTCTCCGTTTCTACCCACTGCCGGCTTCTCCGTTTCTACCCGCTGCCGGCTTCTCCGTTTCTACCCTCTACCTGCTCTCCTTTCCCTCCCGCCCGTGGATCCACCTCTCAGTGACTTTTATAGCCTCTCCTCTCCACCCGTGGGCCCCCCTTTTTCTCGCTGCCAGCTGTCTTCCTCTTCTTGCCGCTCGCGGACTCCTACTCGCGGACTCCTCTTGCGGCTTATCTTGCCGCTTGCGGTTTCTCTTTCTTGCCGCTCGAGTTCCCTCCTCGCGGCCTTCTGCCCTCTCTTGCCGCTGAGTTCCTACTCGCGGTCCCTTTTTCTTGCCGCTCGAGTTCCCTACTCGCGGCCTTCTGCCTTTTCTTGCCGCTCGAGTTCTTACTCGCGGTCTCTTTTCTTGCCGCTCGAGTTCCTACTCGCGGTCTCTTTTCTTGCCGCTCGAGCTCCTACTCGCGGCCTTATGCCCTCTGCTTCCCTCTTCTAGTCGCGCGGTCTCTATATCTAACCGCTGAGACTTCTCTCTTCAGAGGCGTTTTTTCTTCTCGCTTTTGTTTGGCCGCTGGTGTTCTCACAGTGACCGTGCGGACTGTCCTTGCTCTCTCTGCACCTGGTCGCGGCCTCCTGTCGCTCTCTCTCCTGGGCTTGTCGCCGTGACTACCCGCTGCGGCCTCTTATCTAACCGTGCGGGCTTGTCGTTTGTCTCTTCTCCGGCGATCTCCTCTTCCCGCGCGCTCTCCTTTTCGCTGCGGGCTCCTCAGGCTCCATGGGTTCCTCCATCGACTCTACCGGACAGGCGGCTAATCCTCCTACTGACCGCCCGACTTCTCTTCCAGACCTCCGAGATGAGCTGCGGATCACCACTATCTCATTGTCGGGAAAGAAGAATTTTGTTCCCTGGGTCCACTCGGTTCGGCGTGTTCTTCAGGCCAAGGGCCTTGTGCTCCATCTTACTAACAGACCTCCTTCCCCTACTATTGATGACTGGCTACGTAATGACGACCGCGCCCAAACTTGGCTCCTTAATTCGCTGGAGGGTGAACCATACCAAATGGTCATGTACCATGAGACCGCCAAAGCTATGTGGGAGGAGCTTCACTCCTTGTACTCTGGAAAGGATAGTCTTCAGCACCTCTCTGACATTATTACCGACCTTCAGACTCTTGATGCTAGCGGGGCTGCTAACATGACCTCATTTGTTGCTCGTGCCAAGAATCTTGCAGAGGCCTGGATCCAACATCAGCCTTCTACCACCGACCTTGCTGCTCAGCGTGCGCAAAAGGAGGCTGTCTGCATTGCCATGATGATGGCTCGTGTCCCGCCTCACCTTTAGAGCATCCGGGCTCAGGTGTTGGCCTCGGCCTCTACTCCCTCCCTCTCTGATGTCTGCTCTATGCTCCTTCGAGTATCACCACCCCTCGAGTCTCCGACACCCTCTTCTCCGGCCCTTCTTCAACAGACCCTTCCTCCCTTGCTTCCCCCACCGACCTCTGCGCGCGGTGGACATTCCGGCTCTCGCGGCAAGGGGCGTGGGGGTCGGGGCCGCCCCAAGTGTTCCTATTGCGGCCGGGATGGCCACACTGATGCCGTCTGCTACAAGAAACATGGCTATCCTCCTCGCCCAACTGCGGCTGCTACCACTGATGGCTCCTCCTCCACTGGTACCGACCTTGAGGTCGTTCGCCTCCAGCTACAGCAACTCCAGGGGCTTCTTAGCCCTCCCTCTGCTTCTTTTGCCTCCATCTCTACCGCAGGTATTACTTGTCTTTCCTCAAGTCCACGTTGAATCTTGGACTCAGGTGCTACTCATCACATCACCTCGATACGACCACTCAAGTACTCGGATGCTCCTCACCCGCAATCTATCACTGTCGCTAATGGGGCGACTGTTCCGGTCTCCGGTTGCGCCGACATCTCTCTTGCTCCCTCCCTCTCTCTTCGCTCGGCTCTTTATGTTCCTGGCTCTCCATTTAATTTGCTTTCTGTTGGTCGCCTCACTCATGATACGGATTGCTCTGTCACATTCACTCCCTCTACTTTTTTGATACAGGATCGGCGGACGCGGACTACCATTGCTAGGGGTCGACTGCAGAACGGGCTCTACCTTCTTGATGTCTCTCCTCCTACCCTCTCCTCCGTCTCCGCTGTTGATTGACATCGCCGTCTTGGGCATGCCCCTCTACCCGTTCTCCAAAAGGCGCTGCCTGATGTATCTTTTCCTGCTTTCAAATGTGATTCGTGTATTTACGGCAAACAGCCGCGTACTTCTTTTCCTGCTCATTGTACTAGGAGCTCTACTCCGTTTGATTTACTGCACTCCGATGTTTGATGTCCTTTCAAAATTACAAGTATCTCTGACTATCGATATTTTATAACTTTCATTGATGATTATTCTCGCACAACATGACTTTACCTACTTCGTGATCGCTCCGAGCTCCCTCGCATATTTTGCGATTTTATACACGAAACTCGAACGCAATTCTCCACAACTATCAAAACATTGCGCACCGATAACGCTCGTGAATACATCGGCCATGAATTTGCTAATATATGTGCAGAATTTGGTATTATACATCAAACCTCCTGTGCCTACATCCCCCAGCAAAATGGCGTTGCCGAACGAAAGAACCGCCACCTCCTCGATGTTGCCCGCTCCCTCATGCTTCAAATGCATGTTCCAAAAATTTACTGGAACTTTGCGGTCTCCACTGCGTGTTTCCTCATCAACCGTCTCCCCTCCTCGGTTCTCAACTCTGCCACTCCATTCAGCCTCCTATTCCCCTCTACTCCGGCCTTCCCTATCACCCCAAGGGTCTTCGGCTGCACTTGCTTCGTTCACCTCCTGGGTCCCTCCTCAGATAAGTTGGATCCCCGTGCCGCTAAAACTATTTTCTTCGGCTATTCTCGCAGTCAGAAGGGCTACCTATGTTACTCTCCGGTCACCCGTAAGGTCATCGTCTCCGCTGATGTTACTTTTTGGGAAGATCAACCTTTATTTTCCCCATCTCTCGCTCCTTCCTCCCCGACGACATCTCCACCAATGCTTCTACCTCGACCCGTCATCCCTCCTGCTGTGCCTGTTTCCCTACGTCCTTCTAACCCTTCTCCTGCTCCTGCTCCCGCTTCTGCTCCTGCTCCCGCTTCTGCTCCTGCACCCTCCAAGCCACCAGTTATCTAGGTTTACACTCGCCGCCTTCCTCCTCGTTCCGCTACCCCGCTGCAGTCGGTCTCATCCTCGGCTACCCCGCGCCCTACTGATCAGGTATCTCCCTCCACCGCCCATCTTTTGGCAAATTATGTCTCCCTGCATCGTCTCTCTCCCCAACTGCACACCTTCACCACTTCTATTTTCTCCATTTCGGTTCCTAACACTGTGCAGGAGGCGCTCCAACATCCTGGCTGGAAGGCTGCCATGGAGGAGGAAATGGCTGCTCTCTGGGCCAACCAGACCTGGACTCTCGCACCACTTCCCCCGGGTCAGAAACCGGTTGGGTGTAAGTGGGTCTTCGTCGTCAAACATGCCGCTGATGGGACGATTGACCGTTTGAAAGCTCGGCTAGTCGCCCGGGACTTCACCTAACAACAAGGGATGGACTATGAGGAAACTTTCTCTCCGGTGGCCAAACTCAACACCGTTCGGGTTCTTATCTCGGTGGTTGTCCGTCGCCGGTGGCCCTTACTGCAACTGGACATTAAGAATGCCTTTTTGAATGACGACTTACTGGAAACTGTCTATATGCAGCAACCTCCCGGGTTTGAGACCACGGGGGAGTCTCAGGTTTGTCGCCTTAAGAAAGCTCTGTATGACCTCAAACAATCACCACGGGCATGGTTCGACAGGTTCAGTAAGGCTCTTCGGGAGGTTGGTTTTTCTCGCAGCACGGCAAACTTCTCGATGTTCCCTCGTCACCGAACAACAGAGACAGTACTTCTGTTAGTTTATGTTGACGACATCATCATTACGGGAGATGACGCAAAGGGAATATAGGGGGTCAAACAACATCTCGGTACAGTTTTTCAAACAAAAGATCTGGGACCCCTCCGATATTTTTTGGGCCTTGAGGTTGCTAGACGGCCAGATGGTCTCGTCCTTTCTCAGCGGAAGTATTGTCTCGACCTTCTTCATGATGCGGGTTACTCTGGTTGTAAGCCGATCAATACCCCAATGGATGTGAATCACAAGTTATGTGCTCAAGCTTCCGACTCAGATCTATTACTTGAGAATCCTGAATACTATCGCCGTCTAGTTGGAAAATTGATCTACCTCACGATAACTAGACTGGATATCTTTTTTGTTGTTGGAATTGTCAGCCGGTATATGCATTCCCCGCGTATATCTCATCTTCACGCCGTTGAACGCATTCTCAGATACCTCAAAACGGCCCCTGGTTAAGGATTGGTCTACAAGACCTCATCTTTAGCTCCCACATTGATAGCTTACTCAGATGATGATTACGCTGGTTCTCTTGATGATCGACGGTCAACCAGTGGGTTTTGCACATATTTTGGAGGACATTTGATTACGTGGCGGAGCAAGAAACAAGCTGTTGTGGCTCGATCATCTGCTGAGGCTGAATACCGGGTAATGGCGTCTGTAGTTTCTGAACTAACGTGGCTGGAGAGTCTTCTTACCGATCTCGGTATAATACTTCCTTCCTCAGCCCTTCTCCTTTGTGATAGCCAAGCGGCTATACATATTGCCAAAAACCCGGTATTCCATGAAAGAACTAAACATATTGAAGTTGATTGTCACTTCATCAGAGAAAAGGTTCAAATGAAGAAGATCGACCTGAAACATGTTCCCGGGATAGAACAAGTTGCAGATGTTCTCACTAAGGCTCTTCCCAGTACACTCTTCTATCAGTGCTTGTCCAAGTTTGGCGCATACGATTTGCACGCTCCAGCTTGCGGGGGGGGGGGGGGGGGTGTTAGAAAAGCCCATGTAAATGGCCCATTAGTGGGCCCTTTTTCTATTTTATCTCCTTCTCCTTTTAGTCTCACACCATTGTATAACATTTCTTCTCTCCTTTTCTCTCCTATATATTTGTATTCACTCCTTATATTTTGACACACAAGCAATACATACAAGTTTTGAGCTCACTCAACAATATTATTAACTCTTTCGACCTTCATATTATTAACTCTTTCGATATTTATTTTAGACATAGGTCAGCCAGAACAACAATACACAAAATGGTCTTAGAGATTGTAGCAGCTTAGCACTGTGGAAGATTGTTCGGAACCCCTTGGTTGGGTCTTATTGGGGTTCCTCCCTTCTTCAGAGAAGCAAAAGATGCATAGGATGTGGTCTTAAATTGAGTGGGGCGTGTGGGCTGAAAAATTCATTGAGATTATGAAAGAGACAATTTTGAGAGAAAACAATTAGCTGAGAGTGTTTGTGTTAGGGCAAAACTACGGAGAGAGCAACTAAGAGGGAGATCTAGAGAAAACTAAGAGAGGATTAGGGTTAGAGAGGGAGAAAGAGGCTACCTGATAATACTCTTCATGATCTCCAAAAGGGGGGGCTGCCCGGATATATATATATATCTGGGCATGGAGGGGCCGGCCGCCCCTCCCAAGGGGGCTGAACCCGCCTGGTTCAGCCCCTGGCCGGCCGGTTCACTGAGTGGGGGCTGAACCGGAAGGTTCAGCTCCATTGTTTAGCGCGCCCTTGCTTCTCCGAACATAATGACGCCCCGTAAAGCGTAGCGGGGGCGTAACATTCCCCTCCCCATCAAGAACCAACTTGTCCCCAAGGTGGTAGTCCGGGTAGAGCTCCTTGAAATCGAAGAAGTCCACCCAAGAGTTGTGTGCTGGCGACAGGTTCTTCCATTTGACCAAGAGCTCGGGCCGGTATTCCGTGCCCCGGTTCTTCCACCTGTGCCCCAAAATATCCTCTGGCAGCGGCCGCAACTCCCCCGTAGAAGTAACCTCAGGCAATTCAGTACTTGGCTGGACATGCGGACCCAACTTCCGCTTGAGCAAGGAGACGTGGAACGTAGGATGAATGCGGGAACCCTCCGGCAAGGCCAAAGTATAAGCTACCGGCCCCACCCTGCTGATGATCTGAAAGGGGCCGTAGTAGCGCGGGGACAGCTTCTGGTTGCCACGACGAGCCACGGACAACTGCCAGTACGGCTGGAGCTTATGAAAAACTTCGTCACCAACGACGAACTCCCGCTCCGTGCGGTGCTTGTCCGCCTGGGATTCATGCGTTCCTGTGCCAGGCGGAGATTCTCCCGAAGAGTGACCAACATGCGATCCCGATCCAGAAGAGCACGATCCACCGCCGGAAGAGCTGTGCTACCCGGCTCATAGCTAGCCAAAGACGGAGGCGGCCGCCCGTAAACCACCTCAAACGACGTCATTCTGCTGGCTGAGTGATAGACCGTGTTGTAACAGTACTCGGCCCAGTGTAACCAATCCGGCCAACTCCGAGGCTCATCCATCACAAAGCAACGAAGATACGTCTCGACACCCCGATTGAGCACCTCTGTCTGGCCATCCGACTGCGGGTGATGTGCCGTGCTGAAGTGTAAACGAGTACCCTGCAACCGGAAGAGCTCCCTCCAGAACCCACTGACGAAGGTGGGGTCTTGATCAGAAATAATGGCACGAGTGAGACCATGCAGTCGAACGATTTCCCGAGCAAAGAGTGCGGCCACAGACTCCCCGGTATACGGATGGCTGAGGGCCAGAAAATGGCCATACTTGGAGAGCTTATCCACCACGACCAGAATGACTGACTTTCCTTTAGACTTAGGCAGCCCATCAATAAAGTCCATGGACACCGTGTTCCAAACAAGTTGCGGGATGTCCAATGGTACGAGCAGCCCTGCAGGAGAAGAAGTCTCATATTTCTGCCACTGGCAGATGTCACAGTGGCGAAAAAACTGTTGAATGTCCCGTCGCATGCCTGCCCAAAAAGCGTTTGCTCTCGCCCTCTGGAGGGTCCGGAGCACCCCCGCATGCCCTCCTGTGGGCGACGAGTGGAACTCATGCATCAATACTGTCTTCCAAGCTGAATCGGCGGGCACGACCACCCGGCCCCGATAGTAAAGCCGGCCATTACACAAATGATAGCCGGCCGCCACTGTCTCGCCCCTCTGTAAAGCCTCCACCAACGGCCGGAGCGTGGCGGATCGCAGCACCTCCTCCTGAATATCCTCCAGGGAATCGACCAACGGTGCCGAAATATGAGAGAGAGCAGCCTCTAGAAGACGAGAGAGAGCATCGGCGACCACATTCTCTTTGCCCCGGCGATAAACAATCTTATAGTCGTAGCCCAGAAGCTTGGTAACCCATTTCTGCTGCAGAGGCGAAGAGACCCGTTGGTCCAGGAAATGCTTCAAGCTCTGGTGGTCCGTCCGGATCTTAAAGTGCCGGCCCAGTAAATATGGCCGCCACACGGCCACTGCGTGAATGATCGCCAACATCTCCTTCTCGTAGGCCGAGAGACCCAAAGTACGAGGAGCCAATGCTTTGCTGTTTGGCCGCCCCGCCTGCATCAACACCGCCCCGATGCCGACCCCCGACGCATCCGTCTTCAGAACGAACTCCCTCGTGAAATCTGGTAATGCAAGTACTGGTGTGGTGGTCATGGCTTGTTTGAGAGCCTGAAATGCCTCCTCCGTCTCCTCACTACAAGAAAAAGAATCCTTCTGCAGCAGCTGGGTCAATGGCCGGGCTATCTTCCCATAGTCCTGCACAAACCGCCGGTAGTACCCTGTGAGTCCCAAAAAACCCCGCAAGGCACGGACTATAACCGGTCGCGGCCAGGACTGCATACTCTGAATCTTCTGTGGGTCGGCCCGAACGCCCTGACCGGAGACCAAATGGCCCAAATACTCCACCTCCTCCTGCCCGAAGGAGCACTTGGAACGGTTGGCATAAAGATGGTGCTGACGCAGTCGGGCAAGGACCTGTTCCACGTGGCGCACGTGGTCCTCCCAATTCGCGCTGTAGATGAGGATATCATCAAAGAATATCAGGACAAAGACCCGCAGGAAATCTCGGAATATCTCGTTCATGTTAGCCTGGAATGTAGCGGGCCCCCCAGTCAGCCCATTGGCCATAACCAAAAACTCATAATGGCCGTCATGAGTCCGGAAAGCCGTCTTATGGATGTCCTCCTGTGCCATCAAAATCTGATAATATCCGGAACGCAGATCCAGCTTGGCGAACCGCTGCGCCCCATGCAGCTCATCCAGTAATTCTTCTATGTGAGGAATCGGGAAATTATCTTTGACAGTAGCGCCGTTCAAGGCACGGTAGTCCACACAGAATCTCTAGGACCCGTCCTTTTTCTTGACCAAAATAATGGGGGCCGAGAAGGAACTCGTACTCGGCCGAATGATGCCGGCCTCCAGCATCTCGCGGACACTGCGTTCAATCTCCGCCTTCTGAACGTGTGGGTAGCGGCACAGACGGACATTCGTAGGCTCAGCACCCGCCTTGAGCGGAATACGGTGATCTCGAAACCTCGGCGGTGGCAAAGTGCCTGGCTCCTGAAAAATGTCAACATACTCTATCAGAAGTAACTGTAACTGAACCGGTACCTCAGAAGGTGTGGAATCGCCGGTCTGGACCTCCCGAAGGACGACCATCATCTGCCCATCCCCGCTCAACCGCTGCATGCTGCGAAGAGAAACCTCCTTAACGGAAGATGACATGATACCCTTCAGGCAAAACTGCTTCTCTCCGTGCACAAACTCCATAGTCATGTGTTCCCAATCAAAAGTCACCCGCTGTAACTGACGCAACCACTGAACTCCCAGCACCATGTCGGAGCCCCGAATAGGTAGCAGGTAGACGTCAGTCAGTCCCACATAACCGTGTATTCGCATCTCCACTCCTTTCAGCACCCCTTCACACTGCAGCTTGCTGCCATCCGCCACCATAACGTGAAAAGCAGCCCCCCTGTCAACCACGTGCCCAACTCTCCGTGCCACGTCGGGATGTATGAAGTTGTGGGTGCTCCCACTGTCCACCAGAATAGTAACCTTCTCTTGGGCAATCCGGCCCGCCAGCCGCATAGTAAGCGGGGGAGCACAACCCTCGAGAGCATGTAAAGAAACCCCGAATTCCGTCTCTTCCAAGTCCACCTCCAACTCCTCATCTGGGGCCGGCTCGTCCGCATCCCTATGCAACATGAAAACCTGTGTCTTCTGGCATTTATGACCTGACACAAACTTCTCGCAATTAAAGCACAGACCCTTCTCCTTCCGAGCGGCCAACTCGCTCCAAGACAATCGAGTCACCGTCGGTTTGTTACCCGCGGGCTGCTCCCGTTGTGCTGCTGTGGCAGGGGCCGAAGGCGGCCTACTCGTGATACGGGCCCGCTGCCTGTTGAACCTCTCCTCCTGGATCCACGCCAAGGTAATGGCGTGATTCAAGGAACGGGGCATGAGTGCCTGCACCTCGTCACGAATGTGCTCCTTGAGACCAGATATGAAACAGCTGTAGAGTGTCCTCTCTGGCCACTGAACCCGATTCGCCAACTTCTCGAACTCCGTGCGATACTCCATCACCGACCCTTTCTGACGAAGCTTCTGAAGGAGGGCCTCAAAGTTCTCGTACTCCAGTGGACCAAATCTGGCCGTAAAGCCATCCACAAACTCCCCCAACGGCACGTACTCCCGTCCTCGCAGGAACCACTGTGTCCACATGAAAGCGTCGTCCCTCAAGTGGAAGGACGCTAACAGCCCCCACTGGCCTTCAGGCACCTCCCGGTACTGGAAAAAGAGTTCAGCCTTTTGAATCCATTCCAAGGTGTCGCCGCCCTCGAACTCCGGAAAATACATGCGAGTTAATCCGGGGGTCAAATGTTGGGCCCCTTGACCTCCTTCCCGTCTTGCGTGCTCCCCATGCTCGAATCCGCCGTAGCCTTGATGCTGACCCGCTCCCCAAGGCGGAGGTTGCGGCTTTCCGCCCCATCCTGGGCCAAAACCGGCCACCCTTGGCGGCCCAAACCCGCGCGGAAGAGGGAGGAGCCCCCCTCTTTGTTGTCCCGTCGTGTCGGGTGGCCGCCGGAACCCAAATGGGTCGTCACCGCCCTGGCACCACTGCCCTTGGCCCGATCCAGGCTCGCCGAGCCCCACTGCCGTAGATCCCAGCGGGATCGACCCCGCCGGACCCCCGTACGCCGCCGCCGACCCCCCGGGTGGGCCGTAGGCCGCCGAACCAGCGCCCCCCGTCCCCGGCCAAGCCGTGCCAGGCGGAATCCCGCCGGACGCCCGCAGCCGTTCCGTTTCCGGAAACCGAACGCCGCCGACACCCTCCGCAAGCCGCGCTCCGCCCGCAGCCGCTGGATCGGCCCCCGATCCGGCCTCGCTCGCCGGTGCCTTCCCTTTCAACAAGGTCTTCAACTCCTCCATCCGAGCCTCCAACCGCCCCTCCAAGGCCGCCATCGAGTCGGTTAGGCCAACAACGTTCTCCTCTAGGGTTTCAATCCGCGAGGACTCCTCTTGAGTGCGAGTGGTCACCATTTCGGAGAGACGAACACCTCTGATACCAAATGTTAGGGCAAAACTATGGAGAGAGCAACTAAGAGGGAGATCTAGAGAAAACTAAGAGAGGATTAGGGTTAGAGAGGGAGAAAGAGGCTACCTGATAATACTCTTCATGATCCCCAAAAAGGGGGGCTGCCCGGATATATATATATCCGGGCATGGAGGGGCCGGCCGGCCCCTCCCAAGGGGGTTGAACCCTCCTGGTTCAGCCCCTGGCCGGCCGGTTCACTGAGTGGGGGCTGAACCGGAAGGTTCAGCCCCGTTGTTTAGGGCGCCCTTGCTTCTCCGAACATAATGACGCCCCGTAAAGCGTAGCGGGGGCGTAACAGTTTGAACATGGTCTGATTCATTATCAGGTATTTTTATGTAATCAGGTCCTTTTACGTAATCAAGGTATTTTGATGTAATCAGTTAAACTTAACTATTGAAAATTCAAAGAACGAATCTGAAGGTTAAGCAAAGTACTTTCCTAGATATTTTTATGAATATAGAAGGATCTGCCATGGGATTGAGCAGATTAAGATCATATGCAAAAAAAAAAAAATCAATTTTTATTATTCCGGTTTCATTTTTCGGCGTTTTATATACTTTACGGGTCCACACAACAAAGAGGAAAAATATGTGAACTGAACCTTCATGTTTCTCTTTAAGGAACTTAGAAATATAATATTTTGCAGTTATATCATGCCACTCGATCTAGGGGCAAAAGGAAGCTGTCAGATTGGCGGTAATGTTTCCACGAATGCTGGTGGTCTTCACTTTATACGATACGGATCACTTCATGGAAATATACTAGGTAAATAGCGCATCCTATAAATGAATGTACTTCATCTTGTAAATCAATGTATTGTCTTTTTGTCTCTCTTCATAATATTACTGTGGCTAAACATTGGTTTGTAAAAAAAAATTAACTTACACAATAGATAATGAGTTATTTCTGGATTTATTTTCTACCCTTTTTAACTTATCATTTCCACATAATTTATTATTATTATTATTATTTTATTGTGAAGTTGTTTATCAAATGTATTTAATCCATGCTCTGTTAGTTCAATGCCAAACTTCTTGATGTTGAATTCCTTATTTTATCGGTGATAGGTTGCATTATTGACCAAATCTTGAAAACTTCATATGCTGCTGGACGAACCTAGAGATAGTGAGTGTGTAATCGTGCCCTAACATAACTATAATGAATGAATGTTAGTGTAGTGTCGTGGGTTGATCTAAATGGTGCGTTGTCCATACAATTTTCCGACCAACAATTACAATAATTAATGAAATTATTAATAGAGCCCACTAACATTCACACTAGAGATTAGACATTAGAAAAATAAGCAAGATTCAATTAAATTAAAGGGAAATGCTTTAATTAAATGGCAAGCAAATAAACCCTACAAGTAGAATAAGTTAAAAAAAGGGGAGCCCGGTGCACAAAGCATCCCCGCATGGTGAGGGTTCCGGGGAGGGTTCTACCACAAGGGTGAAATGTAGGCAAACTTTACCCTGCATTTTTGCAAGAGATTGCTTATAGTACTCGAACCCGTGACCTCAAGGTCACACAAGAACACCTTAACCGCTGCAAATGGAATAAGTAAGGTGCAAATTTAGTACAAGTTAATATCTTGAAAGGAATCAAGCGGATAATGAAATTGAGTCCAAAGTTCGTTGGTCCATTCGAGGTACTCAAGTGCATTGGTGAGGTTGCATAGAAGGTAGCCTTACCTGAGGAAATGAGTGGATTACTTGACGTTCCACGTCTTCTATCTGAGGAGAATATTCAAAGATCCTAGTCAGGTGATCAGTACTAAGCATGCACCAATCGAATCAAATCTTAGTATCTGTAACACCCCTTCCCAGTATTTCAGAAATCAGCCGTCTGACCAGGTCAGCGATATAAAGAAAACTAGGAAACAGTATTAAAAACTAATATGCAGCAGGTAAAAAGAAACATCTACTAAAGATTTAAAATTTGCAACGGAAGCTAAGAAAATAAACTAAGGGTAACCACATACCTCATATCTGGATTCACAGAGCCACTAAACATGAATGGAATTGAAATAACTGAAAATCTGTATTACAATAATAGTCTGATACAAGTTATAAAAAACATTAACCAGGTACATTGTCCACATCTACAAGTACATGCTGAAATAGAGTAAACTGAATGGAAAAAATACTACAAACTGACGCCACCATAACGCTCATCCTAGACGTAGTTTCTCACCCGGGTCACCTGAAAAACATTGCCCACGAGGGGTCAGAGTAAAGAAAAATAACTTCTAGTGACACTAAAAAAAGTTTTCATATGATGAATGCATGCCTTTAGAAAACAGTTTTGTGCATTGAAAACATTTATGCTCTATGTTATGCATGCCTTCACACTACTTCCTGGTCAAAACATCTATTTGTTATATGTACGTGACTTTTAGTTCACTAACCCAAGTCCTGACGTTCACTAACTAGTGTACTGACTCGCGACAGGTCTATACTTGAGTTCTAAGTGGCTTCTAACCTGCACATCTACTTGGAAGGCTCTAGGCAGAGTAACTCCTAACGCGCAACTGAAACTGACGACCCGAGACCATCTTACGAACTCAATTGTTCTAGTGTCACGCGGAAATGGTCTCGATTCTACTAACTGTCTCAAAGGGAAGTAAACTCTCAAGACTATACTGCTCACAAGATACCATATGCCTTATGAGAAAGGTAGTGCGCCTCTACCGAGCACGAAAAGACTTGCGTGCTCATTGACCTTTCGGTCTGATGCTACTCTGCTTGGGATATCTCTTTTGGTGTACTACTGAGCGATCCTTGACTTTCTCGTGGTCGAATAAAAGGGACATTCACGCCCTGGGTTGGACAAATTCCAAACTTACGTACACGAGTAAATTTTCGTACCTAAAATAACTGTTCATAATTTGACTAACTTGGTCATGGAAAAGGGCGTCATCCTACACGTTTTCCACGACCATTTTCCTACCACCACACCTTTCTATGCATGATCATGATATTTGTACGAAACTTACTCATGCGTATACAAAAATATATATTTATTGCTATATCTAATTAACAACAATTAAGTTTCCTTACAGTGGTGCTGCGGCGCTCGTAGACTCGGCGCGGAGACATTAGCTCTTCCGAAGGAAATTCTACTGTCTGGAAATCTCAGAGTGCTGCCTCGAACCTACTAGAGTCCTGTAATTTAAGAAAAACCTATTTTCATAATTTTTTCCCCTTGAGGGTTTCCGGTGGAAAATCTCCAAAACATCTAGGGTTACGAAATACATGTGCTAAACTTCGTATATTACCTTTACGTATAGCGATTGAGGCTCTCAATGCGTCCCACACAAATTCCGCGGTGAACCACGAACACCAAAACCTAAAATAGGGCAATAGGAATGAAAACTTAGTCTATCTTATCTTCCAAATCGACTGATTACCAACAAGAAATCGAGATAAGGGAGGAATCGACTCACCGGTACCAAAACGAAACTCAACCTCCACCGGCTAGGGTTAAACCCGTTTCGTCCACGACCAAGGAAGGAAGAGGAAGGCTTGCTGGCGCCTGCAGAGGAGGGAGGAATGGTCGGAATGGGCTTCTGGAGAGGAAACGGGCGGCGGCTAGGGCGGCAGAGGGCGTCTGACACGGTGCCTGCGGGAGACGGAGTCACGGCCTGCGGCTCTTGCGGGAAACGAAATAAGGTCGGTCTGCGGTTCTTTCCCGTGAGAGGGAAGTGCGGGTTTTACCTTTGCGGTTTTCGGTTGAGTGATAACCACATGAGGAGAATGGGGGGGGGGATGCTATTGGCACCCATTTCCACCAAAATACAACTTATAAAACGGCTAACGACACACCCAAACTCACACTAATCCTTTTGAATACTATCCGAAATCGTCGCACGTGTCGATTCTAAAATAACACGCGTTACGCACTAATCTTAACGCACTTAACGAACGAACGGTCGCCAACAATAGGAAAAATAACATTATACCTTGACGACGCGCTGTCTCAATCAAAATTCGTCGCGACTCGGCCCTACAATTTTAAATAAATTTCACGTCAGCATAGGATGTTACAAATATCTCCTCCTAATAAAAATTTTCGTCCTCAAAAATTGAAACCATACCTGAATCGAAAAGGAATGAATAGTCTGCATTGTTCTTAAGATCATCCTCTCGTTCCCAAGAATACTCTGGACGGCCACAGTTCATCCAAAGGACTTTGACCATGCGAATCTCTCTGTTCCTGAGCTTCTGAATCCTTGAATCCACGATTCTGACTGGTCTAACCCCAATACTAAGATATGTCTCAATTGGTGCTTCCTCGGTACTAATGATCTAACTTGGATCACTGACTGCTCTCCTCAAATAGGAGACGTGGAATACATCATGTATACCGCTCATTTTCTCAGGTAAGGCCAACCTATATGCAACATCACCAACTCATTCCAGTACCTCAAAAGGACCAACGAATCTGGGGCTCAGTTTCTTCATCCGCTTTATTCTAGAGACTCCTCTGACTGGTCTGACCTTCAGATAAATGTAGTATCCAACACTAAACTCTACTGATCTGTGCTTCTGATCATGATACTTGGCCTCGATCCTGAGCTGTCTTCATACGCTCCTGAATTAACTTGATCCTACCAGTGGTCTTATCAATCCATGACTCGCTGATGGTAGATCTTTCCTCACTTTCAGCCCAACATAACGGTGTCCGACAACGTCTACCATAAAGGGCCTCGAACGGTGCCATCCCAAAACTTGTCTGAAAACTGTTGTTGTAGGAGAACACCACAAGAGTAACATACTTCTCCCACTTTCCTCCAAAGTCTAATATGTACATCCGTAGTAGATTCTCCAAAGTCCTATTTGTGCGCTCAGTCTGTCCATCGGTCTGGGGATGGAAAGCGGTACTGAAATATAATCTGGTTCCCAACCGCTCCTGTACGCATCGCCACTCCCTGGAGGTAAATCTGTCATCTCAGTCTGAAACTATAGTTTTGGGAACACCGTGAAGTCTAACTATCTCGTCTATATATAACTGTGCCAGCTTCGGACCTTGATCCGTCTTCCTAAGAGGAATGAAATGGGCGACCTTAGAAAGTCGATCAACTATAACCCATAAGGAATCATTCCCACTCTGCGATCTCGACAAACCATGAATGAAGTCCATGGATATATCATCAAAAGTCCACTCGGGAATGGGAAGTGACTGCAACTTGCCTCCAGGCTTTTGGCACTCGGCCTTAACCAACTTGCACGTCTCGCACTTCCCTACATAATCTGCAACATCACTCTTCAAGCTTGGCCACCAGACTACCTTCTTATGATCTGCATACATCTTCGTGCTACCAGGATGTATAGAATATCTGAAATTGTGTGCCTCAAATAGAATGTTTTCGCGAAGGTGACTAACATCTAGGATACACACCCTGCCATCATGCAATAATAAATCATCCTGAATAGAGAACTTCTCTTTCTGACCTGACTGCACTGAGATCCAAATCTCTGCCATCTTTGGATCCAAAGGTAAAGCTGTCCTGATTCTATCCTTAATGTCACAAGTAATCTCCATCCAACTCAACCATGCAGAACCAAAACTACAATGGGGCACAACGACGATGTCCAGTCTCTCCAGTTCCCGTACCAACTCCTTCTGCTGAGTGAGAAGGGAAAAACACGAACCTCTTCGGCTAAGAGCATCAACTACCACGTTCGCCTTTCCTGGGTGATACTGAATGCCTACATCGTAGTCCGAAAGAAATTCTAACCATCTACGCTGCCTCAAATTAAGCTCTCGCTGATCAAAGATATACTTGAGACTCTTATGATCAGTAAAGATCTCACAACGCACTCCATAGAGATAGTGCCTCCAAATCTTTAGAGCATGTATGACTGCTGCAAGCTCCAAGTCATGCACGGGATAGTTCCTCTCATGAACCTTTAACTGTCTCGAGGCATAGGCTACGATCTTTCCATGCTGCATGAGGACACAACCCAAACCCTGACCTGAAGCATCGCTATAAATCTGAAACCCGTCAGACCCTGATGGTAAACTCAAAATCGGTGCGGTCATCAACCTGCCCTTCAAGTCCTTAAAGGCTAACTTTGAGAAATCCCTGATGAATCTCCTGTAGTATCCAGCAAGACCCAAAAAGCTGCGAACCTCTGAAACTGTCGTCGGTCTTGGCCAATTCTTAATAACCTCTATTTTCTTCGGATCAACACTAACCCCTTTCTGACTGATGATGTGACCTAAGAATGCAATCTCTGAAAGCCAAAACTCACACTTTGAAAACTTGACAAACAACTGGTTCTTCCTGAGTGTGCTCAAAACAATCCTGAGGTTTGCGACATGATCTTCTGCACTCTTAGAGAACACCAAGATATCATCTATGAAGACGATGACAAAACGATCCATGTACTCCCGAAATGCCCTATTCATCAGGTCCATAAATACTGAAGGGGCGTTGGTCAGCCCAAACGGCGTGACCACGAACTCGAAGTGTCCATATCTGGTACTGAATGCCGTCTTCTGAATATCCACGTCTCGAATCTTCAGCTGATGATAGCCCGACCTCAGATCTAACTTGGAAAAGGTGCTCGCTCCCACCAACTGGTCGAATAAATCATCAATCCTGGGAATCGGGTACTTGTTCTTTACTGTCAGCTTGTTCAATTCACGGTAGTCTATGCACAGTCTCAGACTACAATCCTTCTTCTTCACAAACAGTACTGGAGCACTCCATGATGAAGTACTGGGGCGTATAAAACCCAAATCAAGCAGCTCCTGCAACTGGCTCTTCAACTCTGCTAGTTCCCTTGGAGCCATCCGATAGGGAGATTTGGCTACCGGTGTAGCCCCAGGCTGCAAGTCTATCGGGAACTCAATCTCTCTATCTGGAGGGGCACCAGGGAGCTCTTCCGGGAAAACATCGGGGAACTCCTGCACCACTGGTACCTCTGTCAAGTCAGTCTTAGACTCCGCGCTCATCAGTACTACGAAGGTTTCACAACCTTTACTGATGCACCTTCTCGCTTGGACTGCAGATATGATCATCTTCACTACTCCCTTCAAGCCCTGAAAAGAAAAAGATGTCTGGTTGGGGCCCTCAAACTGTATATGCTTCGCCCTACAGTCAATCCTGGCGTTGACTGCCAAAACCCAGTCCATACCAAAAATCAAGTCGAATCCTGCTATAGGTAGTTGCAAAGCTTCCACGATAATCTCGGTATCACCAAACTGCAGCGGAACCCTGCACTTATCTCTGGTCTACAGAAGGGATACATTCGGCATCATGACTTCCAGCGGTACTGCCTCTGGGAAGACTTCTAAATCTAACTTACGCACTAGAGATTCCGCGATTAACGAGTGCGAGACACCCGTATCAAACAGAATCTTAGAGGGTAAATTACGAATCATGAGGATGCCTACATGAATGATTTACAAAGGATGAAAAAGAGTGTCACTATGGAGGATCTAAATAACTTGTTAAGTAAATTAAACACTTACCAGTCACTACATCTTCCTGATCCTTTGCCTCCTGCTGACCAAACCCATAAGCTCTGGGCTGCACTAAGTCTCGACCCTACTGTGGTCTCCCATCAGTGATCATCAACGCTTTTCCCTTATCTACCATGCTAGAGCCACCAACCTCTTTCTTCGACTGCAGGAACAAATTACATTTAACATCTACTGAAATTAAATAAATGTAATGAATACAACAAAACTTTGATTACCTGATTTGCACCAACTTCCTGGCAGAAGCGAGCTATGTATCCAGGTTGTCGGCACTTGTAACACACGCCAGCGCTGACGAAACACTCTCCTGGATGGCGACGCTGACACTTGGGACAAGTGGGGTAGTCCTTGCTCCTATCTCCAGACTGACCACTCTTCTTAGCATCAGGTTTCAGCGTCTTGTTCCAGTTCTTCCCTTTGTCAATCCTGCTCTGCTGCGACTGATGCGAATCCTGAGATCGTTTCGCACGTAAACTACTTCGCTTCTGAACCTTCTGCTGGTCAGCCTCCAACCTACGTGCCGTATCCACTAAGCTCCTGTAATCAGCGTTGACCATGGTCATCAGCGGCTGCCTCAACGAGTCACGTAAGCCATCCACAAAGCGGCTGCACTTCTCAGCCTGATCTCCCTGTATCACGCCCGCATATCGAGCCAGATGAGTAAGCTCTCGCTCGTACTCAGTAACTGTCCCGTCCCCTTGGAAAAGCCTAAGATACTTCTCCTGGAGACCTCGTCATGCGGACGGAGGCACGAACCAGCTTGCGAGGGCTCTAGAAAACTCGCCCCACGCAAACATGTCTGACGTACGACCTGGCCAAAAGTACGGTCATACCATTTAAAAGTGAATGTATCACTTCCTAAATAAGGGGAATTTCATAACACTCTACCTGCAGGATCATCTGCCCGGTACTTGTCCCACCAGACTTTTGCCTCACCTCGAAGGAGGAAAACTGCCAGAGGAACCTTCTTGTTCTCTGGGCACTCCAAAACATACAGCAGGTCTCTGGTGTTTGCTATCCAATCATCTGTGCCCATCGGGGTCTCATCCCCACTGAAGTTCGAGGGTTGAAGCTCTCTAAAGTTCCTCAAATAGCGCTCTAGGGTCATCTCCACGGGTGCTACGGCAGGAGCTGGTGCAGGGACTGGTACTTGTACTGGAGCTGAAAACCCTGCAGCCAGTCCTTTCTGAAACTCCATCAAGGCAACAGTGATCGCTTTGACAATCTGAGACGTTATGTCAGTGCCCTCTGGAGCTGCTGGAACTGGTGGTACCTGTGGCACAGCAGCGTCTCCCATGGTCGCGTTAGGAATAGGTCCTGACGTGAAGATTCACCCGATTCACTAACTCGTAGTGCCTGATAGAACATATAAAAGAAATCTGATTATTTTTCAAGTATCTAAGAAATCTGGCTTAGCAATTTATTTCGCACTCTTAAGAAAACTAGGGCTTAAACGCCACTTAAAATACTCTACTAACAAGAGTTTACTTTTACGCACTCCTATGACTTTGTGAATTCTTTCTAGGGTCCAGGGATCCTAAACCTCCCTCTGATACCAATTTGTAACACCCCTTCCCAGTATTTCAGAAATCAGCCGTCCGGCCAGGTCAGCGATATAAAGAGAACTAGGAAACAGTATTAAAAACTAATATGCAGCAGGTAAAAAGAAACATGTACTAAAGATTTAAAATTTGCAACGGAAGCTAAGAAAATAAACTAAGGGTAACCACATACCTTATATCTGGATTCACAGAGCCATTAAACATGAATGAAATTGAAATAACTGAAAATTTGTACAACAATATTAGTCGGATACAAGTTATATAAAACATTAACCAGGTACATTGTCCACATCTATAAGTACATGCTGAAATAGAGTAAACTGAATGAGAAAAATACTACAAACTGACGCCAGCATAACGCTCATCCTAGACGTAGTTTTCCACCTGGGTCACCTGAAAAACATTGCCCACGAGGGGTCAGAGGAAAGAAAAATAACTCCTCCTAGTGACACTAAAAACAGTTTTCATATGATGAATGCATGCCTTTAGAAAACAGTTTTGTGCATTGAAAACATTTATGCTCTATGTTATGCATGCCTTCGCACTATTTCCTGGTCAAAACATTTATTTGTTATATGTACGTGACTTTTAGCTCACTAACCCAAGTCCTGACGTTCACTAACTAGTGTACTGACTCGCGACAGGTCTATACATGAGTTCTAAGTGGCTTCGAACCTGCACATCTACTTTGAAGGCTCTAGGCAGAGTAGCTCCTAACGCGCAATTGAAACTGACGACCCGAGACCATCTTACGAACTCAATTATTCTAGTGTCACGCGGACACGGTCTCGAATCTACTAGCTGTCTCAAAGGGAAGTAAACTCCCAAGACTATACTGTTCACAAGATACCATATGCTTTATGAGAAAGGTAGCGCGCCTCTACCGAGCTCGAAAAGACTTGCGTGCTCATTGACCTTTCGGTCTGATGCTACTCTGCTTGGGATATCTCTTTTGGTGTACTACTGAGCGACCCTTGACTTTCTCGTGGTCGACTAAAAGGGACATTCACGCCCTGGGTTGGACAAATTCTGAACTTACGTACACGGATAAAGTTTCGTACCTAAAATAACTGTTCATAATTTGGCTAACTTGGTCATGGAAAAGGGCGTCATCCTACACGTTTTCCACGACCATTTTCCTACCACCACACCTTTCTATGCATGGTCATGATATTTGTACGAAACTTACTCATGCGTATACAAAAATATATATTTTTTGCTATGTCTAATTAACATCAATTAAGTTTCCTTACAGTGGTGCTGCGGCGCTCGTAGACTCGGCGCGACGACATTAGCTCTTTCGAAGGAAATTCTACTGTCTGGAAATCTCAGAGTGCTGCCTCGAACCTATTAGAGTCCTGCAATTTAAGGCAAACCTATTTTCATAATTTTTCCCCCTTTAGGGTTTCCGGTGGAAAATCTCCAAAACATCTAGGGTTACGAAATACATGTGCTAAATTTTGTATATTACCTTTACGTATAACGATTAAGGCTCTCAATGCGTCCCACACAAATTCCGCGGTGAACCACGAACACCAAAACCTAAAATGGGGCAATAGGAATGAAAACTTAGTCTATCTTATCTTCCAAATCGACTGATTACTAACAAGAAATTGAGATAAGGGAGGAATCGACTCACCGGTAACAAAACGAAACTCAACCTCCACCGGCTAGGGTTAAACCCGTTTCTCCCACGGCCAAGGAAGGAAGAGGAAGGCTTGCTGGCGCCTGCAGAGGAGGGAGGAGTGGTCGGAATGGGCTTCTTGAGAGGAAACGGGCGGCGGCTAGGGCGGTAGAGGGCGTCGGGCACGGCGCCTGCGGGAGACGGAGTCGCGGCCTGCGGCTCTTGCGGGAAACGAAACAAGGTCGATTTGCGGTTCTTTCCCGTGAGAAGGAAGTGCGGGTTTTACCTTTGCGGTTTGCGGTTTAGTGATAACCGCATGAGGAGAATGGCGGGGGGGGGGGGGGGGGAAATGCTATTGGCACCCATTTCCACCAAAATACAACTTATAAAACGGCTAACGACACACCCAAACTCACATTAATCCTTTTGAATACTAACCGAAATCGTCGGCGTGTCGATTCTAAAATAACACGCGTTACGCACTAATCTTAACTCACTTAACGAACTAACGGTCGCCAACAATAGGAAAAATAACATTATACTTTGACGACGCACTGTCACGATCAAAATTCGTCGCGATTCGGCCATACAATTTTAAATAAATTTCGCGCCAGCATAGGATGTTACAGTATCTATATTAAGTCAGTCAGGATAGTGGATTTAAGGATTTAGAAGCTCAAGAACAGAGATATCCGTTTTGTAAATGTACTTTGGATGAAATGTGCTCAACCAGAGTATACATGAGAAAAAGAAGATGAACTTCAGAGCAATGAGGAATATGTCTTTCTTTTTTAACCAAGTATGATTGTATTTTTCAAAGATGAAAATTTTATTAGTTGGAGAGATTTGTAACACTCCTAATTTTTAATACGAAAATAATTAAATTCCAGGGCCGGATCGCGAATAAATTTTCGTCAACATTGCGATGTGATCAAGGTATTTATATCATAATTTAACTTTCTCGTGTTAAATCATAATTTTTGTCAACATTGTCATGCGATCGAGGTATTGATATCATAATTTATGTTTCTCATTTTAAATCATTATTTAATTAATTTACGAATTTTGGTGTCAGCGCGTTTTTGTATTTTGCGAGGGCCTAGCACGTTGACTAACAAGTTTAGATAGGAATGGCAGTACAATAACAACACTCAAGCCTTTATCCCACTATAGCGGGGTCGGCTATATGGATCATTTGTCTCCATTGCTCCCTATCTTTAGTCATAATCTCACTAATGCCTAAGTACATCTATGTCTTTCCTTATAGTTTCATTCCATTTCTTTATTGGTCTATCTCTCTCTTGTTTAACATGCCTAGTGACTAGACTCTCAAAATGCCTAACATGTGCCTTTAATGGTCTCCTTTGTACGTGTCCAAACCATCTTAATCGAGCTTCTCGCATCTTCTTTGCAATTGATGCTACTCTGTCTTATCCTTGATACATTCATTCCTAATTTTATCCAGTCTCTTGTGTCCACACATGCACCTAGCATTCTCATCTCCACAACTCCCATTTTTTGCTCATGTACATAATTCACTGCCCAACACTCATAACCATAGAGCATTGCTGGTCTAATTGCAGTACGGTAAAACTTGCCTTTATAAGTATTAATGGTACTTTACGATCACATAAGATCCCCGACGCGCCTCTCCACATCAACCAACCCGCTTGGATTCTATGAGTCACATATTTATCAATACCTCCATCTTTTTGAATTATTGATCCAAGATATTAAAATACTCACAACGAGAAATATCTTAATCACCAAACTTAATAATAAAGTCATCTGTCCTTCTTGCACTACTAAATTTAAGCTTCATATACTCTGTCTTTGCCAAGGTTCAAGTTTTGCATTTATACCCTCGCACGTCACATCGACCAAAACGATATCATCCACAAACAATAAACACAAAGGTATTGCTTGTTGGATATGTCTGGTGAGCTTATCTAAGATAATGGTAAAAAGATAAGGGCTTAAATCTGAACCTTAATGTAAGCCAATAGTGATAGAGAATTCTAGTGTTAATTCTCAAGATGTCCCAACCCTTGTCATTAAATTTGTATATATATCTTTGATTATGTCAATGTATGATATATTTACTGTAACACCCCCTTCCCAGTATTTCAGAAATCAGCCGTCCGGCCGGGTCAGCGATATAAATAAAACTAGAAAACAGTATTAAAAACTAATATGCAGCATGTAAAAAGAAACATCTACTAAAGATTTAAAATTTGTAACAGAAGCTAAGAAAGTAAACTAAGGGTAACCACATACCTCATATCTGAATTCATAGAGCCACTAAACATGAATGGAATCGAAATAACTGAAAATCTGTATAACATTAATAGTCTGATACAAGTTATATAAAATATTAACCAGGTACATTGTCCTCATCTATAAGTACATGCTGAAATAGAGTAAACTGAATGGGAAAAATATTAAAAACTGACGCCACCATAACGCTCATCCTAGACGTAGTTTCCCATCTGAGTCACCTGAAAAACATTGTCCACGAGGAGTCAGAGTAAAGAAAAATAACTCCTCCTAGTGACACTAAAAACAGTTTTCATATGATGAATGCATGCCTTTAGAAAACAGTTTTGTGCATTGAAAACATTTATGTTATATGTTATGCATGCCTTCGCACTACTTCCTGGTCAAAACATCTATTTGTTATATGTACGTGACTTTTAGTTCACTAACCCAAGTCCTGACGTTTACTAACTAGTGTACTGACTCGCGACAGGTCTATACTTGAGTTCTAAGTGGCTTCTAACCTGCACATCTACTTGGAAGGCTGTAGGCAGAGTAGCTCCTAATGCGCAACCGAAACTGACGACCCGAGACCATCTTACGAACTCAATTGTTCTAGTGCCACGCGGACACGGTCTCGAATCTACTAACTGTCTCAAAGGGAAGTAAACTCCCAAGATTATACTGCTCACAAGATACCATATGCCTTATGAGAAAGGTAGTGCGCCTCTACCGAGCACGAAAATACTTGCGTGCTCATTGACCTTTCGGTCTGATGCTACTCTGCTTGGGATATCTCTTTTGGTGTACTACTTAGCGACCCTTGACTTTCTCGTGGTCGACTAGAAGGGACATTTACGCCCTTTGTTGGACAAATTCCAAACTTACGTACGCGGGTAAAGTTTCGTACCTAAAATAACTATTCTGGCTAACTTGGTCATGGAAAAGGGCGTCATCCTACACGTTTTCCACGACCATTTTCCTACCGCCACACTTCCCTATGCATGTTTATGATGCTTGTACGAAACTTACTCATGCATATAACAAAATATAATTTTTGCTACGTCTAACTAACAGGAATTACATTTCCTTATCGTGGTGCTGCGGCGCTTGTAGACTCTGCGCGGCGACATTAGCTCTTCCGAAGGAAATTCTACTGTCTGGAAATCTCAGAGTGCTGCCTCGAACCTACTAGAGTCCTGCAATTTAAGGCAAACCTATTTTCATAAATTTTTCCCCTTTAGGGTTTCCGGTGGAAAATCTCCAAAACATCTAGGGTTACAAAATACATGTGCTAAACTTCGTATATTACCTTTACATATAACGATTGAGGCTCTCAATGCGTCCTACACAAAATCCGCGGTGGACCACGAACACCAAAACCTAAACTAGGGCATTAGGAATAAAAATTAGTTTAGCCTAACCTCCAAATCGAAGGATCTTCATGAGGGAATAGAGATAAGGGAGGAATCGACTCGCCGGAACCAAAACGGACCCCACTACCACCGGCTAGGGGTGAAACTCGGCACTTCCTCGGCCAAGGAATGAAGAGGAACACTCACTGATGCCTGTAAAAGAGGGAGGGGAAGTCGGATTTGCTTTCTGGAGAGGAATCAGGCGGAGGAAAGGGCAGTGGGAGGCGCGTCGGCTCGGTGCTAGCCGGAATCGGAGTCGACGGCCTGGCGGAACGGGAGAAACCGTCAGGCGCGGGTTACGGCTTTTCTCCTGTGAGAAAGAGAGGGATGCGGGTTGCGGATTTTCTCCCGTGAGAAAGAGAGGGATACGGGTTATAAAAACCGTGCCTTGCGGTTTTCTAATTAACCGCATGAGGAGAGGGGGGGGGGAAACTACTATTGGCACCCCAAAATTATCAATTCTTGCTAAACGCAACTCATGCTCTACTAACGCCTTAAAACTTAAACGATTTCGCCGAGCAACTTTACTAAAATTAAAAATGCGTCAAAACTATGGATGTTACATTTACACATATCTTTTCTTAGACTCTCTATAAGGTCTGTTTTGAAACTCTATCATAAGCCTTCTCAAGATCGATTAACAACATATGCAAATCTTATTTTCTTTCTCGATAGTTGTCAATGAGTCTCCTCAAGAGATGTATAACTTCCATGGTCGACCGTCCTGGCGTGTACCCAAATTTATTCTCCGAGATGTTAGTCTCTCGTCTTACTCTTCTTTCTATTACTCGTTCTCATAGTTTTATGGTATGTCTCATTAATTTAAATCCTCTGTAATTAACACAATTTTGTATATCCCATTTGTTTTTATACAAATGTACCAAGATACTCTCTCCATTGGTCTGATATTCTCTTTGACTTAAGTATCTTATTGAAAAAATATGTAAACCACAAAATTCCTTCATTCCCTAAACATTTCCATACTTCGATGGGTATATCATCTGGCCCAACCGACTTTTCATTTTTGATCTTCTTTAGAGTACCATTTACTTCCGTTGAATTTTCCGATAAAGCGTTATATTTCTTATCTCTCCGATTACTTAACTTTTCGAAGTACAATTCATTGTCTTTTGTTTTATTATAAAGTTGATAAAAATATCTTTTCCATCGCTCTTTAATATCTACATCATCCGTCAAAACTATATTTGCTTCATCCTTTATATATTTTGCTTGACTTAAATCTCGTCTTCCTTTCTCTAGCTCGAGCAGTTTTATATATGTCACGTTCTCTATCTTTGATATCTAATTGCTTATAAATGTTTTGATAAGCTTGACTTCTTGCTTTATTTACTGGATGTTTAGCTTCTTTTTTAATGACTTTATACCTGACTATGTTTTCATTATTCCTACAAGTATAGTGTGATTTATAATTGACCCTATTTGCCCTCATTTTGTCTTGCCCTTCCTCTTTCCACCACCGTGATTTTTTATTTGGGGGCGCACGATTTTTTTGATACTCCAAGTAAGTTCTTTCCACTTATGCTTAATTGTGAAGACGTAATTTATCATGAGACATTAGGATCAACATAATGGTCATTATCTAGTTTAATAACCACAGTCTTGAAAACAACCTGTTTTTCCATCTTCAAGTTTCACCATCGAATTTTTGGCAACATTTTTGTCATTGTTTTAAATTTATTATAATTAATTTGTATGTTCAAAACTAATAACCTATGTTGTGTTGTCAAACTTTCTCCTAGTATGACTTTGCAATCATTACAAATCATTTATCTATTTTGCGAGTCATAAAATAATCAATTTGTGACTTATTTGATATGCTTTTAAACATAATTAAATGTTCTTCGCTCTTTATGAAAAACGTATTTGTTACATTTAGCTCGTGTGCTATGTCAAAGTCTAAAATGATTCATTCTTCTTAATTTCTTTCTCTCTATCCAAATCCTCTCTTAGAATTAGGTAAAAACACTCTTTATAAATTATAACAAGCACCCCCTCTTATATAGTGAGGGGAGAATACAAGGCTAAAAGCACACCAAAAATAATAAAGCTAAACATAAATTCTAACACTCCCCCTCAAGTTGGGCATGCTATATTTCTCATGCCCAACTTGTCAATCAAGCCATAGTGAAGATTTGCCCCAAGACTCTGTAAGAATATTTGCAAGTTGGCCCTCTGAGGGAACAAAGGGAATACATATGATCTTCTTCTCAATGTGTTCCTTAATGAAATGTCTGTCCACCTCAATGTGTTTTGTGCGATCATACTGAACATGATTGTTGGCAATGCTAATGGCAGCCTTGTTGTCGCAGTACAACCGAATAGGAGCAGTTTCACTCAACCCCAGATCACTCATGAGGGAGGGCAGCCAGAGTCCTTCACAAATGTCATGTGCCATGACATGAAATTCTACTTCAGCACTAGACCTGGAGACGACTTGTTGCTTCTTGCTTCTCCAAGTGACAAGATTCCCCCCAATAAACGAACAATACCCAGACGTGGATCGTCTATCTTCAACACTTCCTGCCCAGTCAACATCAGTATAAACTTCGATCTTCAGGTCAGAATTGGAGGTGAAAAGGATTCCTCTTCCAGGTGAAGTTTTCAAGTATCTCAAGATCCAATGGGCAGCATCAAGATGTCTGGCCCTCGGAGAGTGCATGTATTGACTCACAACTCCAACGGCGTAAGCAATGTCAGGTCGAGTATGAGACAAGTAGATCAATCTCCCTACAAGTATTTGATAACCTTTAACATCTTCTATAAGATCACCATCATTTCTTCCAAGATTGTGGTTAACCTCCATGGGAGTGTCAGCAGGTCTACACCCACTCAGACCCGTTTGTTCTAAGAGATCAAGAATGTACTTCCGTTGAGAGATGAGAATGCAGTTCTTAGATCTGGCAACTTCAATACCATACTTCAGTTTGCCAAGATCTTTCACCTCAAATTCTTGTGCCAAGTGTTTCTTTAAGGCTTTTACTTCATCAATGTCATCCCCTGTAATAATGATGTCATCAACATAGACTATTAAAATTGTTACCATGTTGGCCCTCTTTTTGATAAACAGAGTATGATCAGCATTACTTTGTTTGTACCCCAGGGAGACCATAGCGCTATGGAACCGTCCAAACCACGCCCTTGGGGATTGCTTCAGGCCGTAGAGAGTCTTCTTCAATTTGCAAACTTTTCCATCTGAACCCTGAGAGATAAAACCGGGTGGAAGGGACATATACACTTCTTCTTCCAAATTGCCATGAAGGAAGACATTTTTAACATCCAATTGGATGAGATCCCAACCCTTGCATGCATCACATGACAACAGGACTCGAATAGAATTCATTTTTGCCACAGGAGCAAAGGTTTTTTGATAGTCAATGCCAAGAGTTTGAGTATACCCTCTCGCCACTAATCTTGCCTTGAAACGTTCCACTATGCCTTTGGAATTTTGTTTGACCGCAAAGACCCACTTGCAACCAACTGTTTTCTTCCCATGTGGAAGGGTGGTTAAGTCCCAAGTATTATTCTTCTCCAAAGCTGCCATTTCTTCTACCATTGCCTTTTTCCAATCAGGATGTTCAAGTGCCTCCTGCCAGGTAGATGGAATAGAGACTGAAGCAAGGGACGACACAAACCCTTTATAAGAGGGAGTCAGCATATCATAGGAAACATATTGAGATATAGGGTGTTGAGTACTCAATCGGGTACCTTCATGGAGGGAGAGATCTTCTGACAGAGTTGGCATAGGGTCTGGGAGCATGGGATTAGCCGTTGTGTTCTGACCTTTACGCCGTCGGGTGTAAACCTGTAAGGGACGAGTAGGCGGAGGAGAAGAGATAACAGGAGGAATCGGAAGGGAGAAGGTAGGAGAATTCACTTCAACAGCAGGCTCCTCCTGAAGTGAGGTAGCATAATAAGGAGTAGAATCACGAAAAGTAACGTCAGCAGATACAAGTGTCCGACGAGTAGGAGGGTGATAACATTTATACCCCTTTTGAGTAGGGGAGTAACCAATGAAGACACACTTGAGGGCACGGGGGTCGAGTTTAGATCTCCCAGGAGAGGGAATGTGGACAAAGCACGTATTCCCAAATATGCGAGGAGGAAGAGAGGATGTCAGAGAAACTCCTAAGGTGGTGAGAGGAGTTTGGTTACCAAGGACAGGAGAGGGCAAACGATTAATGAGATAAGCAACGGTAAGGACAACATCCCCCCAATAGAACTTGGGGAGATGCATAGTAAGAAAGAGGCACCTGGTAACATCCAGCAAGTGACGGTTCTTTCGCTCGGCTACCCATTCTGTGACGGGGAATGAGCACATGAAGTTTGATGAATAATGCCATGAGTGGTAAGGTAGTGGTCAAAGGAAGAGTTGATATACTCTCTATCATTGTCACTGCGTAAAATTTTTATGGATGCAGAAAACTGAGTAGATACCATCTTATGGAAGCGTTGAAAAATAGAAAAAGCTTCACCCTTATGTTTCATGAGATAAACCCATGTCATTCGAGAAAAACAATCAATAAAGGAAATAAACCCGTGACATCCAGAAATAGAGCCAATAGAGCAAGGCCCCCACACATCAGTATGAACAATATGAAAAGGAATATCACTAGGTAAAGAAACATGATTAACAGGGAGACGATGATGTTTTGCAACGTCACATACATCACACACAAAAATTTTAAAACAACTAGAGGGAAAAGTAGATAAAAGACGCTGCATAGTGGAAACAGAAGGATGACCAAGACGACGATGCCAGGTGAGCAGCTGGGATGACTGGGTGGCATGAAGAGCGTGCGGAGAGGTGGACCCGTTGGAGGGGTCAAACACATACAAGCCGTCCTGCAAGCTACCAGACCCAATCGCATTCCCCGTCTTCAGATCCTGAAAAACATAATAAGTAGGAAAAAAGGTGACTGAGCATTGAAGGGAAGTAGTCAACTGACTAACAGAAAGTAAACTGCGGGTGAAGTTTGGAACATGGAGGACAGAAGATAAAGTGAGAGATGAACAAGGTATGGACCCTTTCCCAACAATGGAGGAAAAGGATCCATCAGCAATACTCACTTTATCTCGACCAGAGAGAGGGGAATAAGACACAAAACCTGAAGCCGATCCAGTCATATGATCAGTAGCTCCGGAGTCAATAATACAATGGGGAGAGGAGCAAGTTGTAGCAGAGTGAGCACCCGGGATACCTGAATGGGCAAGGGCAGATGAGGAAGAAGCAGTAACCGGCTCAGTAAGAAGGCCCTGCATCAAGCGGCGAAGAGTCTGCATCTCATCAGCAGAAAAAGAGGACATAGTTGCAGGAGGTCCAAGAAGACCCGGAGGGCTGCTCTCAGGAATCTCAGTCAGATGGGCAGAATGATGTGAATGGCCAGAAGTGCGTCCACGACCTCGCCCCCCACGGGAAGAAGACCCACCCCGAGAAGAAAATCCTGGAGGGAAGCCGTGCAGACTGTAACAGGTATCCCGGGTATGACGGGGCTTGCCACAATAATCACACATGAGATGATCCTTATCCGTGGCACGAGGCTTGAAGTCCCGAGAGGCCCTGCTACCAGTGGTGGGAGGATGAGCAACCAAAGCTGAACCCTCAGGAGTGGTGGTCATGTTCCAGGACTGTCTACGATCAAACTCCTGCTGAATAATGCTAAAGACCTCAGGCAAGGAGGGAATGGGAACGCGGCCCAAAACCTGCACTGTAATCTGATCGAAATCGTGGTGAAGCCCCTGGAGAAATTCGAACACCCTGTTGTGATCCTCACGAGCCCTTAATAGGAGGGCATCGACATCACAGACCATTGCAAGAGACTCAAAATGGTCATACTCCTGGTAGAGTTGGGTAAACTCCAAATAGTAGGCAGAAGGAGGACGATCTCCCTGACGAAGATGGAACAGCTGTCGGCGAAGATGGTAGATTTGTGCCGCATTCGCTTTGCGGGAGTAAGTAGATTCAGCCCGTTTCCAGATGTCTGCAGCAGTGGCGAGGAAGAGGTAATTCTGGGCAATGGACTCCTGCATGGAATTGATGAGCCAAGACATGACCAGCGAGTTTTCAGAGTCCCATTGGGACCAGGTAGCAGAGGTGCGAGCAGGCGCAGGAGTGTCGCCACTAATATAGCCAAAGAGATGCCGACTCTTTAAGGCCAGAGTAATAGAACGGGACCAAGATAGGTAGTTGGTGTCATCTAGACGAATCGTAGTGAGCTGAGAGAAACTGTGATCGGAGCCAACCCGGGTAGATCCAGCGGGGGGCACAGAGGCACCGGAAGCACCGGAATCAACGTCTGACATGGCACCAACGAAGAAGAACGGTCCAAAGGAAGAGGGGAACCTTAGGGCATCATAGATCTGAATTTCCGGGAGTAGAAGAACGACGGTAAAAAAACGGAGAGAAAAGGTAGATCTGAATCTCCGGGAAGACGAACCGGTAAAAACCACCAAGAATCAAGTATGATAATAAGGAGAGGAAAGCGAAACTATTCCCAGAATTTTGGCTCAATCGTACCATTGGAAGGTCGCAGGAAAAAAATCCGCCGGTTAATCCATAGCAAGACCGGCGGGTGCAAACAGGAGAGAAAAGAGAGGAGGCGGGAGAGAGAGGAGAGGAGGCGGGGTGGCGCTGCTACGGAAGCAGGCGGGCAGCGGCGGACAGGAGCGGGCGCAGGCGGGCGAGCGGCGGACAGGCGCAGGCGAGGCGAGCGGGCGAGCGGGCTAGGTTACGCCGTGCTCTGATACCATGTTAGAATTTGGTAAAAACACTCTTTATAAATTATAACAAGCACCCCCTCTTATATAGTGAGGGGAGAATACAAGGCTAAAAGCACACCAAAAATAATAAAACTAAACATAAATTCTAACATCCTCCATGAATGACTGCATAATCTACTTTTTCCTTCCCTATATGTCTATTTAAGTCTCATCCTATAAAAATCTTCTCTAATTGTGAGGATTTCCTTACTAAATCATCAATTTTTCCCCAAATTGCATTTTAATATCTTCACTTAATCATACTTGTGTCACATAAGCACTAATCACATTAATAGTTTCATTTCTTATGACTAATTTAAAAGTTAAGATTCTATCATCTTTTCTACTTATCCCAACAACTTCATCCCTCCAGGTAGTGTCCACAATAATATCTACTCTATTGTTTGTTTTATTTTTTTATGTACCATAATTTAAAACCTGAATTGTCTAAAAATTTAGCTTTTCACCAACACATCTAGTCTATTGCAGACATAAAATATTTATCGTTCTCTTAATCATCGTATCTACTACTTCCATCGCTTTTCCCGTTAACGTACCTAAATTTTAACTTCCAAATCTAAGTCGGTCACAAATCCTACAACATACTTCCCTAGGACGTCTAATATTTGAGGACTTTGTCCTATTTATCACTACACCCAAGTTCTCTTGGAGGTGCAACAGTCCTTGCCAAGACGTCGCATTCAGATCATACGACGGAGACTCTTGCATATTTATTACTACACCCAAGTTCTGGAGATGCAACGATCCTTGTCAAGACGCTGCATTCGGACCATGCGATGCGTTCCTTAGGTAGAACAACTTAGCTTTCTCACAATTTCTCAAATGATCCATATTCATAAAAGTGACTAAATTTTTTGCTGGTCGTCTACCTAACACAACCATCACCATTTTTCATCCGGGCTTGTGACCGACATAGGCTGGTTTAGAGAGGAATGATAGTATTGTAATAAAATTGAAATGCTTAATTCCCTCTCTTATTTTTAAGCCTAGCCACGTCCCCCCTCCCTTTTCACAATTTAATTGGATTAAAACGGCAACCCTCTCAGTTTTTAAAACTGCAAACTCTCCTAGAACCAGTGCACTGAAAATTAAGGCTCTCCCGCTTTTTCTGTTCTAGCGACGGGCGATGCACCATCTTTCCTTCTCATCGTCAGCAACAGGCGTATAAAACCTCTCTGGAAACCCTTGTCGACGCCTCCTTTCTACTTGAGGAGACTGGTCAACGCCCCTTTCGACGATTCTGACTTCCAGCCAACTCCTACCAGACAGATTGATTTGCCCCTGTGCAGGTATCCAACATAGTTTTCTCTCCCTTGGAATTCTATGCTTCTTCCTTCCCTATTTTCAGTTTCAGATATTAGGAGTAATGATTTTCCTCCTTCCTTTGATTTTGGTAATTGAACTTTCCTTTTCCCCTCCCATGACAGCCCCTGTTGAGGCTGATTTTGTTTGTTGTTTCTACACATGTATCTTGCATCTTCTCTCAATAATTTATTTTAAGAAGAAATCTATTTGGTTTTCAGCCGACCTTAAGAGGAAGAGTTAATTCAAAGATTTAGTTTCATTGCCTATAAACTTACTTTGGCCTTCCGTTTAAATTTAAGATTTGAGGGTGCACTTTGGGAGTAGATCGAAGAACCTTCCTGTGCTTTTTCCATTGTTTGGAAAGAGGTTTGATTTTCATTTCATGCACCTTATTCTCTTCCTTACAATATTGGAATGGCAGTTTAAATTCATCAAAACCTTAAAAGAGTGAGAGTAATCCCTAGAACTACTCACTTCACTTATTAATGCTGTTTAGGGTTTTATATAATTTTAGGTGTTGTTTTAGCGACGTGATAGATCAGAGAACGTCGCATAATTTCCAATTAAACCTTGTGAATCATGCCGCCATGTTGCGTCTATGAGCACCTCAACACCGTGGTAAGAAACTTTATTCCTTTTTTCTAGACATACTACATAGTACTGTATGAATTGTTCTTTTATAGTTTAGAGAATACATGTAACCATGGAAACCGTATATATCAAGATTCAATAGTAGTTAATGATAAGAAACTATAAACCTAGCAAAGCGTCAAGCTAATATGAGTAGATCATGTCTTAACATAAGTAATGTATTTTTCTTTCAGTTAGACCCCCACAAATTTTGTGAAAATATACGGTATATGTAATCACGTGACTGACTTTATAAATGCGAGAAAATATTAAACCACATAAGTATGTATATATGATGGTTAACTTGTAAGAGACATTGTCTAAGACATTCAAATGAATAAGTATGCAATCCAACATCTAATAATAGGGATGCACGATTTAGGCTTCCTCACGTGATAGATAGAGGCGCATTATCTTTCTCATAGGGTTTAACAGACCTTATGAGCCTCAAGTTGGGGAGACGACATCCCATATAAAGATTAGAAAATGCGAGTCTGTGTTCGCAAGACACTAGAACACCTGTGTTTGTTAGTAGAGACTCCCATCGTTAGAATGCACATAAAAATCTACTTAACCTAGAACAAGTAGAAATGCAATTTTAAAACACCTATAATTCAGGTGTATGCTGGAATCTAGAAATTCCTATAGCTTAACGATTTTGAAACTTGAACAAAATTGTAGATTATGATCACATTAGAATAGACATTTATGCTTAAAGTATTTTGATAGAAAGCATTCAGACTTGTAGTAAATTTTCCTCAACTAACAAACACACTTTTCTTTCAAATTATTTTTAGTGTTTGTAAAGAGAAATGAAATTAAAATACTCGGTGCATATTCATTCAGCCATATAGGGGAGTTTATAGCATTACAATAAGACTCAAAAACCTAACTCACAACGTGGAACTAAACCTTGAACATACTAAAATATCCAAATATTATAATTCTAACACCCCCCCCCCCCTCAAACTGGAGGTGAAATCATCAGATTGAACACAACATAAATGGAGAGGTGAATGGTGGTTGGCAACGTGAGACAAAAGAGCAGCCACCGAGCAAGGTTGTCAGGATCGAGATCCTAGATGAGATCATATCGAGGTCGGATCAGATCAGATAGTAGGGTTAGATCGTGAATCACTTTACAAAATCAGGATCAATTTACAAAATTTGGATAGTATGATTGTAAGATCCTATGATCCGGATCGCGATTCTGACAATCATGCCACCGAGGCCCAACAACGTGTCACCGGGGATTCTCCAATCAGGCATAAACCACACGACATTGGTCCACAAACCGACCATGATCACACTGGATGCTCCCGAAGCTGAAACTAGGTCAACCAAGAATGGCCAAACGAACTCTACCTCAAATCGAAGAAAAATGAAATTAAAATACTTGGTGCATATTCATTCATCCACATAGGGGAATTTATAGCATTACAATAAGACTCACAAACCTAACCCACAGTGTGGGACTAAAACTTGAACATATTAAAATACCCAAATATAATAACTCTAACAATGTCATTAGAAGGATTGATTTTTCGTACTCTTTAGTGAGCTGACCCATTTTGGGTATTTCTTTTCAGGTGTCACAAGTGGAGAGTTACGCCTATGATAAGTGTTCACGATTCTCCATTTTTGTTTGCTTTTCATTCAGTTGTATTACCTGTAAAACCCCTATCTAGTTTAACAACAAATCAGCAGTACGGCCGGGCCCCGCGATAAGAAGTAAACTAAATAGGGGTACTGAAACTGATACATACCAGGCATAAATAAATATTCTAAAAGAAACTTACAGCGGAAGTAATATAAGCAGTTAAGGGTAAACAATGGTACCTCAAATATTGATTCATAGAGCCAACTAATAAAGGTAAGAATTGTAAAATCTGATTCAATGAAAGCTTACAAATTGCCTGATACATTGAAAACATCAGACAATTTCAGAACTTGAAGTCCAAAGATCAAGTATAACTACTGAAATGAAATACAATTGAAGAAAAAGGCAACCTAAAATGAAGAACCGTGATGCTTATCCTAAGTATAGCTCTCCACTGATGACCCCTGTAAAAATAAGTTCCAACTAGGTCAGGATCACTGGAGAGTAAGAAATACTACTTCTCCCAGTAAGTAGTAACATTAGAAAAAACATAAAATTTGTTTGTATGCATAAAAATATGAGTTTTGACTTTTCAGTGTAGGTTTCTGATTGTTCTGTCTGCTGATTATTTAACAAATTTTGAGAATATGCTTTATGAAACCGCCTTAGTATCTGAGTTCTTATTTGTGTTGATTTTAGGTACTTGAATTCCTTAAAAGGTTACGTATTCAAATTTTATAAGTTATAATTTATTGTACTTAATCTAATTATTGAGCCCAAATGGCGACTCGTGGGCACCCTGAACTGATCTAAAGTGCTCCCTGAGTGGGATGCGAGGTCGCATCTGAAAATCTCCAAGTTTGAAACTGTGGCTGACGACTGCACATCTGAGGCTCATGTGGACTGCTGACCAGATGAGTATGAGGTCACTAATCTGAAGCTTTTTTTATGTCTTGAGTTTTTGTGTTTACCCTAGTCGTAATTAATCATTTTAATTAATCATGCTTGTTCCTTAAGTATTCTGTTTTCTATTTTCCGTTCTGAATGACAATTTTCATTGAATTAATTGTTGGTTAATACTTATACATAAGTTGTTCGTGACGTGATTTGATTTGTAACATGTAAATATATATATCTTACTGTTGATATGCATTTAAAAGAAATTCAATTTTTGTTGTTATGCATGATTTTCTGGGGTTTATGAATCGTGTCTGCTCTAACATCTAATAGATTTCACAACAGGTTTATTAAATCTTGTTATTGTTGACGATCATGCACAAAACTAAAAACTGTAGTCTAAGTGGCAAAACTTATGGTTCCCTGAACTGAAAATCATTTGAGGAGAACACAAACTCGTATCTGAGGAGTTCCATATCTGGAATCAAGGGTCATCAACCCTAAGTTTGAATCTCTTATGGTTGGCTGCGGACCCTGCGAATACGGTGGCGTGTCTCCACCAAAAGAATGAGGGTGAACCCCGCTCGCCATTTTATGGATTGATCCGATCTTGTGGTTGGTACGACACTCTTGATGTAACGCCCATTTTGAATCCACAAAAATAAAAATACTTCATGTGGCTTAATCTGGTATTTTAGTCTAAGAGTATCTTATACTTTAAACTAGTTCTAATTGTGAATTTTGCTATTATTTTAGTGACTGATTGTATGTTCTGCTCTGACAATTTCATTACCATCTGTTTCATGATTTTTGGCTAAAAGTATCTAATTCTCAATCATATTAACTTATCCCTTCGTTGTTGGTCTGAATTATGAAGAACTTGTTTCTTCATATACGTTTATTGAGATAATTTAATACATTAATTATTCAAAATGATATGTCTAACTGAAAGAAGTCAATTTCTTACTGCGGTGTAGTTGTCTAGGTTACTATGAAACTCCTAAAATTTCCTTTCTAGTTTTACGTCGAGTAGCAATGGTCGCTCGTAGCCTGAAATTCACCATATACCTTAATCAATTTGTTGAGTACACCAATAATAACTTACCATCCTAAGAATTGATAAGGATTGACATGAAACATTTAAAAGGATTGTTACCTTGTCCCAAAATGGTGTGAATCTACATAGCAAGCCAATAATTTTTTGAATGCAAGGGATTATGAGTCAATTTCTGAAATCGAAAGAAAGAAGCATAGAAGACTAAATTTAGTAAGGTTTGCTGTCAACATTTCACAGAGACTCGCCGAAAATGACAAGATTCACAGACTAGGGCTGAAGGGGGTCTCACTCTTGTAGGATCTGAAGGGAGAAGTGCAGAAACCTTGCTTCCTGGATTTGAAGGAGATGATCAGAGATCTAGGAAAGAAAATATTGTGTGCTAACAAATGGTGGTTACCATGCAATGATGAGTACAGAAGAAAGATTGATTACTTACGAGTAGAAGCCAAAGGGAACTGATTGTACGGAACCAGGGCTCACCGGCCAAACTAGGGCACAACATAACTGTCCTTGCGGTTTGCTGATGGCGATATCAACTCTAAAGGAGAGCTGCCAGCCGGTGATTGCAGAATAGAGGGTGGTTCCGTCGACTGGAGTTGCCTGCGAGCAACAGAGGAGGAAGCGGATGCCGAATCTTTCTCTTATCTGGGTCGAGAGGGAGAAAGAACGAGCAGCTGCTTACCCTCTCCAACGAGCGCATATTGGGATTAAAGAAACACGTACGATTACACAAACCTTGGGGGGGGGGGGGAAATAAATTGTGGATCGGTTTTTAATGAAGGAAAATTGGAAATTTCAGCCATATTACAAAATTGCGCTACCTTTAAAAACCTTCCATTCCATGATGCTGCTCCCTCACACAAAATTTAATTTTTGCCGATACTAAACTCGCAAACCTTTAAAATAAGATTTCACACGGGGCAAAGAACGTGAGTTAAACACGCCTCGATTCGACGACTGCGCGTATAAATGATTAATCGCGATCGAATCTTGAAATTAATTTTTTATTGTCGCATTAAATTACGGATGTTACAAATCTTTCCTCCTAATAAAATTTTCGTCCTCGAAAATTCACAATTATACCATAGTCAAAGAGGAAAACATATTCTTCAATGTGTCGGAGTTCATTTTCTCTTTCCCATGAATATTCTCGTCAATCACAATTCATCTAAAGAACTTTTACAGATTGGATCTCTCTGTTCTTAAGATTCTGAATCCTCGAGTCCACTATTCTGACTGGCTTAATACTGATACTAAGATTTGATTTGAGCTTCCTCAGTACTTATCACTTGACTAAAATCTCTGACTACTCTCTTTAAATAGGAGGTGGAATGCATCATGTAATCCGCTTATTTTCTCGGGTAAGGCCGTCCTGTTGGCAACCACTCCAATGCGCTCCAGTACTTCAAATGGACCAACGAATCTTGGACTCAAATTTCTTCATTTACTTGATTATAGAGACACCATTGACTGGTCTGTCCTTCAGATAAACATAAACTCCAACACTAAATTCCACTGACTTGAGCCTCTGGTCAAAATACTTAGCATGATGGTCCTGAGCTATTTCCATACGCTGCTGAAAAGGTTTGACTAGCTGTGGTCTTACCATTTCATGATTCCTTGCTAGCAGTTCTTTTTTTACTTTCAACACAGCATAACGGTGTCTGACAACGTCTGTCATAACGTGCCACGAAGGATATCAACCCAATGCTTGCCTTAAATTGATATTGTAGGAGGATTCCACCAGGGCGACATATTTGTTTTTCTCACTTATTTCCAAAGTGTAAAATACACATCCAAAGCATAACTTTCATAGCTCTATTCGTGCGCTCTAACTGCCCATCTATCTAGGAATGAAAAGTGACACTGATATATAGCTTAGTGGCCAACCGCTCCTGCACGTATCTCCCTTCTCTGGCTCACCTTAGAGGTAAATATGCAATCTGTCTGAAATTATAGTCTTGGGAACACCATGCCGCTGAACTATCCCAACTACCTACTGCGCTAATCTCGGACCCTGATCCATCCACTTATTAGGAATGAAGTGGACAATCTTTGAGAATCGGTCAGCTATAGCTCATAATGAATCATTCCCACTCTGCGATCTGAGAAGGCCATGAACAAGGTCCAACAATATATCTTCAAAATTCCACTTTTTAAACCTGGTCACCAATCTATTTTCTTAAGACCTGCATACATATTTATAATACTCGGATGTACAGACTATCTTAAATTTTGTGCCACAAAGAGTATGCCCTCGCAAATATGACTAACTTAAGAAATGTACACTTTATTATCGTGGAGAAGTAAACGCTCCTGAATTATGGACTTCTCTTTCTGGTCTGCCTAGCTGCCTGAGACAACTCTCAAATCTCTTACATCTTCGGATCAAAAGGTAAAGTCTGTCAAATCCTGTCTTTAATGTCACAAGTGACTTCTATCCAACTCAAACTTGCAGAACTAATGTTGGTGCGAGGTATCACACTGATCTCCTATCTATCTAGAGCTTGCACTAAGTTCTCCTGTTACATAATAAGCGAATAGATCGAGTCTCTGCTGCTGAGAGCATTTGCCACCACATTTACTTTTTTTCGAATGGTATTGGACACCCACATCAATCTGATAGAAATTCTATCCACTTAGACTGACTCTTAGTGAGCTCTTGCTGGAAATGATATTTGAGGCTTTTGTGATTTGTAATGATTTCACAACGAACTCCGAAGGGGTAAGGTCTTCAAATATTCAGTACGTGAACCACTACTACTAATTCCAAATCCTGAACATAGTAATTCTTCTCCTGAACCTTGAATTGTCTGAAGACGAAGGCTATGAACTTTCCACTTCCATGACAATGGTATTCAAAGGTGACGTTATTCTCATGAAAATCTTATTGGATCTCCCCCACACATCTGTTAATCCAAGAAGATTGCGGGCCTCCAAAATTGCCTTGGATTTCAGTAACGAGTCTCAAAAATCCAATTTCTATTAATAGGACTTGCACTTAGGCAACTTTACATATAGAGTCAATGATATTCTATAATAATACACATAACTGTCCTTCTATCTTTGAATGCTCAAGGATATTCTTGAGGAAGAAAATTTATGAACCAATCTATAAATACTCAAGACTCTTTATTTAACAATTTTTGGAGGAGGGCACTGCACAACCTGAAGGGCATACCTGCCGACTCGAAGTGCTCAATCCTCACATTGATAGTTGGCATTTAAATTTTTTTTTACCAAATTATAACTGATGTAAATCTTATCTAAGATTTATATCAAAGATAATACAACATGCTTCGAACTGACCATTAAAATCGTAAAATTTAGGAAGTTATTACTTATTCTTACTTGTGAACTTCTGCAACTCACGTTAGCTGGTGGCCACTTAAAATTGTCAACCTTCATGACAAAAGGCGAGTCAACTCGAGTCAACTCGAGTAAACTCTTGTTGATGGACTATCGACTCAGTTGATACTTTGGGTGTCATGCTATAAAAGATTTGATTATGGGTAAAATTTTAGGAATGAGTTTTTTTTGGGGCATATATATCCGTTACATGATTGAGAAGCAATAGTAACTCCTTCGAGATAAATATCTGAAGGTTCTCAAACTAACGGTACCCCTGAAAAGTATTTATAATTTTGACATGCATTAATTGGAGTCACATCATAACTGATACTAAAACTCATAATTTCTTAATCGACGAGACGACAACACTGAAAACTCATTTCATGCCTTGAGACATATGAGTGAACTGATCGAGTCATTTCATATTTAGTTTCATAAGCAATCTAACTTTGGCCTCTGATAATCAGGACAAATCTATAATCTTATTTGTGAACGAGGACAATGAGCTCATGCTAAAGAGAATAAAATATGATTTGAATCATGACAAAAGATAAGATGAGACAATAAATAGTCCTAGTGAATTTCATTAAATATTACCATATGACGAGTGAACATTTCCCTTTAAGGATTCTGATCTCTTTAAATGAATCTCTTCATCATACGGTAAACGCAAAAACTTGTCCTTACACAAGTTACTGTCTTGACTTCATGCAAAAATTTAGGTTCTTCTATAGAAGTCAATCTTGTATAAAGGAACAAACTAATCTGAGAATGTTACCCCATGCTACATACTGACATGATCTATGATGTAAAAAGATTTTAAGATTTGCACTCGGAAGAGTCATAGATAAATGGGTGGCAAAGTCACGCACTCGTTAATTATTATTTCGGACTCTGAAAGATTTGGCGATGACAAAGAAGTAACCACCCACTAACTTTCTTGGCTAAACTTAGGAATGGAAGACATCTCGTATCACCGCCACATAAACTTATGAATAATGGTTTAACAACTCTAACGTCTAGGAAATGATTCAGATGAAAACCTAAGGCTCTGTCAGTTTTCTAGGTCATGGGATTCTAAATCTATCTCTGATACCAATTGTAAGTTTGTAACACCCCTGTGTAATTTAACAACAAATCAGCAGTCCGGCCGGGCCCCGCGACAAGAAGTAAACTAAGCAGCGGTACTGAAACTGATACATAGCAGACATAAATAAAAGTTATAAAAGAAACTTACAGCGGAAGTAATATAAACAGTTAAGGGTAAACAAGAGTACTTCAAATATTGATTCACAGAGACTACTAATAAAGGTAAGAATTGTAAAATCTGATTCACTGAAAGCTTACAAAATGCCCTATACATTGAAAAAATTAGGCAATTCCAGAACTCAAAGTCCAAAAAACAAGTACAACTACTGAAATGAAATACAACTGAAGAAAAAGGTAACCTAAAATGAAGAACCGTTACGCTTATCCTAAGCATAGCTCTCCACTGATAACCCCTGTAAAAACAAGTTCTAACTGAGTGCTCACTGGAGAGTAAGAAAGACTACTCCCAGTAACATTAGGAAAAAAATATAATTTGTTTGTATGCATAAAAATATGAGTTTTGACTTTTCAGCGCAAGTTTCTTATTGTTTTGTCTGCTGATTTATATAAAAATTTTTTAGAATATGTTTTATGAAATCCACCTTAGTATTTGAGTTCTTATTTGTGCTTATTTTAGGTACTCTGAATTCCTTAAAAGGTTGAGTATTCAAATTTCACAAGTTATGATTTATTGTACTTAATTTAATTATGGAGCCCAAATGACTACTCGTCGGTGCCTTGGACTGATCTAAAGTGCTCCCTGAGTGGGATACAAGCTCGTATCTGAAGATCTCCAAGTTTGAAACTGTGGCTGACGACCCCACATTTGAGGCTCATGTGGACTGCTAGCCAGATGAGTATGAGGTCACTAATCTGAAGCTTTTTTTATATGTCCTGAGCTTTTGTGTTTACCCTAGTCGTAATTAATCATTTTAATTAATCATGCTTGTGCCTTTAGTATTTTGTTTTATATTCTCTGTTCTGAATGATAATTTTCAATAAATAAATTGTCGATTAATACTTATCTATAAGTTTTACGTGGCGTGATCTGATTTGTAACATGTAAATATATATCTATATATATCTTGTTGTTGATATGCATATAAAAGAAATTCAATTTCTGTTGTTATGTATGATCTTCTGGGGTTTATGAATCGTGTCTGCTGTAAGATCTAATAGATTTAACGAGTGACTTGTTAAATCTTGTTATTATTGACGACCATGCACAAAACTGAAAACTGCAGTCTGAGTGGCAAACCTGATGGTTCCCTAAACTGAAAGTCCTTCGATGAGAACACAGACTCCTATCTGAGGAGTTCCATATCAGGAATCAAGGGTCATCGACCTTAAGTCTGAACCTCGTGTGGTGAGCTGCCGGCCCTACGAATACGGTGGTGTGTCTCCACCAAAAGAATGAGGGTGAATTTCTCTCACCATTTTTTGGATTGATCTGATCATGTGGTTGGTACGACACTCTTGGTGTAACGCCCATTTCGAGTCCACAAAAATTAAAATACTTCATGTGGCTTAATCTGATATTTTAGCCTAAGAGTATCTTATACTTAAAACAAGTTATAATCGTGAATTTTTCTATTATTTTAGCGGCTGATTGTATGTCCTGCTCTGACAATTTCATTACCATTTGTTTCATGATTTTTTGGCTAAAAGTATCTAATTCTCAATCATATTAACTTATCCCTTCGTTATTGGTTTGATTTGTGACAGTAAGAACTTGTATCTTCATATACGTATAGTGAGATAATTTAATACATGAATTATCCAAAATGATATGTCTAACTGAAAGTTGTCGAATTTCTTACCGCGGTGTAGTTGTCTAGGTTATTATGAATGCCCTGAAATTTCCTTTCTGGTTTTACGCCGAGTAGCAATGGTCGCTCGTAGTCTGAAATTCACCATATACCTTAATCAATTTGTTGAGTACACCAATAATAACTTATCATCCTAAAAATTGATAAGAACTGACATGAAACATCTTTAAGGAATGTTACCTTGTCCCAAAACAGCGAAAATCTATTTGCAAGCCAACAAATTTCTGATTTGAAGGGATTATGAGTCTCAATTCCTGAAATCAAAAGAAAGAAGCATAGACGAATAAATTTAGTAAGGTCTGCTGTCAACATTTCACAGAGACTCACTGAAAATGACAAGATTCACAGGCTAGGGCTGAAGGGGGTCTCACTCTTGTAGGATCTGAAGGGAGAAGTGTAGAAACCTTGCTTCTTGGATTTGAAGAAGGAGATGATCAGAGATTTAGAAAAGAAAACATTGTGTGCTAACAAATGGTGGTTACCATGCAACGATGGGTACAGAAGAAAGATTGATTACCTACGAGTAGAAACCCAAGGTAACTAATTGTACGGAACCCGGGCTAACCAGCCAAACTAGGGCATGACATAGCTGTCCTTGCGGTTTGCCGATGGCGATATCAACTCTAAAGGAGAGTTTCCAGTCGCTGATTGCAGAATAGAGGGAGGTTCCGTCGACTGGTGTTTCCTGCGAGCAGCGGAGGAGGAAGCGGACGCCAAACCCTTCTCTCATTTGGGTCGAGAGGGAGAAAGAACGAGCAACAGTTTTCCCTTTTCAACGAGCGCATATCAGGATTAAAGAACTGCGTACGGTTACGCAAACCATGTGTGTGTGTGTGGGGGGGGGGGGGGTGAAATAAATTGTGGATCGGTTTTTATTGAGGGAAAATTAGAAATTTCAGCCATATTACAAAATTGCACTACCTTTTAAAACCTTCCAATCCACGTTGTTTCTCCCCCACACAAAATTGAAATTTTGCCGATACTAACCTCACAAACATTTAAAATAAGATTTTACATGGGACAGACCGCGAGAGTTAAACACACCTCGATTCGGCGACTGCGCGTATAAATAGTTAATCGCGATCGAATCTTGAAATTAATTTTTTATTGCTGCATTAAATGGCAGATGTTACATTACCTTTCCCGGTTATTGTACTATTCTGTTTATGAAATCAGTGTAACCCAAACATTTATGTTTTTGTATGCATCAGACAATATTTAGTATTTTAGTATTCAAATGTTTGGTTCTTTTCAATTTTAGTTGGCTCTATGAATCAAAATTTGAGGTACCCTTTTTCCCTTATCTTCATACTTTACTTCCGCTATAAGTTTTTAGTTATTACTTAGATTTTACCTGTTTGGTACCAATTTATTACTGTCTTTAGTTTACTTCTTATCACGGGTTCCGGTTGGACTGTTGATCGTTGTTAAACTAGGTAGCTCTGTTACACAATGATTGTGAAGTCTAACTTAGCATATCGTGGGGCCAACATCCTTGTAACGAGTATTACTATGTTCCATTCGAATATTCTCATTCCCCCCATCTTGTCTTCACTCCTTGTAAATATTCTTATTGTAAAGGTAGTGGCAGGCCAATGAATCTCGGTTGAGTAGCCTTTGGGGAATTGAAACTTGTGTTCCCTCCAGCCAACACGCGTGCCGTTGGGGTGTTCCCATTACAATGCTAGGTTCCCTTGGGGTGCTCGAGTGTATGGTGGAAATAAAACCTCCCTACCCCTCTACTTGTTGACCCACACCTTTAGTTACTGTGGAACTTGAGACAGTGAGGTTAACAAGTCTCTCATTGTAATGACCCGACCTCAATGTAAAGGTATTGTCCTTTTTGGTTCAACCCATCCATATTAAGTTGAACCACGCAGTTTTTATTTTTATTTGTGTAGGCGGCTTACAAGTATTTTCCAAGAGGCCACCTATCCTACTTCCACTAGAACACGCTTAACCGTGGGGTTTTTAATATAATTCTATCAATTTTTCTCAAAAGACGTCTTTTATATTTATGGGTCCAAATTATTACTTAAGTTCCATAACTTTTCCTCCAATTTTAATATGAGATTCAGTTCATTCGTGTATATTCTATCACTTAGAACTTAGAAGCCTCTTCCATCCTTGAAGCCTGTCGTGAACTTTCTTTCTAATGGCTTCCTGTCATAAAGACATTCCTTGGATTGCCCTTGTCAAATTCGAGATGTTGCACACATGTACCACATTAAAAATTGATCTTGTCGGAGCTTCTCTAACTGCGAGGTCTGCCGTCATTTTGGCCGTCAGGTCGGCTCTCACCTTCTGCATGAACTCCCTGAGTTGATAAATTCGATCGATTGAATATTACATGACAACTGACCCTTATACTAAGTTGTTGCCAACTGTTTGGTAGGAGCGCGCCACTGATTGATGTAGCACCAGACCAAGATAAGCAACTCATGATTTCTCTTTATTTCCTTTGGATTTCATGTTGTTTCCTATGGTGAAGTTCAGGTGGGCAAGAGGTACAGTGAGAAGTTTGTTGCAATTTTCCCAACTTTTAGGCATCCGGACTCCGCAGGGAGGGAGAGAAAGCTATATGGGATGGAAGGAGTTTAGAACATTGAAATTTTTCTACCATCACATATTAATGTAGGACCTTAAATAGTTCCATGCAAACACAAACTACTCAAGATTAAATAGCAACGCTTTTTTGATAACTTCAAGCAACTGTATATGGACCCTGATCCAGGTTATCAAGATTTCGATACCTACAGATGGCCAATACCAAACATATATTTGTATCATTCATTAGGTGGACCTGATACAAATTTTCATAATTCCCCCATGTGTCCATCGAGGTCTTGATAGGCACAGTTGTTGTTGTTGTTGTTTATGACTTTTCCTTGCAGCAAATCTGTTTCCCCATAACGTGTCTCTAACATTCTTCATTTATTTTTTTATTATCTTCATAAGTGCATTACCATGCATGAAAATTGCTCTTCTTATTTTCCTTTTATTCTTGCTCCCTTAACTGGATTTCCCTTTTGTTTTTAACATTGTTATTTTTTGTTCTGTAAAATTGAACTTCGTATGCATTAGCCTTTATTCCTTGCGCATGATGATTTCTCTTACATTTATCTTTCAGGCCTTGAAGTCATTTTAGCTGATGGAACCATTCTTGACATGCTTACAACCTTGCGCAAGGACAATACTGGATATGACTTGAAACACATTTTTATTGGTATTGCGAATTTACTCTTTTATGACCATGTTTTTCATAATTTCCTTTCACTTCAGCTGTTAATGATGTTAGATTGCCAATTTGTGCAGCGCAGGAAGTGAAGGCACCTTGGGCATTATCACAAAGGTTGCAGTTCTCACCCCCTGCAAGCCATCATCAACAAATGTTGCTTTTCTTGCATGTAATGATTATTTAAGTTGTCAGGTAATCCTTCCATTATGTATTTAGTATTCTATTAATGATTGTCATCTAAGATTAGCATAACATTAATCATCTCATTTATTTTGGATCCTTGGATTAATACCTTGTTTGGTTGCGCTTCTCCATTTCACAAAGAAAGTTGAAAAGTTTTTGTCAACAAGGTTATAAATATTGGTGTCAGCAATATGTCAGATTGAGTTTTTAAAATATAAGATGTTAGACATCAGAGACATACCCGAGTTATTTTTAAATTTTTGATTTCCTTATCCTAACAACAACAACACTCAAGCCTTTATCCCACTATGGTGAGGTTGGCTATATGGATCCTTTGTTGCCATTGCGCCCTATCTTGTGTCATAATCTCACTAATGCCCAAGTACATCATGTCTTTCCTTATAGTTTCATTCCAAGTCTTTATTGATTTCCATATACTATAAAAAAATTTAAATATATTAAATTTAATTCTAAAAACAAAACAAAAATACGAAAAAAAACAAAAAAGCAGACGAAAATTTAGTCACGTATATTCTCAAAAAAAATCCGAAGATTATCCAAAATAAAATATTTGTGATGCACGACTACTACTAACATGTACAAATGAATACATGTTAAACATATTTCATATTATATAATAGTTTTATTTATAAAAAGTTGAATATATGTATTTTATTTTAAGTTTTTCCATTGCGTATTACACGTGATATGCCACGTGAGGATCATCTTATATATGTATGCCTAACCATGCATTAGGGCAAGGGCAACTGAATTCAATATTTTTTATTCTCCACTTGTTATCAAAGAAAGGTTCGCTCATCTCGATTCGCTCATCCCACTTTATCGCGTGTCTCGTTCAATCGCATCCGATCTGTCTCTCCTCCGCTCCACCCCTCCGTCTCTGCCGGATACACGTTTGATCCTATCCTCCAATGCATTGGACTTCCTTCGATGGATCCATCTCTCGTTTGATTTTCCGCTCCCAATTATGGCCTCCCCCAAGCCCGCCGTTTTCCTCCCGAACTACCTCTCCCGCCTAGGGCCTCCTCCTGGGCCGCCGTTTTCCTCCAGTACCGCCGCTCCCGCCCAGGGCCTCCTCCCGCGCTGACGTTTTCCTCCAGAATCACCACTCTTCATCCGCCCGTTCGCAGCACCCTGCAGATCTCTTCGCCCGTTCTGCGGTTGGTTGGTTGAATCCAACCGTTTTCCCCTCTGGCTACTGCCAGACTTCGTGGTCACATCCTATGGTGTCTCTCCGGTGGCGTGATCTAATGGAGGCTTGTAGGATTTGGTTTATGCCTTCTTGATTGTTTTCATCTTGCGTTTTTTGGAAGGACATCGTTGAGTGATTCCTCTGACATCTCATCCTCTCCTCAGACTGTTCCCTATGGTGATCCTCCTCGGAGTCACGGTCAATCTGGCTCATTAAAGATCACTACAATCTTCTTGGATGACACAAATTATGTTGAGTGGTACAGGATAACGCAATATGTTATTCAGAGTCACCATCAACATGAGAATATTGATGGAATCGTTGTTAATCCCCTGCGTACCTTTCCCTCATGGCGAAAATGGGATACGGGCAATTCCTTGGCTGTCTCTTGGTTACTCCATTCCGTCTCCTCAGATGTACCGTAGTTATATGCTTGTAGATTCTGCTTATGAGATTTGAACTTTGGCCCATGAAACCTACTCTCAAGCTGGGAGTTTGACACAAATTTATGAGTTCACTCGTCATGTCTTGGAGCTGAAGCGGGGAACCCAGTCTATCTCTGCTTACTACACAGAGTTTGTACGTCTTTATCAGGAACTGGATTGCTTCAACATATTTTACTCTTGCGTGCTCTACCGATGTGTTGACTCTTCGGAAGGACAAAGACCGCTTCCTTGTTCACGTTTTTCTTATGGGGCCCAACATGAAGTTTGATGCTGTTCGTGTGCATGTATTTCACCGCGAGCCTCTTCCCTCTCTTAAGGACGACTTTGACATGATCCTCAGTGATGAGAATCATCGTCGCTCTCTTGTTCCTTCTCTTGATCACTCTGCTCTTGCTGGGATGGGTTATGGTCTTTCTACTCAGTCTTCTCCTGTGTGCGGCCACTATGAGAAGAAAGCACATACTAAAGAAACCTGTTATCGTCTACATCCTCATCTTGCCCCACCAGGTCCGCAAATTGGTGCCCGTGGGAGAGGCAGTTCCCATAGTCGTGGTCGTATGTCTAGTACTCACTCCCTGTATTCTCCCCATTCAACTGAAGTGTATGAGAACCGCCCCCCTCTAGGGGTTTGTATGTTGAGGAGCTGGATGACTTTCTCCTCTTGCTACGCTCCTATTTTTACTCTACATCCACTGATTCCATTGTTGCCTTTGCTACTTCAGGTATCTCGAGTGCCCATGTTGTGTCTTCCTTCCACTCTGAGTGAATCATTGACTCGAGTGTCACTGATCACATGACTGAATTTGCCTCAGGTTTTACTTCTTACCCTCCTCTCTTTGGTCGTGATAAGATTATTGCTGTCAATGACTCACTTTCCTCTATTGCTGACAAAGAAACCATCTCTTGTTCGCCGAACCTTTCTTTTTCCTATGTCCTGCATGTCCATTCATTTCTTCGCAGTCTTCTATCAATTAGTCATTTGACAAATTCTTTATATTGCTCTGACCTTTTCTCCCGATGGTTGTGTTTTTTAGGATCTGACTACGAAGCGGATGCCTGGTAGTGATAGGAATGTTTACAGACTGTACCTATTGAACCAACAGCTGTCTCCCAGTGCTCTCTCCACCACTCGTACTCCTATTCTCCATGATATCCGACAATGGCATCTTTATTTTGGCTACCCATCTGCTTTACATCCTACTCTCCCAGTTATTTAATTTAGTTGTTTACATATGACACTTGTGAACTGTCAAAACATGTTTTCATCATCTCAGTCATACTTCCATTCCTAGTTCTTACCTTTTTGATATGATTCACTCTGATGTTGGGGTTCCTCTCTTGTGTTATCTTTATCTGGCTATAAATGATTTGTCACTTTTATTAATTGTCCCAGTACTATGTGGCTCTATTTCTTAAAGCAAAAAAGTGACGCGTTTACTTGATTTCACTCCTTTCATTAAATGGTAAGGACTATTTGTGTGCTATGTAGTGAAAATTGGGTGGTGTCGGGGGGGGGGGGGGTTTGTTTGGTGCCTATCTTGTCGAACACGACATCCTTCACCAAACCACCCGTATCCACACTTCCACTCAAAATTGTGTGGCGGAACGGAAAAATAAACACTTACCGGAGGTCGCCCGATGTTTGTTGATTGTCATGCACCTTCCCAAGTCCTATTGGGGTGATGTTGTTCTGACTGCAACTCATCTTATTAATTGTCCTCCTTCTCACTCTCTTCACTACGAAACGCTTTTGTCCCGTTTATCCCAAAAACACATTGTCCACACTTCACACGTCTTTACTCGCATCTTTGACTCCATACGTTTTGTTCATGTCCATACCCCTTATCACGACAAATTGGACGCTCGTTTACTTAAATGTGTTTTTGTGGGGTAACCCTTCTACCACCAAAGGTTATCAGTGTTATCACCCTCCTACACACCGCTTTTGCTGCATTGTTGATGTTACTTCTCATGAGGGGGAGTCGTATTTGTTCCTCGTTAGGGGGAGAGGAGTAGTAATATTGCCAATACCTCCAACTCTCCTCTTCCGATTGTTTTTTCCCCGCACATTACTCCTACACCTGCTCCTATTTCTCCTAGTACTACTTATATTTCTCACAGCACTGCTCCTACTATTCCTCCTATATATATATATATATATATATATATATATATATATTCTCGCAGACCTTGTCCCACTGATCAAGTACCGTCCCCGAATATTCAACCCATGTTAGTGCCCGCTTCTACTCCAGATTCGGATGATGACCTTCATGTTCCCCTCGCCCTTCTTAAAGGTAACATTGGTGGCACCAAATACCCTATTGTCAACTACATTTCTTATCATCGCTTCTCCCTTATACACAAAGCTTTTATCTCATCTTTTTCCTTTATTGTGATTCCTAAGAAGTAATAGGCTATGGAAGAAGAAATGCGTGTTTTAGAGAAAAATAAAACATATCAACTTCCGCTTCTTCCCCCTGGGAAGCGATTTGTTGGATCACGTTGGATTTTCTTTGTGAAGAAAAATCAAGATGAGGTGTTGGTGCAATATAAAGCGCGACTGGTCGCTCAAGGGTACACCCAAACCCAGAGAATTGACTATCGAGAATACTTTACCCTTGTTGCAAAGATGCATTCTATTTGTGTGATCCTCTCGATTGCTGCATGTCTTGGATGAGAGTTACAACAACTTGATGTCAAAAATGTCTCTTCTGGCATGGTGAACTGGTAGAAGAAATCTACATGACTATCCCCCTGGCTTTACCAAAAAAGGGTTCAATGGAATGGTCTGTCGCCTGTAGAAATTCTTATATGACCTGAAACAATCCCCTAGAGCTTGGTTTTGACGGTTTCACATAACCATGTTATAACTAGGTTACACTCAAGGCCATACTGATCATACTCTCTTTATAAAGAGGAGAAGAACTCAAATATCGATACTCATTGCATATGTGGACGACATCATCATTATTGGAAATGACCTAGATGAAATCACACACTTGAAAGAACGATTGAGCATAACCTGTTTCCACTTGGGTATCTAAATAACCTCTTGCTAGGTCTTAGGAATCACAATAGAGGAAACATATGAGATAAAAGCTCTGTGTGCATGAGAGAGGTGATGATAAGAAATATAATTGGCAATAGGGTGTTTGGTGCTATCAGTTTTACCTTTAAGAAGAGCGATGAGAACATGAGGGTCATCATCTAAATCTGGAGCAAAAGCGGCGAATGACACTGGTTGAACATCCGGTGATGATACTTGCTCGACGGTACAAGGCCTGCGAGAGTATGTATATAATATAGGAGGAATAATAGTAAGAGTAGTACTTGGAGGAATAGAAGCAGTATTGTGACCAGTAGGTGTAGGTGGAATGTGTGGGGAAGCAACTATCGGAAGAGGAGAGTCCGAAGTCCCGACAATACTATTACTCATCTCTCCCCCCTGACGAGGTCCAAAATACAACCCCCCCTCAAAATCTAAGATCAACAGTGCAGTAGAAGTGACGTGTATGAGGGTGATAACAACGATAAACTTTAGTGGTAGGAGAGTACCCCACAAATACAAATTTAAGTGAACGAGGGTCCAATTTGTCTCGGTGAGGGGTATGAACATGAACAAAACATACGGAACCGAAGATGCGAGGAGAGATTTATGAAGTGCGGACAATGTATTTTCGGGATAGACGGGAAATAAGCGTATTGTAATGAAGGGAGTGAGAAGGAAGACGATTAATAAAATGAGATGTAGTCAAAAAAACATCACCCCAATAAGACTTGGGAAGGTGCATGTCAATCAACAAACACCGAGCGACCAAAAGTAAGTGTTTTTTTTCCGTTCCACCACTCCTTTTAAGTTGAAGCAAGGACATCAGTGGTTTGGTGAAGAATGCCGTGTTCGACAAGATATATACCAAACACTCCTCGATCATCATACTCCCGACCATTAATATTTGTTGCACACGAATTGCCCCATTAAACCGTGTCACAACCTTCTTATGAATGGAATGAAAGCACGTAAACACTTCACTTTTTTGTTTTAGCAAATTGATCCACGTAGTATGCGAATAACAATCTGTGTGAGCTTGAGCATCCTTCATTCCTAACTCTTTCACCATTCGCAGGCCGTCGATTTGTGCCTCGTATTATGTTTGGTTGTTTATTTCTAGGAGTGAAACTCCGCCTCTTGCTCGATCTTTGGCCCGTTCGGGCTAACTATAACAACTTCGGCACTAAGTGAGTTTCTCCCCGGAGCTCCATTTACGAATAAGATCTAGGCCATTGACACCGTCGAGCTCTCCCTAGCCCTGACATCTGCAGTAAAATCAGCCAAAAAGTCGGCCACAATTTGGACTTTGATGGCCATCCATGGAAGGTATACGTTGCCAAATTCCCTAAGCTCCACCAACCGCTTGCTAAGTCTTCTTGATTGCCCCACTCTGTCCAACACGTTCTGCATGATGTGATTTTAGTCACGATTTTGATAGTTTGTCTGGAAGGCCTGAGCCTTGGGGACGAGATGATTAGGGCATAAAATAACTTCTTCAAGATTGGGTACCTGAGTTCCTACTTCCTCAGGATTTTGCTGACGTAATAAATTTACATTTGTCGTGCTCCTCCTCCCGAACCAGGACCAATTCTAGGCACTCTGCTCCGACTCCTAGGTATATAAAGAGATTCTCTCCAATTCGCAAACTCCGCAGCAAATGAGTCTTCGCTAATTGCTACTATAAACTTTGGAACATGTTAGAACGTATTAAAACATATTCTGTTACCGTTACGATGTAATTTCCCCTATATATAAGGGACCCTTCTATTGAATAAAATTGTTCTGCCCTAATTAACATGGTATCAGAGCAGTGTATCACGTACGACTAAGGATCTCTTGCTCTGCTTCAGATTGGTGACTCCGATCTCGCATTTGCCTCCCCTCCTCTTCTCTCTCTTTCTCTTCCGCATCCGCATCCGCCTTTGTCGCAGCCCTCCTCTGTAGCGCCGATCGGCGCTCGACGCAGACGTCGACCGATCAGCGCTATTCCGTCTGGATGGTGCATCTGCCGAGCCTCCAGCGGTCCGTTTGACTTCAAACTTTGGCATAAGTTTCGTTTTGCTTCCCTTATCCTCCCTCTCAAGTTTTGTGTGATTCCAACGGTTGGATGTCGTCCAATCTTCGATCTAGGGTTTACTTTGTTGTCGAGGAGCATGACGCCTAACCCTCCATTGATGCTCGCTTCCCCTTTTCTCTTTGACGAGGTGTTCTTCTCTGCTTCATTCAATCTTCTAAGCAGTTTGGTTGAATTTTGTTTGCATGTCAGACATTGGTGATTCTAGTGCCTCCACGATTCCCGCTAGATCTACCGGTGCCTCCACGACCCCGCTGGATCTACCTGGGTTGGTCAAGATCACATCTATTCTCAGCTTACCACAATTCTCCTTGATGACACCACCTATGGGTGGAGCCTTTTTCCGAAACGGAGATGGAGGGGGCCTGGTCTCGCTTAATTACCCTTTCCTTAAATAATCGATATCTCTTTGGCTACATCAATGACACCATCACTGCTCCTTCTATGCCTTCGGCTTCTTGGTCTAAATGGGAGTCAGAGAACTCCCTTGTCATGCCATGGCTCATCAACTCTATGCAGGAATCGATTGCGCGAAATTATTTTTTTCATGTATACTGCTGAAGAGATATGGTCGCGTGCTGAGTCTACCTATTCCTGCAAGGGGGATGCAACTCAAATCTTCTAGCTTCGCCGCGAGATTGGGAATCTCCGTCAGGGGGATCACCCTCATTCTACCTATTACCTTGAATTTACCAAGCTCTATCAGGAGTACGATCATTTTGACTATCTCGTGATGGCATGCAATGCTGATGCACTCTTGCTGAAGACCCGCGATGATCAAAATTGGGTATTTGAGTTTCTTCTTGGATTGCACAGAGATTTTGATCAGATTACTGTCCAGATATTGAGGCGTGTTCTTATTCTCTCATTTCCCGAGATTTACAATATTGTTCAACAAGAGTTTGATCGACGATAGTCCTGGAACACCTCTAATCTTTTGGAGGGATCAGTTTTGTTGGTTCTTCAATCTAATTATGGCAGTCGTGCTTTTCGTTATTTCAAGCCTAAGCCGACAGATGGGGATCACCTCACTTGTGACTATTGTGGCAAGCCTCATCATACTCGGGATACTTGGTTTAGTGTTCATGGATTTCCTCCTCCTAGAGGTGGATCGACTTCTTGTGATGGTCGTAGTCGTGGTAGGACTCCTGGCCGGTCTCCTCACCCTGCTCATCTGACCGAGACTTCCGATGGTGATTCTTCTCAGTCGTCCTCTTTCTCCGCTGAAGAGATGCAAGCCCTTCGTCGTTTGCTGCACGGTCTTACTGCTGAGCCTACTGATTCCCCTATGCCATCATCTGCTCTTGCCCATACAGTTAATGTTGTCAAGATCGAGATCTTACCTAAGATCGGTCGGCAGTGGTAAGATCGTAAAATGTGGGATCGACACGAAACAGTAAGATCTTACTTACTATATAAAATTAAAAAAAATCTAATTTAAAGATCAATTATCATAAAGCAATATATATATAAAGACACAAAAGAAGAAGACACAGAAGAAGAAGAAAAAGAAGAAGAAGACGCAGACGAAGAAGACACAGAAGAATAAGAAGAAGGCACAAAATAAGAAGAAACAGAAGAAGAAGCACCTGCTGCGACGACGGAAATACCATGACGGGAGCAAAACACCTGCTGCGACGACGGAAGCACCACGAAGGGAGTACACAACGGAGCACCTGCTGCGATGATGGCAGGAGCACCTGCTGCGACGACGGCGGGAGTGCCTGCTGCGGGAGCACCGACTGCGACGGGATCAAGGATGACCTTGAATGCGGGATTGGGAAGAAATAATGCGCGGGATCGAATCATTTTCATGTCCGATTAAAACGCTAGGATCGAATATGATCGTAGGATCGCACGATACTACGATCATAAACGGCGATCCTGGCGTTTCTGCAGGGAGCTCGATCCAGCATAGCTCGTGACTCGTTTTCCCCGTAAAACTCGTAAGATCGTCCGATCTTACGAGCAAAATCGAGATCTTGACAACCTTGCATACAGTTACTTCGAGTGCCAACTCCTCTTTTACTGGTCCTACTCAGTGAATTATTGATTCCGGGGTCACGAATCACATGATCGGTTCTGCTTCAGGTTTTGTATCTTATTCCCCTTTTCTGGCAGAGATAAAGTGAGGATTGTTGATGGTTCTTTCTCTTCTATTGCTGGGAAAGGTTCCATTCCGTGTTCTTCTCTCACTTTTTCCTTTGTACTTCATGTTCCAAAGTTCACCCGTAGTCTACATTCTATTGACATTTAATTAATTCTTTTCAATGCTCTGTTATTTTTCCCCTTCTTATTGTGGATTTTAGGATCTGAAGACCAGACAGGTGATTGGCTCTGGTAGCATGAAGGATGGCATGTACGTGTTTGACTTCTCTTCTGGATCTACTCCACCGCAAACTCTCCACTCTTCGCAGACCTCCACCTTGTTCACCTGACATCGTCGACTGGTCCACCCTCTATTGCGACCATACAACGTTTATTTTCAGTTTTTTCTCCTTTGTGTTTTAAATATTTTGTCTGTGATATCTGTGTTGTTGCCAAACACTATCGTATTCCCATTCATCATGTTTCATTACCTAATACAACTCATTTTCATATTATTCATTCTGATGTGTGGGGGGTCTTGCCCTATTGCCTCTATAACTGGATTTGTTTGGTTTATTACATTTATTGATTGATTTTTCCGCACAACTTGGGTTTATCTGATGAAAAATAAAAATGAGGTATTTTCTATCTTCCAAAAATTTCATTTCATGATTTCTACTCAATTTTCTATCACTATTAAAATCCTTCGTAGTGATAATGGTCGGGAGCATGTTAATGCTCAATTGCAGGACTATCTTAATGCTCAGGACATTTTTCATCAAACCTTGTGTGTTTACTCTCCATCTCATAACAGAGTTACTGAATAAAAGAATTATCATCTCTTGAAGGTGTCTTGCTGCTTACTCTTCACTATGAATTTCTCAAAATACTACTGGGGAGATGCAGTCTCATGGCTGTCTATCTCATAAATTGCATGCCCTCCTCGGTTCTGGGACATCAAACCCCCTTACTATCTTAGGGCTTCCACCGACCTCTCTATCAACCAAAACTTTTGGTTGCATCTTTTTCTCTCACATACACTCTCCGGGTCGGTCCAAGCTTGACCCTCGGGCCCTTAAATGTGTGCTCATTGTCTATTCACCCACTTAGAAGGGGTATAAATATTATCATCCCCGACTAAAAGGATTTTTGTCACGACGAATATCCCGTTTCATGAATCTGAATCTTATTATGTGAACTCACTTCAGGGGAGGCCTATATATATGGGTGAAGTGAGCTTACCTATGGAAAGAGGCTATAGTTGAGGAAATGAACACTTTGGAAAAGAATTTTACCGGAGACGTAACTTATCTTCCGTATTAAAAGAAGATCGTCGGTTGCAAGTGGGTGTTTACAGTGAAACAGAACTTTGAAGGTTTGGTTGAACGATTCAAAGCAAGGTTGATGGCAAGGGGGTACATTCAAATCTTAGGGATTGATTATCAAGACACGTTTACCCCTATCACAAAAATGAACTCTATACGAGTTTTGTTGTCATGTGCTACATTAATAATGCTTTCCTTTATGGGAATTTAAATGAAGAGGTATATATGTCTCTCCCTCCAGCTTTCCCCTTCTGGATTTGAAGGAATAGTGTGACGGTTAAAAACGACAGTTTATGGCCTGAAGTAATCTCCGAGGGTTTGGTTCGGTCGGTTCCACGAAGTCATGATTTTACTTGAATATAAACAAAGTCATGTTGATCATACTTTTTTTATTAAACGGAGAACAAATCTGATAGCTGTTCTCATTATTTATAGAGCAATGTTAAAGGCACACATGTTGTGGCTATGTGCACCCATATGTTGTGTACCCTAAAATATTTTTTTTACAGCAAAACTTTATATGTGCACCCAAATTTAAACATAAAAAAGAGCATTTTAAACATAAATAAAGAGTGCTACCTTCTTAAGGATCGGCTAAGTTGACTACATCAGATTCCGACTCTTCGGTTAAATTCCATTTCTCTACTATCGATTCATGATATCTCAACCATGGAGAGAAAACATGTGGTAGTAAAGAGTCTTCTTTCATCAATAGCCGTATAAAATGATTATCGTTCACATATCCAATATAAATTACCATTCGATTCTCTGGAGGCGCAGAATGCAATGACAAAAATGTAAAAGACTTGTATTTTGAGTAATGAACCAAAATGATATTATAGCATGATGCAATTAGAAGCCCAATGTTAGGCATCGTCATCAACTTTTCAAGAGGTGCTAGAATTGCATTACAATCAAGAGACAACATCAAATCATTTTATCAAATGTTATCAACTCTTTGAATGGTAACAACAAACCCTATACGTCTTGCAACATAACGAGCCCATTCAACCAAATTACTCTACTTGGAAAAATGTTATCCGTGATAAACTCATTTGCGTCATCTAAATGTGTAGTATTACTAGACTTTTCAAGCGATGTCAAATCCGCTTTAGAACACATTGACACAAATAGCAAACGCCTGAAAATGTGTTAACCAATTTTACAAATGATACCAAAAAAATACAGCGTTTCAAAAAATACTTAAAACCCACTATGTCTAAATGTTTATGAAATTCTCAAAATGAAGAAAATATTCTTACCGGAGTAAAGAGGTT